>WAAB01010600.1:91111-108261 GCA_013389865.1 Piaya cayana
ACCTTGTTCTGTCTTGTTTCAGGATGTTATGTGAGGTCTTCTCATTGTAGACAAAGATAGACAAGCCTTCTTTCAACTGAGAATCTAGAACATGTTGACCATGACAGAAGGAAGCTCACATATACATACATCAAAAGTGTGTGTGCTTTAGACATGCACCTCAAGGTTGTTAATCCACATTTCCAAGGTTCATCTCTTATCACACACAGTAAAATTCCTCATCTTGGCAAGAGCCAAGCACAAAGGCATTTACCTCAAAAAGAACTGCTTTCATAGAGTCATAGAATTGTTTGCATTGGAAGGGACCTTGAAGATAATCCAGGTTCAACTTCCCTGCCCTGGGGTACTTCCCACTAGATCAGGTTGTTCATAGCCTTATCCAGTCTGGTCTTGAACAGCTCCAGGGATGGGGCATCCATGACTTCTCTGGGCAACCTCTTCCAGTGCCTCATCACCCTCACAGTAAAAAAAATTCTTCATAGTATCTAATCTAAATCTATTGTCTTTCGTCTTAAAGACTGTTTTGTATGACCTAAATCAGTATGGGGAAAATCTAAGCTTTAATTTTCTACATGCTCTCAAATCTTTGTTATTATGAATATAATGCAATCTGATGGCAAGCCAAGACCAGAAGGTGTATATACGATACACACACACACACACATATATATATAAAAAATACTGTAATCATCTAACATAATGCATGTGTTCTGTGAAAAAAAGTATTAAATATATATATAATCTTGTGGGTTTCAGATTGATATCCTCCTTCTCAAGGATCTCAGTGCTGATTCTGGAATAATGATATATATGAACATTGAGAAAGCTTTTATTAAGAAAGAAAATAAACTACAAAGCAAGTTTTTAGTACAAGTAATTGGAAATATGAAGTAAACATTTAAGCTTATAGTTAAGCTATACTCATAAAAAGCATAATGTATTGGCTTGGTAAGATCTATGTTATGTCCTGCCAGGAGTTAGATCCCTACTGCAATATCCTTTTAATCCTTTTTTTCTTAATTTTCAAGAACAGTCTTTCTAGAGTTCATCTTCTGGCGTTATGTATTAATATTCATAAAATAAAAAGCTGCTTTGTGTTACATATAGGAAACATTTAAACAATTTAACTGTCAGAAGGGTCTTGATAAGGAATGTAGAAACCCTTAATGAATCAGTGTGAAAAAGAAGGAGCTTAGGTCTGCTTATTTGAACTTGGTTTATTATTAGAGAATGCTGGTACCTGGAGCACCCGAATGTCCTTCTAAAGGTAGCTGCTGGTAAGTGATGAGAAACAGCCAAGTAATTAAAAAATATAATTAACTTTTGGATACTCTTTTCTGACATGATATCCCAAGGTTATAATGTGCTCTTTAGGTGATATTGATGCTCCCAAATTGCATTTTGGCTGGAAAGATCTGTGCTGGAAGGAGCTGTACCGGAAGGCATTTTCCAGAATTCCTTCCTATTATAGTTGTGGTAATTTTCTTATCTATTAGAAGCAGAATAAATGTAGTGGGAATTCCTTGCTCCAGTGATGAAAAAACTCCCTCACATTTGAGTTATTTTGTCCAAGTGGGTTTGTCTCTCAAAAAATTGATGTAATAGTGTATAAATGTATAAGTGATAATGATGCTTACATGCCTTGAGAGAACACTGTGGGGCAGAACAAGGTGATTAATTGCCTTTTGTGCTATGCACAATGTTTCTATCAATTCTTAGATTTCATATGTGTGTGTCAAAAATCGGATCAATAGATAAATGTGAAGTGATGCATACAGGGAAAAGCAATTTTAACTTCACATATAAAATGTTGTTTTCTGAGAGACCATTACCACTGAGGAGTGAGACCTTGAAGAGATTATAGATAACACCATGAAATTGTCAGTTCAGTGTTCAGCAGCTGTCTGAAAAGTAAACAAATGGTAAGAAATATTAGGAAAGGAATAAAAGGGAAAACCAGAAGACATCATTTTTTATGGAAAGGGTCATTAGGCATTGGAATATGCTGCCCAGGGAGGTGGTTGATTCGCCTTCCCTGGAGGTGTTTAAGGCACGAGTAGAAGAGGTCGTGAGGGATATGGTTTAGTGTTCGATAGGAATGGTTGGACTCAATGATCTGATGGGTCTCTTCCAACCTGGTGATTCTATGATTCTATGATCTTTATGACAACAAATACACATTGACAACTGTGTGGAATTCTGATCCTCACCTCTTTAAAAGTATGTCCTTAAAGGGGGGAAGGTTCAGAGAATGGTGAAAAGTATGATTCAGAGGTATGGAAGGGCTTCTGTATGAGGAAATCCAAGGCACACTTACCAGTTTCATTTAAGATCAGGCATCTGCTTTTGAAAGAAATCTAAAAATTATACTCACTAACTGCACTTTGGTTCAAGCACAGTATGGAGCACCTGAACTGGATTCCTTTCAGAAGCAATAAAACCAGATCATGTCCTGGAATATGCCTAGTGCAATCCAAATGCTAATGAGTATACAGTCTGCAGGACTAATTTTATACTAGTTTTAACAAAAATGTGTCTCCCCTGCCCAGGGACTCTGCATCAGTAGTTTTCTTTTACAAATGCACCCTTATTACCTATTGTAAAATGTGGGCATAGGCAGACTAGGATAGATAACCTGATGAAAATTTGATTTATTTGAGATATGAAAGAGGTCAACACAATTCTAAGTGATATTAAGAGCCATTCTAGAAATCAGCGAGTTGGTATATTTTTCAGATACAGTTTCCATAAAATTAGATATGATGCTAACTCAGGTCAGGTTCAAAACAAAGAAAAAGATGTGGTTCTTCATGTGACATGCAGTGCTCCTGTGGGACTTCTGGCCAAAGGGTAGTGTGTATAGATGAAGTTTTGGTGGGTTTGAAGGTAGACTGGACAAGCACTTGGAAGAGAGATCTGCTTACATTTAGTAAATGGGTTACCAATTGCATCAGGATCAGAAAATCTCTTTGGCTGAAACTGGGTAGATCACATGCTCCCTTTTTAGCTCTTCTGCACGTGTCTGATTGTGGCCTCTGCTGGAAACAGAACATTAACCTAGGAAGGCCCTTGCTCTGAACCCTTGTTATGTTCTTTTCTATGTTATATTACTATATACTTCTTTTTTTAAAGGAGTGCTGTAGAAATGCTCTTTGAATAGGTGACTAGGCTTGAATTTTACCTTTGTGGCTGGTGTTGGTGATTTCCATTTTGAAATACTTCTCAGAAGCCTGTGCATGTTAAATTCAAGTGCATTTTACTAATGAAGTTTTAAATTAGTCATTTAGATTATTTTCAGCATCACAGGCTACCTAGACTCTAAATGACCACAGTGATAAAGGGTATTCATTTGAGACAGCCACAATTTCCTGTTGATATTTCATGTTCATTTTGATTTACGCTTTATCATTGTAATATTGCATAATTTCATGGGTGTATAGAAAAGCTGGTTCTGTTAAATGTGTGGTTGGAAAGGAGGAGGGTACATAACTAAAGGAGACCCAATCTTCCTAGCCTCAATGTTTATGTAATTTATGGCCGAAGGAACATTTTTAAACTTACATATATATGAATGGCTGTGTGGAGTGGTGGAAAAAAATCCACCTTTGAGTTGAACAGGACAGTTTATAAAAATAAACAGCAATAATGTATTTGAAATTTATGGCAAAAGGGATGCAATATCTGATTGCAGTTGTAGAAGGTTAGAAACATTCTCCTTAGAGAGATGTATAGATGCTGTGCCAAAGCCATAAGAGGATTGTCAGTCTAAGTCAAATGAAGAGCAGTTGGTTTAGAGTGAAGAGTTAAAGCTCTGTGCTTTGGGAGAAAGAGCTACACCATTTTCCCCACTTTTCTTCTTGGAGACAGTGCTGGTTATGGAGGGGCAGCTGTCACCAGCAGTGTACGCCTGTCCTCACCTCACTCTTTTGGTGACAGCAAGGGGGCAGGATGCCCTGATTGGCAGGCATGGCCTTGGGTGTGAAGTGTGCTTAGACCACAGCCTGGGCTGGCACAGCTGTAAGGAATACCTTTTGTTACAGCTGAATAACTGAACTAACCAATGACCATAAATATTTAATGTGAGTCAGGCAAGTCTTATGAGTCAACACTTCACAGTATTACAGAATACATTCTCTTAATAGTTGAGGACCCTGAATTCCTGTAACCACACTCTGCTGATAATGATCTCAGACTACATGATGGTAAGATGTAACTGTGTAGCTCTGTCAGCAGTCTGGTCATTTGGGTGTTGGGCGCAGCTCTGACTCCCAGTTGCTTGTGTGATATGAAATGTGCTTAACAGGAGAGCAAAGCACCATGGGAGATAGAAAAGTCACCAGAAAAGGACATATCTCCACTCTGGCTTCTGGCTGAGTACGCCAAAAAGAGAAGAACTTGTCATTTAAGAGAAATGTAATCATTAGGAGTTATTTAAAAAGCTTTTTAAAGATGGATGGTCTGTAACTTATTTTTGGGTACAATTTTACCACATAGTGGCAAAACCATTTATAAAGATTTTGGTTATCAGCACCATGCAGTGGTCAGTTTTGAAACTTGCAGAGGGAAGAGAGGCTTATAGAACCTGGAGGTGATTTAGACAGAGCTGAGTCTCGAGTGATTGCTGTATTCCTGCTCTTCAAGTTATCTTTTGATTGTGGTAAGAAAGACTTTTTAACTAGCATCCTGCTCGTGTAGCTGTAAATACTTGCTTTGCTCTAGGAAAATCTTATGCCAGAGTTATTATCAATGCACATGATACCATGCACCAGCTGTTTTCAGTGTGAAAAAATAGCTCAGTAGGAGCATAATTTCAGGGGTTATTTTGTTTGTTCTTATTGTACCTTGTGTGTATACAAGAGGGAGTGCACATGCATTTTAGTGTAAACAACTAGAAATAAGAAAACTGCCAAAATACAAGAAATGCCAAGACACAGCACCTATGCAAAGGCAGTTAAGAAGAAATCAAGATTAGGTAACCCATTTCTATTTCCCCAAGAAATTTTTAAATTGAGACATGGTATGAAATGGAGAAACCTAACCTTTGACTCTACTTTCATTCAGAGGTTTGATTTTTGACTTTGCCTTCTAATACAACAAAGAAATTCCTTTGATCACGGGATGTTTCTGTCTCTGAAGGTAGTGGAAACGGTTAAGGCTCTACCAACGTGTCATCAATTCCTCCTTTTACAGGCTGGGCAAATGTATAGGAAGGTCTATCAGCATTGCATTTTTGTATTTTAATAGTTTTCCATTAAATTCTAATGACCGGTTGGTAAACGATGTCATGCATTTCCTCCTTCTTTTATAGGGAGCTGTTTTATCAAGCAGCAGCTTGGAAGCGTGCAGGAAGCAGTCATCTCTGGAATTGATTGCATTTCTGATAGAGCACTTTTGTACTGTATCCCTAGAGAAACGCTGCAGGTCATAATGGCTTATGTTATCCTTGTAGCTGTAGCATAATAATTCACAGAAGTAGAATAAAAACGGAAACAAGATCTATCATCTTTAAAAGTCTTACTGGACTCAGTTCACTCAGGGATGTTGTTCTGTTTTTAAAGAAAGCAGATCATTATTATTAGTGAAGGAGAGTGAAGGACTATGCACAATACAATGAAAACCTCTGGCTCTGAAACAGCTGATGGGGTTGGGAGTGAGATCTGCAAGAAACATGTTCAATCTAATCAAGTGATGTGGAAAGGGCAGTTGAACAAAAGCAGTGTTTGCATACATTAGGATGGCAGTAATGATTGTATCCCTTCTGTCTGTCACATGGATTCATTAGAAGTGGGTGTCAGCCATCAAGCTTTGATTTTCAGCACAGATAAGTAATGAACAAGCAAATGAAGGAAACAAAGGATGGCCACATTACAGACCAGTGTGATGATCTGATTATTCCAAGAGACTGGCTGCCACTTTCTTGGCTGGCTGTTCAGTATAAGGGGATGCTTCCCTTGATTTCTGTTTCCATAATTCTGTCCTCAGTCAAATGTTGGTGAGAAAGTGTGGGTCTTATGTGTCTTCCCTGGAAAATTGCCTTCCTCAGTTCCTGATAGAAATCAACATGACAGTCCCCTGAGTGAATTCTTTCTGACGTTCCAGATTTAGTGAGAGCTCAGATGTGCAGAAAGCATTCAGAAAAGAGCTTTTGAGGTTTATAAAACACAGAATTTGCTGTGGTTTCTTTTTTTCATGTTTGCAAGTGTGTTGGTCCTAAAGAATATATAAAAATAGATATGGTTTTTACTCTTTATTTCTGGAGATGTCTGAATTTTTAACACGGGACTGAAGGCTTGTGCCAAATAGAAATTGGCACTGAACATCAATCATTCTCCTAGTACCAGGCTGTCACAAGCAATTTTTTATGACTGAACTGGTGTTAGCCTGAGCAGATGTCCCATGATACACTTACACAGTAGCTCAGGCCATATTTTTTCAATACCCTAATAAACTGCATGTTCACCAAACTACCTTGCCACCAAATTTGCAGGTGGACAAAGAAGATGTACTGCTGTGAGTAGGGAAGGGTAAGGACAGCTAAAATATGCTAGTAAACGTACCACTGACTCCCACTATAACATTAGACAGGTCACTTACCTTCTCATTATTTTAACTTGCCCATTTATGAAATGATGAAAATACAACATCATTGAGTGCAATGGAAGTTAACAAATAAAAAATTATTTGCAAGGCATATGGAGTTTTCACATAAAAGGTCTTGCAATAACAATGCCTGAGAAGACTGCAAAATCTTGCCAGTGAAGTCCATATTGGTCACCCTGAGATTAGACTGCTCCTGAAAACACTCATGGAGAATGCAGTGGAGAATGGGGCCTCAGGCTACTAAAGGTAAAAAAAATGTGGAGGCAACACCCTCAATGGCAGGCTTGAGGCCTTTTGCTCCTTTCCTTCCTTTTTTTTGTGTGTACTGAGTAACAGCATTGTGAGCGAATCCATTATTTCCCAAGCTTCTCATGTAGGAGAAGCTAGCCTGCTCTTTTTCCCAGAATTATAAAAATAAACATACACTAGGGATGCCAGAAAGGAAAGTGCAGTATATGACTAATTGGAACTTGATATAATATGATCTTTACTAATGATGTCACTAGCTCCTAATAATGTGCAATCATCTTTACATTAAGGGGAAAAAAAAATACAGCTAACCCAAGCCTTGAGTTTGTGTGGTAGTGGAAAAGTTACAAGTAGAAAAGCACTTGAGATTTTAGTTTTACCTTTTTAGTGAGATGATCTGAAAACTCACATACATGATGTATATTGTGTTCTGTTGAGTATTTTGCTTCTTGCAGTGGGCACTGGGCTAAGAAGACGAGGGCTTGAGGAAAGCTAGACTTGAAATTCCTGCTAGATATGAATGGTAAGGACCTTCTCCTTTTTTCTGGTGCTCTGTCTTGGATGGTTTTTCAGTATGTTTAATTTGATAACTTATTCTGTAGAGCTAACTAATCAAACAATAGTCCAGGAGTAAGTGGCAACACCAGAACAAGGTGGGGAAAGAGTGGGAAAATGGTAGAAACCTCAGAAACATGGCTGAATGTCGACTCCGAAAGCACAGTGCTAACTGTGCAAGGCATATGAGTGGTAGTGATGGATTAGTGATTTTCATTCTTTCTCTCTGTCTTCTCCTCTATACTGAAAAAAAATAATTTATTGAAGAACTTGTTACTGTTTGTTATTCATGTTTGAGAGATGAATGATACTGGAAAACACAATATTCATGCATCATTAATATGATACAATACGATTAATGGTAAGATTTTAGTTGCAAAACAATCAGAAAAGGTTTTGAACTTACTTTTAACTTACTTTTTTTTTAAACTTACTTTAAAAAAAAAAATATTTTATTTTTAATGTGGTGGACATATAGTCCTGGAGAGACATATCCCTGTTTTGGTGGTTTTCCTACTTGTATGCCTGGGCTATTAGGAAATAAAATTTCATTATATTCCCTTACATTTGAGTGAAGCTGCACTCTCTTTCTGGGCAATGTAAGAAAGAGGAATTGTCCCTATTAATATATCTATTTTCCAGGGGTCAGTTAGTTGGGTCTTTTATCATCTTTATACCAGCAAAATGACCATGTGATGACTGTGAAGGCTCTGGAATAGAGTCAAAGGACTTTTCTCATGTGAAAAGCAGAGAAAAGTGTGGAATTAGGCTTTTGCCCATGCAAGTCATGGGGGTTTGTTTTACCAGTTTAGTCTGTCATCAGAAACTTCTCATATGAATACTTGCAGACTATAAGCAAGTTGCCTTGTCTTATGAATAAACTGAAAAGGGCAACCCTTTGAACTTTTTTCAGAATTAGTCATGTTTTCAACAGATTTTTTGGCAGTACAACTGGCTAATATCGGTGTGTTACTAGTAGTCTCACTTATGTGCTAAACAAAGCAAATATTCCCTCAAATACCTATTTCTATACACCTATTTCTGCTTACACACCTAGTTATGACAGGATGCAGATATGACTTGTCTAACTGCTTATGAGTTTGGACTCTGAGATTCTCCTTATTGTCACTGTTTTCATTATTTCTTTAGGCAAGGTCCATAAATGTTTGACCCTCCATCTGGCTGTATTAAAATGTAGTGCTAGAAGATATTCTGTTGTCTTAATTTTCTAAAAGGTAAACTGTAATGGCCTCTGTCACTTTGTAAATATGACTATGACAAGTAGGTCATACAAGTAGTCTCTCTTCTGAACATATTCTGATTTGGGTTATTTTATTCTCTCCATCAATTGCAATTTCAGGTCTCCTAGTCAATCATCTAAGCCTGTGGCAGAGCGGTGCTCCTCTATTCTGCTCCAGCTCAGCACTATGCAGGTTGTAAAGTTTCTTACATAACTTCTCTCAATCCACCACTTACCTGAATCTGCTGTCACCTATGCCCTGTTATTAAAATCCACTGGAAGAAAGAGGAATAGACTAGAAATGACCCCATTTCCTGGAAATGGAAAAAGGTTGTACATTATTGCACTATACCTGCTGCAACCTTCCTTGCACATTCACCTGTTTTCCCTTCCAAATCAGTATTTCTTTTTCCTGTAGTAATTTATGTTAGAATATTTTTCCATATTTTTAAACTTATGCCTGATTCTTATAGTTTAGTGTAGATTTTGGATACATTTTCCTATTGTAAATAACGTATCCATTAAGCTGAATGTTCACGAATGCTCAGTTTCCTGTTAGTATTTATCCTGAAGTGATCTTCAGCAACAGAATAGTGAAAGATTGTATTTATCATTTGGTACTCATTTATTATTAATATAAGATCTGACAGACTCCAAGAGTCTATTGTTTTTTATTGTGGCATATAAGTGAGCTGAAGGAACTGACAGACTTTTAGGGGCCTGATGGAAATAGTCATATGCGTTATTCTAGAGTACTGATGTTTTTCCAAATACACTGCCTGCTAAAGGAGAACATTGTTGTGATCTTTTCTGCTAATTTTAAAAATGAGAGTGTAACAATAAAAATACATCATAAGAGTGTCAGAACGTTTTTTAAAAAGAAAATGTCTTGTGATAAACAAAACCAGTCAATATATTTTTCATGCTCTCTAACACTGAGGGCAGTATATCACATAAATGTGTCATGGTTTTGGTAAATTTATGAATTCCCTTTTTTTTCTTGCATCAGAATTCTTATTCAGGAGATTATATTTCTAATTATTATCCCCAATGCTGTTTCCAAAAGTAAGGTCAGTTCCTAAATTTGGATCCAGCTACCATTGCTACTCTAAGGGAAATAAAAGAAAATGCCTCCATAATAAATGATAACATTTAGCTGCTGTTGGGATAGGGTATTCCAGATCTCCAGTGGAACCAGAAACAGCTACTTTATCTACACTGTGCTTTCCGTATATTGTCTTTGGTGTCAGATCTTCTGTTGTTTCAAACTGCAGTTATCCTCCTACTGTTTCATTCTGAATGTTTCTTAGTAAGATGTGCATTACTCATACAGATAATAACCATTTACCAATCAGCCCTGAATACACTTGGAATATTTCAGTCTATAATCAAAGCTGTCATCTGCTTAGATTCCTTACTGATACTGGTCTTTAGGTTTATTTGACCTTTTGAGATAGCAATGTCAGATCTGAAAAGATTTTCATCTATTTAGTGATTAATATCTAGCAATATACATAGAAAGAAAATCTATAATTTGACAGGTGGCAAGGAAAGTCAAAGTGGTAAATTTAGATCGATTCATGGGTTGCATTCTTGGAAATGGCTTTAGCCTTTAGTGGGTTTAAAATGATGCAACCCAGTTATGGAAATAAAGGTAAAGATTAATCAGACTTCTGTTCATAGTTAAATATAGTAGCAGTATTTGGGAAGGTATGTACCAACATGCCATTTTTCTAACCAGTTTTACTTTGAAACAGTTGTAGAATTAATAGCTGAGATTATGCAAATTATGAATATTGCAAAACTTAAGAGAAACCTGAGAAATTGAGTAGATAAGAACTAGAAGTAAAATTCTGAGACTTTTGGAGTCCACAGAAGTCTGACAATAATTACTATGCCAATAGAAATTGAATAATTCATGTCTGACCTGTGTAAACCAGCTAAACTAAAACCTGACAAGCAGAATTGTATCTTTTCCATTATCAGACAAATAAGTTCTGTAGATGCAAAACACACAGGGTGGTTAGTGTCCATCCTTCTGTGAGTGAGTGAGGCAGTAAGATTTCCTTCTTCATTCTCTGTGTACCCCTACCAGAGGAAACCTGCAAAAAATAATCTGTTGTCATTCTTCTCCAGGGATCAGCATGTTGTGAAAGTTATATGGCTTTAATGATAAGTTACAGTCCAATGGAAGTGTGGGGATCTGAATTGTAATCAAAGTATACTTGTAGCAATCAGAAAAGACCCAAGAAAGAAGGGAAACAGTTCTTTAAACCTTTCTTAAGCTTTCTCATGTCATCACAGGCAGGTGCGTGGGCAGGCATTGAATACACAGACATGTGCCCCCCCCAGCACCACTCACAGCTCTACAGTTATATGCATGTGTGTGCACTTTTGCCTCTGATCTAAAGTCTGACTTGGATTTTGAAATGGCAGTGGCAAGAAAGAGGAAAAGAATGGTACTGGAATGGTCTCATAATCCTAAAAATGTTAGCCTGATTCCATAGTATAATTTGATTACTGGGGAGTCTAAGATCACCCTGTGCATGATCACAGTCTTCCTTGCCTGTAAACAAAACAATGAAAGAAGAAGAACATTAAAGGCTTAATGCTTTTCCTAGATTAGTTTTGAGTAGTGAACGTATATCAAAAGCATATTACTCTGTGGTGATAAGGAGTTGGCTTTCATGTTCATTGTTATACTTTGGTACTCGCTTATATTCCTCAGGGAATCTCATCTGAGTCCCAGCCACCAACTGAGGAGGCAATGGGTCTGCTGCAGGACCAACCACATCTTCCATCTTCTTTTGCTTATCCTGGATTCTAAATATCACCCTGGAATGGAAGTCAAATTGTTTTTACTGCCACTGTATGGTACTGTTCTATGGGCATCAACAGACAAGTTATGATGTGAGGTTTGATTACTCTTCCTGCCTTTATAATCACAGTTTTCAGGAGAAATCCGTGACCACTGTGAAGGTAAGTTTAATGGGGATTCGCATCAGAGCACTGGTAGGTAGGCAGATGTCACTTGCAGATGGTAAATTATGAATGATTTATTCAAACTATGTATGCTCTAACACTATTATTAACATATCGTTCTGACAGATTCACATCATGTCTGAAAAGGAGTTTTTAATTTTCATTCTTTCAAGTCTAGTATTAGTAGAAAATAACTGAGAATTTACTGAGTCTTCCCCCAACATGTCTGTTAGCATTTTCATTGATTTCTACTGTAGAAAATGGTGGTTTGACAGCCTTTAGAACATAATTTGGTTTTTTCCTTCTTTTTTCTTTTTCTCCTGGAACAGCAAGAACACAGTTTGTTATGTGCTCTTCAGTGTATTGGGTTATGTCTGTAATGTAAATCAGTTTTGCCTGACCTGACCACAAGTTAGATGACTTACTATTGCATATCTACACTGAGACTTCACAATAATTAAATCACTAAACATATAAAACCTAGGTTGTTTATTTCAAGGCAAACTTAACATGAGACTGCATGGCAACTCTAACACTGAAATGATTCACTAAATGCACATCTATGTTCCTAATGTTTACAGAGTTTATAAATCCACCATCTGACACTTCTAGGAATGCATGTGCATGTGATATGGAGGAGATCAATTCCTTGGTGGTAGGAGATTTTCTTTTTGTTATTCTGGGAGGCTAGCATGTTCAGAATACAGGGGCCAGGACTCATTGTTGATGTTTTATGTCTGAATCACCTCATGTTTTTTCCTGGCAGTCAGGTATTTCTGTTGTACCTTTTGTTTGGTATGCACCTTAAGAACATCCTAAACTAAAAGTAATAATGGTCTGGTCTCCTGCCTGCATAGATTTCCTCTCTGTCTGTTAAGAAACCATGGTAGAAAATCCCATTTTAGAAGATTTGCAAGTTCCTTATAGGGAATCAAATAGAAATTTCCTAAAAAAAGCGCCCAGCCACACCTTTTTAACATATGAAACTATGAAATTTGCTGGTCTATGTGTGTAGTGAAGACAATCAGAAAAAAGGTTAGAGACTGTGGAACTAGTTTTACTAGTGCATATATGGATTTAGCTACAAGATTTAGGTTACAGGGTTCTGCGCTTGTCTGATATGTGATACAGGGTAAGGTGTTATCCTCTCTATGCTTCTGTTTGTCAGTCTTTAAAGTAAGTATAAAGATGCTGACTTCCTTGGTGGAGAAAGAGGGAGAGACAGGGAAAGGAGGAGAGTGAGATTCTTACTCCTCAGGGGAGTAAGAACAACCCTGATACATATAAAGTTGTTATAGACCTGTAAGGGGAGGACAGAAAGCAGCATCAATTGATGGAAGCGATGATGTTGTCTATAAAAGATGAGAGTCAACTTACAAGCCAAAAAACTGTAGAAGGTGGGATGCTCTGAAAAGGCAATGCCACAGAACTAAGTTGACCAGAAACAGATTTTTCTCTTCCCAGATTACTTCTTTGCTTGACAAGTGTCTGCAGCAGACAGTTTATGAAAAGGAAGATCAAGAAGAGCCTTGATTAGGATGTTTAGATGTTCTTCTGGGTCAAAAACATCCCAGAAAAAGAAGAACTAGTGACTGGAAGTCAAAACCTTAGAAACTGAAATGAAAACCAGCATGCACGTTCAAACTGAATTTGTATGGCTTTTGGGAAAATATGCTTTTTCTAAACTCAAATTATTGCACTCAGAACAGGTGCAATTGAATGAAAATCTTTGGCCCATGGTAGAAAGATGCTTTAATGGTTTCTTTGGCTTTAACATGGGAAGCTATGGCAACAAATAACTGCAGTAATAAGACTCTTTCCCTTTGTTAGACGTAATAGCTGCTATTGAAAAATCTGCCACTGTTGGCTTTCCTTGAAAATCTGCTGATGTTGAGCTGAATGAAAGGCTTCTTACTTGCTGCAAGTGAAGGTGTCAGTAATCAGCCTATAGTAAAAAGGCTTTCAATAGGACTGTGATCAAGGGCAGAGTTGAGGTTATTTGTGCATCTTCTCAAAAATGTCATGCTTCTCAATGTTTAATAATAATAATATTGGTGTGGCCTCTTTCCTTAACATTTTTAAACTAAGCAAAAATGAGAGTCTGCTTTTTTATTCTGGGTATGGGGTTTAGGGGGGGTTGTGTTTTTTTTAACTGAATTCACAGTGATGAATGTTTTTCATATTTTCAGGTTTAATTAGTGTGCACATAGCACAAAATATAAAATAGACAACTTGCAGTAGATAAAGTTATTCTCTGAAAGACTTTCAGTGCAAAAAGATAACATATATATATAAACCTTTTTAATGCTTCTGGTTAGTGAGATGCATTATGCTAGCTACAATTACATTTCATGTAAATGTGTACTAACAAGTGATGCATTTAGATTTGGGTGTGTATTGATGCATGAGTTTATAGGTGAAAGGCATCCTACAAAGCCAAATAGATCCAAAATTTGTGCCAAGATCCCAAGGTTCCGCATCCCTGCTAGCAATTTGAGCACTTTTACAGGAACTTCAGTTAAATTTAAATCAATACTCAGTTTTGAATCTGGAAATAATTCTGTTACTACTGCTATTTTTCTTCCTGCTGTTTCTGTGCTTCCTGATGATCATTTCCTAGGTTCAGAGTTTCAGAGTTAGCAGCCCTTTAAGACAAATGATGTTATTGAGATCTGTGTCCCATTGTTTTAGTCTGCTCAGTAGGGCAGAAAGACATGATTATTGCAGATGGTATTCAGCTCACATTCTCAGGCTTTTTCTTGCACCACAAAAGCTTTGCTAGAGCTGCTTTTGTGCATGATGAAAGCCGAATACCTGGAACATATTTTGCAGCATGGGATAAACTGCAAAGTCACCAAACCATGTAGCATGCAGGACCCTGCCTGTAAGGACGCATCCGTCTCTGTGATTTCACAGGGTTATTTAAGTATCCATGTAGAGGAAATGAATGCAAATAAATTAACTGTGCATAATTATATGCTTACTGACACATAGGAAAGCAAGTTAAAATTTCATCTGTCATGCTGAACCATATATATCTGCAATCTGAAGGAGCAAGGCTGAGTGTTTTTGTTTCCCCTAGCAAGTGGGCAGTTTCTTTTTTTTTTTTAATCATGTCATCATTCACCCTACAATGAGTCAGAGGGATCTTTGTGCATGCTATATTTTCAGAATATTTTTATACATCGACAATTTACATGGTGATAATGGATGCCAAATAAATAAATTTGATGTCACCAAGTACAGAGTCATCTACTGCTGGCTAGGGATTTTATTTCAGTTATATACTGTCACTATGGAAACACAGATAACAAAATTCACAGGAAAATGATGATTCACTATTCTCTTAAAACCAGGACTTTCGCTCGGCTAAATGCAAAGGCTGTGAATCCCTGTGCCTCAGAGCACAACTGGAAGCACTAATTATGAGCATGGGGCAAGTTCCATCTTCATTTGAAATTTGCCTCGGGGTAACAGGCCACTATCAAACCCTTGTCCCTGGCTTCTGGGCATCTTTAATTACCTGCCTCCAAGTTTCTAACCACAGGAGCTCCGTCATGTTACTATGACAACGTTCCTGCTGTCAGCATCCTATACTGTTCTGTCTGGGCTCTGGTCACTTGGAAACGTGTCCAAGTAGTATAAACAACATGGAAATAATACAGACGTATAGAAGACAAAGTGCAGAAAGAGTGTTGATTTTCTGTCTTCCCCTTGAAGCTCCTTGGAGGTGGGTGGCTGTGAGGAAGCCTGTAGGCAGCTCACGCAGGAAAATCTGACTGGTTGTCTTGGTTGTCTTTCTGGATGATAAAGCCTTTTCTCCAGGACTTGTTAATTCTGTCAGGCTTCTAGTGAAGTGTCACATGGCGAGAGAGGAAAAAAATAGAAAAGACATTAGAAGGTGGGGGAGGGAGAAAATAGAAGGCTGGTGAAGTGTCTGTCTGGCTGCTGCCAGCTGAGACCTGCTTGCAACACCTTGGGCTCTTGGCTCCCTGCTGCTGAGGCTGTCACTGTCACGTCTGCCTGGGGCTGAGTGGGGCAAGGATATGGTGGGAGGAGAGCGCCTAGGGCCACAGTCCCAATGGACTGTTGAGACTTGTGGGTCATAATATATCAATATGGCAAATTGTTTGAAAAAATCACTCTTTTTTTCTGCTGCCTGTTATTGCATCTGAATGCACTGGCCCTTTGCTATTATGCCAATCTGACTGCCTTAACCAGCCATAACACACATTGGGTTTCTCAGTTCTTGATGGATTAATGAGAATTCCTTGAATCCAGCTTCCTGTGCATATAATCACAGTTACACTGCAAAATTTGCACTGTGTTTGTATGGGAGCCCTAGAAACAGATGTGGTAGGAGTAAGACTCATCTATTGTTGCTCCTGTTACAAACCCCCCCCCAAAAAAACCCCAAAAAACCAGGAGCTGTTCTCAATTGTCTTCTTGCATCCTGTCACCTAAAGTGTTGTTTCCTGCTGTTTTGTAACTAGTGCAGGAATGACATACATCTATATACTGGTAATGGACTTGGCACAAGATGTCATTTCTTGGTAGAGAATGCTAGAAAGTTGCTAGAAACCAACAGGTTTATGCATATGAAACTTACCGGTAAAGGACATGCAAAATCTTACAGAAGATTACTTTTAGGAGAAGGAGGGAGTAAAGAAAGTATTGATTCATTGGCAGTTGCATTTATTACTCTCTGCAATCAGGATTCTCTACATCTTCCAGCTAGAGATGAAGGTCATCTGGGCTGAGGGAAAGTTTACAGACTACTGCAAGGAAAGATTTAAGAACGTGGAGATACACGTGTAGAACCACATACTAGCTGTCTTTTTTTTCATAATTTATATCTTGATGTGCAGGAAAACACATTCCAGCTGTTCTGAAGTCATACTATTGCTGTCAGTGCCCTCACTGTTAAATTGTTAAGGCTACACAACACAATTTCTTTGATTAAAACAGGGGGGAGAAAGATTTGGTTTTGAAGAAATAATGTTGTGTGGCTTTGCAAGGCTGAAAGCAGGGAGACAAGAAGTTTTCTACTTGACAGGTGTGGGGGAGGGGCAGAAAAATCACCTCTCATATAGCTGCATCTATAGTGCTGAGAGTATGTAAAGGAACAAGAAATTGAACCCTAAAATTAAATGCAATTCCAGCAAGGATAATCTCATATTAATTGCATACATCATGAAAAATTTGAGGTTCACATCTGACTATCCCTCTAGTGGGTTTCCCCTTTGCGTTTCCAGGTTTATCATTTGCAAAAGTTGTTCTTCTGTTGAACTCCATTCCTCCTGGCAGCAAATTAGACAGAGAGAGACACACACACACACACAAATAAACACACACACAAACACAAATAAAAAACTTTTTTGCAAATCAAGGAAATATCCTGAGGAAAAAATAGATCACTTCTCATTGATTTTTATCATTATGTGCATTATACCATTTTAAGCAATCAAACCCACATAATTAATTTCTGCATACTCATGCTTTTTTGTAGTTCATAGAATCATAG
>WAAB01010601.1:0-22436 GCA_013389865.1 Piaya cayana
ATGCAAAACTTCTTCCTAATGTCTCCTTATTCACACTGCAGTGGGAAAAGTTGGTCTTGTAGTTTTGCCGTGTCCCAAAGCTGTTTCTATCTTAGATTCTATTAACATCCAGCTTGGTCTTAGCTCCTTGGGAGGTCTCAAGTGGTGTCTTACGTGTGCTTGAGCAGGGAGGTTTGGTGGGACTGGTGCGGAGCCCTGGCTACTTTTATTATCTATTGCTACAGGACCTTGGGCACTGGTTGGTTTTTGTGGACACCTATCACTCTTGTTGGGAGGTGTGAATTCTCGGCAGCCACGGTAGACACCTGCAGTGTGGCAGACCTGCTGGATGGGAGGCCACCTTCCCACAGTGGATAGGAGGTGGCTGTGCAGTAGGAGAATGAGGAGTGCCTCCTGTGCATGGGACCTGGGAGCACTCTGCACATCTGCATGCTCCTGATGCTGTGGGAGGGCCTTGCTTCTGCACAGGAGTGATTTATCTCACTGTTACAGCATTGAGGGCCGTTAGCAAAGGCAAGCAGGATGATGAAGCTACGAGAGGAGAGGGTTTGTTAGTGGGAACGCTTGTGGGGTAAGTGAAGATCCTGCCAGAGCCAAGATACACAGGATGTAGCAGCAGGTTGAGCAGTGCAGCCTGCCCCTAGCTCTGGGACAGAATCTTGGGGCAACAAAAACCTCATTTGATTTGGCACAGTTTGCAGTGTACAGAGTGATTGTGTGAGATACTGACTTGTGGGCTTAGGTGTTTAATGTGAGCAGAAGTGTCACGAGTTGGGGCAGGTATTTGCTTTGGAAAGAAAATGTGTATTTGTGCTCGTGCGTCCTCCGAGATGCACAGAGCTCCAGAAAGCAGCAGGACTGCCAGGGATGCGGCCAGGGCAGTCTTCTCTGAGACCCCTGGTGAAGAGAGCTTTTCACACTGTCATCAGCCTCGGGGAATGAGTTGTTCCTATGGGATTTGGGGGGGGAGGGGCACTCCATGGGGTGCTTTTCCCTGCCAACCTGGGTCCATCTCACTGCAAAGACCATTGCAGCCACCTGGCCTTAGTGTTAATGAGAAGCCCCATAGCTGTGTTGTGTGTGGCAGAGTGTTTTCACATAGTGGTGACGGGAGGATCAGGAGCCCAGGTACCCAGGAGATCACTGAGTAGCCACATTTAACTCAGATTTGCCCCTTGTAAGCAGTGGTCACAGCTGTGTGTAACAGTGAGCTAATCTCATTGGAAGAGGATTTGCAGGAGGAGATGATGGCTCCTTGGTGTGGGTACCAGGAACCGGGATCCGTACTGGGCTTCCTTTGAGAAGGCAGGCATGGTGTCCATGGGGTGTGCTTGCATCATGTTCCCACAAGATTCAGAAGATTCAGTGCTGCAAGCATCCCAGGGGAGCACGGACATGCCCTGCCTTAGTCCAAATGTCAGCTTGGGTCAGGGATCATGTAACCGCACAGGTGAACATCTTCAGAGTGGATCCATAGGGATCTGTGCATGGACAGCCAGGGCTTAACCCAAACGACTCCTGCATGGCCCTTCCCATTGTCTGAAAGGAGCTGAGCCAAAAGCCTTGGTCTGGCAATGCGGCTTCGACCTGTCTGTAATCAGGACAAGCTGCCTGGTGCAGGGAGAATGGTGCTGCCAACAGGCAATGAGCATCACTTACTCTAATTAAAGTGAGGGGGCGGAGGGGGCTTCTTTTATGGCCTGTTTTTTTTTTTTTTTTTGACAGTTGCTTAACTGGGAAAGTAAGCTGGGGGGAGGGAAGCTGTCCTTGTTTAAAAGGGTCTCTTCTTAGACTGTAAATCTGGGCCAGATCCGCTGGTACATGCTGGCTGCTTTGTGCAACCCTTGTAAGGAAAGCAACCATAAATGTCACTTCATAGCTGTTCTGGCATTGCTTGATGAATCTGGATCAGTGTCTTTCTTTCCTAATCGGGTTAGTTTTCCTTTGATCTACTCCTGTTAGGGGAAAACTAAACTGATTTAGCTATTCCTATCCATTTTCCATTCGCCTGATGGCTCTTTCCACAAGGATGTCTCGGCTCTACCCTGCTTACTGTTGCGTTGTCTGATGCTGTGGCAGGTGTGGAGTATAACTTCGTAAATCATAACCAATATTCATTGGGATTTTTTTTCCAGATGTTTTGTTCATTTTTGGACAGATTAGATTTAAATTGACAACTGCACTGCATTTAAGGAGAAAGCAAATTGCTACTAACTGTCAAAAAGAAAGCATTAATTATCAATCATGTTTTATTGAGCATCTGTTGAACTGATTTGCCATAGAAAACATAATTTTCTTGTACTCTGTCTTTGGGAAATCTGATTTTTGTGAGTAATGTAACTGTGTGATCATAGAATCATAGAATCACCACGTTGGAAGAGACCTATCAGTTCATTGAGTCCAACCATTCCTATCAAACACTAACCCGTGTCCCTCAGGATCTCGTCTAGCCGGCCCTTAATGGTGGTATATGCTAGAGCGTAGAAGAGAGGAAAGCTGAACTCGGGATTACAATCTGTGATACCCTGGAATTCAAATCACCTGGATTTAGGAGCATAAAGCCATTATCTGTGCTGGTGTGCCATAAAATCACTGCAGATGTGCGCTCCTTGTTGCTTCTGCGTGTAAACCCTGCCTATGCACTTGATTTACGGCGCTTTCCCAGATGCAGCAGGGTTTAGTGAATGCAGTGGCTTGTTTGCTCTGAATAGGCCCTGGTTTTGAAAACGAGTCCTGAGTTACTGTGAGACAAGATAAGAATAGTTGGGGGAAGTTGCAGTGTTCCTGCCTCGCTGCGTGCTGCATTTCCCGTGACTCAGAGCGGCAGCGAGGCACCAGCTTCCGCTGAAATCACCCGTGTTTGGCGAAGCTGCTGCTATGGTCATTAAGTAAATCAGGTTTCTAATGAGCTATTGTCCACATGCAGTTGCATGTGATGTCTAAAATACATCTCACTGTGCCCCTGTTGTATTTAACACACTCAAATTGACTGCCTGGAAAGGCAGGTGGAAGCGAAGGGGCATCTGCTGAAGAGCTCACGTAGCCCTTTCCTGACTCCAAACGGGTTTTGTTTTTCTCTTGTGATAAGTCGAACAGGGGTCAGCAGTTTTTTATCAAGCTGTTTTTCTTGTGAAAGCCAAGTGTTATCTTTGAAGGGAGATATGTACCCTGTGTGAGATGGACACGGGGGAGCTGATCCAGAAATGTGACCAAGTGGGACTCGTCAGTAGGTCAGCGTCTCCTGGCCCCCGTCTCTTGCTACTGGTCTAGTTCTGGGGAATGTGCTTCATCAACTGCAAATCTCCTTGGTTCCAGTGACAATGTTGGAAAGGAATGGATTGCCAGCCAAGAAGCTGGAGAAGCCTTGTTATTCAAACCTAGTCTGCTGGCTGAAGAAATGCCTTGATCTAAATACTCTGAGTGGAAGAAGGAGGGAGGAGACAGTTGCAAAGCATCTCAAAACTGCTGACAATGTAAGGACCTCCTTATAAGAGCTTCTGCTCCTCCCACAGTTCCTTGAGGAACCTCTTTCAAATGCTCTTGGAATTTTACTGCAGCACGGAGATCTAAGGGAGGGTTTGTGCATCTTGCCCAGCTGCTTTGGGGCTCAGGTCTACCTGAATTCCCATCTGCCCGGTGCTATCGTGACTGGTGCTGGTGGGGAGGAGATGGCTTTGCCTCATGTCTTGTTCCCTTCCCACAATGACTCTGCAGATTGTAGCTGCCATGATTTGTTCCTCTCTGCCTGCAGTGGGGATGGCCTCACCTGAACCTTGTCTGTGTGTACTGAGCCTTCATCTCCACTTTTATGGGTATTTTCTTTACTAGAAATCCCTGGTGCAGATGTTCTCCTTTTTAATCTCTTTGATGCTTTGTGCATTGCAGGCTAAAACACCTCAAACCAATTTGGTTTATTTGGTCTGTCTACAGAGACAACCCTCTTGAGGAACAACGGCCTCACTGAGGAGCAAGGCTTCAGCAGTGAAGAGGTTAATACGGTCTGTCCTGAAAATTATGTGTGCCTTATGCCAAGTCTGATTGTCATCTTGCTCCTTTTAGCCCTGCAGTTGTTCTGCCCCCAGAACACTGTACGTGACCATTTGATCTATGCAGGATGCGTGTTTGTTGGGAAACTGTCCCTTGCTCCAGTGCTTCTAGTTCCCTGTTAGGTGGAAGAGGCAGTGCCAGAACCTGCAGTTCCTTCTGTCCTTCAACCAAAGGTACATGGTGATACATGGAGATCTTGACTAGCAAAATGTGCCCATCCACTAGTAACAGGTTGTGCAATTTATGCCACCAGGGCTCATTCAAACTCCTTTTTGGTGGCTCTCCCCTTCTTCTCAGGCATGCTGGATGGAGGAAAGGTAATGGTCCTGTTGGGGTGTGGAGCCAAGCCAGAGGTGACAGCTGTAAGAGCTGGCAGCAGCCAGGGCAGAAGCATGCAGCCTTCAGGAGCTCCAGCTCGCTTTTCAAAGGGGAATAGCTAGAATTTGCTTCAGGGCTTTTAGGTCAGGTTTCCATTATGCAGCTATACTGGTCAAAGCTGCTTGTGTGAGATCTAGACCATGTTGGATGCTCCTGGTCTAGTGGGCTCCTTTCTCTGGAAATTATCCTTTATCATAAGATATCGTTTAAGACGAGATAAGAAAGAAACAGAATTTCTCTGATGCGTCACTAACTGGGGTGGTAATGGAGGCTTATAGTGGGATTTGCTTCAGTCTGTGAAATGTGGGGAGCATCCCAGAAACATTTGATGCAAACAGCTGCTTGGAAAGAAAGGCATTTTTTTGAGACTGTGTTTTTTTTTCCAAGAGGAGGGTCAAAAACAGTTGAGGAGGGATCTTATAATCTATCATAGATCTAGTAATGAGGATTAGCTATCCTGCATCCCCCCAAACAGGTACAAGTGCTCTTGGCACAAGCTGCACTGTGGATCTCTGATTGTGTTTGAAGGAGAGGACTCCTTGTGTGAGGAAAGTTATGCCCCTGATTTAGTGACTGTTTCCCATTTCATTTTGCAAGAGATACAGTGGTCCAGGGTGTTTCCAGGAGACAGAGCACTTCGATTCCTGTCCCCATGATGGTCTGTAAGGGTCCTGTCACCCTGGCTAATCACCTCCACTCCTGTTCTTGAAGGACTTTCTCTCAAAAAAGGCGTTGAGTAAGATGCTATGGGTCTCTTCTTCTGGGTGTTGGTCAGCAGAAAACCACGTTTTCTTTCACTAGAAGCTACCAAAGTTGTTCAGCTCTACTCAGTGCTGGAGACACTGAATTTTGGGTCTGGCCCCAGGCTGGATCTGGCCCGAGCAGTTGCACAGGGCTGCACATCTTCCTGCGCGCCAGCCTCAAACTGTCTCCTGGTTCCTTGAGCTGTCACTGGGATCCACCCCTGCAACCTGTAATTAGTGCTGTCAGCAGAGCAGCATAAGCAGCCTCTTAAGCATTAATTACTTTAATGAACTTAACAAAGGTGGGTTTAGCTACCAAAGCATTTTGTTGTTGCTATAAAATTTTAAGTCAAAATATTAGACTTGTAGAATCGATGGGAGATGACACAAAACTGGAGCCTGGCTTTCTTCTTGTCCTAATGTTCAAAGTGTGGGGTTTTTTTAGGTAATTTAATCATGAGTCTTTTCTGCTCTGTTGCACAGAAGCAGCTGTGGCTGGCAGTGTGGCAGGAGAATGTAAGGAGGCTCTCTCCTTGTTTGCTTATATGCAGGTGTGAGGGATGCAGTGTGATCTGCCGTTCCCACCTAGGAGATGGATGTCACCTTTCTTGCATTATGACAGCTAAAAGGTGGCTTGTGATGCTTGGGCTCTTGTAGTGTTAAATATGTAATGAAAAACTCCCCGATGTGAGGGATATGCTGGTGAGGGAGTTCTCATATAAGCATACGGGATGAAATAAAATGGTTCATTAACAAAACTGCTTTTAATATAGGAGTAAGCGGAGTTTTTGCCGCTGTGGAGAGAATAGTCCTGCCATTGCTAATGGCAGAACTTAATGGGGAATTTTAATGACTGTTAATTGTGTTGAAAACTGCACTTTTCTTGGGAAATGCGGTATACTTTGGCAAAGCAAAGCTCTTCTCCACTGTTGCAGAAAGGAAAACTATAATTCTTCTGAGATGACTCTTGCTGAAGAGGGCATGGGAGGCATTTGTCTTGCAATACTGATGTGGAGAGTGGACAGGGTCTTTCACCCCGGGACAGGAGAGGTCTCGAAGGGGTGAAGGGAGAGGAATGAAATGTATTTTTCTGTTTTAAGGTGAAAGAGGGTAGATTTAGATTAGATATTAGGAAGAAATAGAATTGGCACAGGTCACACCCAGAGAAGTCGTGGCTGCCCCATCACTGAAGGTGTTCCAGGTGAGGTTGGATGGGGCTTTGAGCCACTGGATCCAGATGTTCCTGAGCAGACGTTCCTGCCCACGACAGGTAGGGGGTTGAACTGAATAGGCTTTAAGGTCCCTTCAAACCCAAACCATTCTATGTTTCTATGATTATCAGTGCCTCTCTGCTCCCTGCCTGCAACTCCTTGTTCCCAGTGTTGAGGAGTTATGTCTTCAGCATTCAAAGATTCTGCTCTGATAAATGGGATGTTTTAAACCTGTGTAGGAGCCGTAGGAATTACATGTTTTTTAATTTAGTGGTTTGAACTATGTGCTTTGTTAGTATTAATAAGCTCAGCGTGTAAATACAAATCAAAGTAAATAAATTAAAAATCACTATACGTGCTGAGACTAAAGTGTTCATCTCAGAAACAGGATGAAACATCAGTAATTTGGTCTGAAGCACTAAGGCAAAATGCTTTCTGAAGTAGAATTTCAGTTCTTTGCCTCCTGATGTTAAGAGTCCTAGACTGACCCCAAAGGCTGCTGAGCAATCTTTGTAAGTGTAGGGAGCCCTGAGCTCACGTACCTCGTTTGAACTGTGTCCTTGGGTTCGGACCCCAGCCCTCCCCTCCTGTGAGGGAGCATCTTTGTTCCTGTGCCATGACGTACACAACTTCTCTGCAGTGTGAAAGGGTTTTCTCTCTCTACTCTGCTCTGATCTGAAGGGTTTTTCCAAATTCAAGTCATATTCTTTAGATGAAAGTGTTTTAAACTATCTGACATGGCTTTTGAATGTGAAGAAGCCACT
Organism: Piaya cayana; assembly: GCA_013389865.1. NCBI lineage: Eukaryota > Metazoa > Chordata > Aves > Cuculiformes > Coccyzidae > Piaya > Piaya cayana. The sequence goes on from WAAB01010601.1 coordinate 7,144, forward strand.
CACTTTATGAAAAGGAAAGTACTCCCAACCCTGTGTGTGGTTTCTTTCTTTATTGCATCAAAGTGCAGGAAGCTCAGCAGAGGAGAGCTGGCAGCAAGAGCTGTCCTGTTTTGAGGTTGCCTGACACCAGCAAGTCTGCAGATAGGGCAGGGCTGGGTGAAAGCAGCAAGCTGGACTTTTTTTCTTTCTGAAAAGTCTAAATGACCTGTCAGGCTCTCAAGCTGCTTCCCCACAGGCTAACCTCGCCTGGCAGCTGCGGAGCTATATTGCATCAACCAGCTTGGGAGCAGCCATCTTCAACTCCATGAGGTTGCAGGAAGCAGAAATCACTTAAAACTTGTAACAAAAGAAGTTTGAGAGAGTTTTCAACTTTGTGTGATGCGGCAGGTGAAGGAACTTTTGAAAACAAGGTGTTCTGTATGCAAAATGCTTGCCAGTCAGGTTATAGACCAACCCAGGCTGTATCACTGCATACCCGCTTATTTTGATCTAATTTAAAGGTCTTTTCTGCAGTCTCTAAGGAGATGTAGCAGATTTCAAATCATCTTCAATGAAATTAGGAAACATTAAGGAAATTAACTTTTTATCCACTATTTTTTTTTTTTTAACTTGGATGCTCCAGATAATGGGTCTGAAATTTGGATTGTGTGACTAGGAACCTGCAGCAGGCTGATGCCGTGATCTTTATTGAGCCGACCATCCTCAGCTGGATTGGGATCAGGGCCCTGAGGTGGATGGTCTCCAGCTACTGGCTGGAGGGGACCAATGTCTTCTGTGCACAGCAACCATCATGCAGGTTTCTCTGTATACTTTGTCAGGCCTGTCTCATTGATTATGACCATTTCTGTAGCTGTGGAAACCTGCATTTCTGCCAACCTCAGGTGCTATCTTCTGCTTCAACTCTTAAATGTACAAGCTGGTTTCCATGCAGTGCTGAATACCTTTGAGGGTGAAGTTCACTGATGTGCTCTCTTGACCTCTCTGACAAGGGTTTGTTGGTTGCCAAGGGCTAGAGAGAATCCTTGTGTCTCTAATGCATTTGGTTATATTGAAAGCCAATTTGCAGTGTGGGGTGCACAAGTATTTCNCTATCTATGCGTAATAGCACCTCAGTGGAGGCTGAAAGAAAAGTGGTTTTAAACTTTAGGGAGAAAGTAGGATTTAATCATCCACAAAAACTTGCACACTTATGAAATCATTTAGGTTGAAAAAGACCTCTGAGATGATTAAGTCCAACTGTCAGCCCAACACTACTGTGCCTACTAAACTATGTCCTGAACTTCTGGGGCTTGTGCTTGCAAGACGGAAGATAAAAAAAAGAGGTTGTTCTGGCTGGCTTGCTAGAGAAGATGAGGAATGGTTGTAAAACATAGGCTTGGTGACCCAGTGTGCTTCGTTCTCCACCATGGTGACAGCATCGTTCCTGATTCATGATGGAATGAGTCATGCTGCTACACCACATATGACCTTACTCCCCACCTCTTGCGACTTATCCTCCTCACTCAACTCAGGACCCTGATGTGGACAACAAGCAGGTCAAAGCTGATCGGTGGAGACCTTCCCGAGGGAGCGCTACCAGCCAGGAGTTGGTGTCGAGCTATGGCTTTAGTTTCTCTCTTTAAAACAAGCCATGGACACAATTACCAAACTCCATCAAATACAAGATGCACCCTGAGGTCTGGTTGCTATCAAAGCTGTTAGAGTTGAGACTCCACCTGCTTTGCCTGATTCCTCTTGGCTGAACAACCAAGAGGACTGGGTAGAAGGAAAGGAGAGATTTTCTATGCTTTAAAGGGCAGAGCTGCAACCTGGGACCCAAAGGCTCTGTCACAGCTGTGCCGTGGACTGTCACTGTGACCTTGGCAAGGAAACCTGAGCCTCCAGAGTCCTGAACTAACTCGGGCTGAGATGTCACATCTGTGAAACGAGGCAAATACTGATTGTAAAATCCCAGGAGACAGCCTGGAGCTCACTCTGCTAACGGCAGTGGCGCTTTTGGAGATCTCTGGATGAAAAGCACTGTTGAAATTCAAATCTGAGTTGTGTAAAATTTGCTGCTAATTGCAGATTGCAAAAACAGAAGCACTGCTGAGGAGCAGCCGATGCTTCTCTGGTGGAGTTCAGGTGGCTGCTAAACTTGCATGAAAGTTTTCTTTCTGTAGCGTTTGCTTTTTAAAAGGAAACCACAATCTCTTTATTTAACAAAAAGAAAAAAAGGGTGGGGGGAAGACTTTCTGCTTGTATAGGCATTTCCCTTCCAGCACTGCGGAGTGATGCAGCGTTTCCAGTAAGAAATGGTGCTGTTGAGCAGGAGGTGATATTTTAGCAGATTATACTCTTGCTCCTGGCATGTCCCCTGCGGTCTCTCATGCCTGGTAATAGTGAGAGACACATCAAGGCTCCTGCTGCTGCCTTGTCACACAAAGCCGGTGTTCAGGAGGGCTCTGTTGCAAAGTGTGTCCTGACACAGGTGTTTAGACCTTGGCTATGTTGCACTATTTGACACATGAAGTGATCCATGGGAGCCAAGTATGTGATTTGCTCTTGTATCTCTTGATCTTCATCCCCAATGTACTTGTCCTAAATGAAATGGAGACAAAATTAGAGTTGGGGGGAAATAAAACATACTGATCGAAGTCAGAATGAGTGCCGCTGAGTGTGGAGAAGGTTCCAAAACAGCTGGAGCAGCTGGAGGTTCTCTGAAGGCAAGGGTGAGATTAGAGATGCACAAGGGAGAAAACTGCTCTCTCTGAAGTGGGGCAGGGGGAGAGCCTAGGCTGCCAACAAGGTCCTGGGCTGCAGTCAGCAGTCTGTCACTGCGGGGAATGATTTGGTGTTAGTTCTGGGCAGCTTGAAAAGCAGATACGTATTTCCCCACCCCTCCACCAAAATGTCTTTTCCGTTACTTTAAATAGGAAGTTTCCTGTTTTATAATTGAGGCTCTTAAAAACATTTCATGTGGTTCAGGTCAACATACAGCTGCTTAGCTGAGGCCATAGGGTGCCTGAAATATGAGTTGGGGCAGAGGCTGTTGACTCTGGAACCTAGTAACACTTTTAAGTGGCAATATGAACTATTTCCTGCTACACGGAGCAGATTATAGTGCCCTCGTGCAATTACTGGCAGGGTGGCTCTGTGTGGAGCTTGGAGTGTGTTACAGTTGTTCTCCTTGGGCACTGGTGACATTATCGTGTTAATGCAAATAGGGGAGCTTTTCATGTGCTTGGCTGCAAAAGTTTACCTCCTAACGCTGTTGCTCCCTTTTATCTAAACGCTTCTTAAGCTGTCATTTCTGTTAAAGCCAATTAATTTTTTTTTCTGCATTTCCTTTTTGGTACCCTGAAAGTTTTATCTTTTAGCAGGCTTAGTATAGATGTCACAGGTGATGACTGCTGCATGTCCCAGTAGGTGGGATTTGGTCCAATACATCAAAAATAGTTTCTGAACAGGTATATAAGTGGGATCCTTTGTGCTGCTCAGATAAAAGGCTTTGATACTTTGTGTGAATGGATTTTTCGTGTCTTGTCATGACTTCCAAGAAGGGCTTTTTGTAGGAAGAAGGCTGGAAGTAGTTGGAAGTGTAGGAGAACAGGAGGTCCTGGTCGAGTATATACTGATTCTGTGGGCGTCTTTTGTCTAACTCTGCCTAGATCACAAAGGGAAGCAAGATGTGATGCTAGTTTGCATGCTCGCACCCACCAAACCAAACATTTCAGGTGCAAACTGGAGAGATAGGGGGTTGAAGGTTCCTGTCGAGCTGCTGCCAGAGGATATAACTCTCTCTTATCCCTCACTTTCACGCTTCCTTCACAGGCCACTGGATTGTGAAGTTCTGACTGCAGCAGGATGATTCCCTCTGCGTGTTGTCAGTGCCTTCTGCTGAGCACCATCACATCCTAAAAGATAGCATTGCTCTGCCCATTTCTACAGCTTTGGAATTATCCTTGGGAAAGCTGGCCTTGGTCTGCTTGATCTATACCTCAGTGTCTGACTTAATATTTTCGTACTCTTTAAATAGACACCATTCATAGAAAATATCTACTAAAAAGTGTCTCTTAGAGGGAGAAGAGGCTCTTTGGCAGCCCAGGTGTCATTGTCGCAGTGATATTGGGGATCTGCTTTCCTGGCTCCCATCCCACAGAAATCCTGCTGAAGGCAGCTGAACCCAAAGATTATATAAAACACTCATCCCTTTTAAAGCCCATCATCTGTTTCAAAACCATCCCAAAATGATTTATTTATTCTTCCCATAACAGATGAGGAATGAGAAAACAAGAAGATAATCTGACTTTGGTTTTCCTTTGTTTTTGATATCTCCTGCATGAACCAATTTCACTATTATTCTAAGCAGGAGGAGAGGATGAGGATACTTTCGAACATGATGCAGCATCCTTAGAAAGGCTTGTCAGATGGCAGTATCCTCTAATTTTTTTCCCTATTCAAATAGGGAATTTGAAACATTTGACTTTGTTTCTGCCGTGTCCTTTGAGCATTGCTGGTTACAGATGGGTAGCTTTGACCCTGTTACTTATCTGAGTAATTCCAGGTGGATGGCAGCTGTTAAAGAAAGATACTCTAGCATCACTAGCAATAAATTGATTTTCAAAGCTTGAAGTCCTTATAGATGAAGAACAAGAAAACTATGGGATGCAGTAGGATGCAGGTGCCTGCCTGTGGCCCATTCATCCAAGAAGCAGCTGTAGGCAGCTGCCTACTTATGGTTCTTGGTGCTACAATGATGGATAGGGGTCAAAGCATAAAGTGAAAATAGGTCAAAATAGGCATAAAGAGGCAGAGAAAGATTGAAATAAATGTATGAGTTGTGGACAACTCTTGCTTGCTGTCAGATTAAAACTTGTATAAAGGCAGGCCCCAAGCTCTGTGGGAAGAGCATTCCATGCAAAGCAGGCTACTTGGGGCTAAGGAGGGGTATGTCCTCGTAAGCAAGAATCATCCGAATCAGAAATAGATTTTCCTTGGAGAAGCAGCAACTGGGCTGAGCTGCATGAAATGTCCTCTTTCCATACTTCCCAGATTTTGGGGGTATATTGGATGGAATGTGTGTGCCCAGCTATAAACTGGGTGGGAAGTGTCTTAACAGGCTTTGAACCTTGCCAGTAAAGCTTGGTGATGAGTTGTGACAGGGTGTCTCAGTTGCTACCTCAGCAGGCAAACTGGGCCATATTTATTTTCAGCTTTACTAAATGGTTGATGCTGTCTAAGCGTGGGGTTCTCTTTTCTGTGGAGTTTTTAGTCTTTCAGAAAGCTTTAGGGAGCTACAGTTTATCAGTGGGCCAGGTTGGGCTGTCAGCTGTGTGTTGCTCGGGTTTTAGATGTGCTTTAAAATATGAACCTTGTAGTGTTCTGTGTTAGGAAGCTGGATGTTTTGCTGGCAGAGCACTCGTAGCTTCAATGCTGCTTTTCTGGCCAAGTTTCTCCTGTGTAATAAACATCCCTGCAAAACCATAGCAGTAAAAATGCAGCTTTGAAGTAGCTGAACCCATCCATAGGCTGCAGATCAGTCTTTCTAGATCTCTGCCAACACAGCTATGTGGCACAAAACCTACCAGTATCGCACTTGAGTAATACTGGGAAGTGGTTCTTCTCCTACGCTGGGTTTTTGACTAAAGCTTCATTTGAGTGGAAGTGGCTTCTGCCAATATGCAGAAGCGTGCGTCTTAATCCAAGTGAATCTTCTCTTCATTTTATTCAGTCAAATCAGGTGTAGATGTGCAGGAATTATTCTGCTGCCAGAGAGACCTCTGTGCAGTAGCAGCTTTTAAAAGAGGCCTGAGAACCAGCAAGTGAATTTAGGAGAGTTTAAGTATTTTTGAAATGAAATTGTTGAGTGCAAAGGATCAAGAAAACCATGATATTTAAAAAGTAATGGCCTGAATGCGTGTGTAAACTCTGACCACACAGGTAAGCCTGCTTGCCAGCGTGAGCAGTTTGACACTATGTATTTTTGGCAGGAACCAGGACCTCCTGTCAAAGAGATGTCTGGGGTTCCCCCTAGTATCCGTATCAGTTTCAGATGGCTTTTTCTCTTATGAGTCATTAATACTTGAGGTATGCAAAAGCTTGGTATAGATGGAAGTGTAATAGTATCCAGAATTTTATGGTGTAGCTTATTGACTTAGGGCAAGCCACACTCACAAAGGCATTTTTTGATACCTGGAAAAGTCTTCATCTGGTTTAGGAACTTTTCTGTAAAAGCTTTTTCTGGTGTAAACTCAGAGGGAAGTAACATGGATGAAAAACGAGAGTGCTGTAATACTCTTCAGGTGAAACAGCTGATTACCCCCATCAAATTTTCCTTAGGCCCTTTGCAGTGGTTTCTTTGTCTTCCCCTGATTTTTGGGTTTTAGGGAGAATAAGTGAGGCTTGGACATGCTTGGAAGGAAAGGGAGCTCCTGAGAAGCGAGTTTGTTATGTTCAGGGAGGAGAATCTGTCTGAGGCTGCCCCAGGACGTGTGATGGTGGGTGTCTTAAAGCCTAGAAGGTATTTTCACAGCTGTTGTGGGAGCTTTTTCTGTTGAACACAGCACAGATGTGAATGATAAAATATAAAGTGAAGATTAATGTACACCATCTTGGTGTGTGAGAGGTTCAATTATAGGCAGAGCAAGCAGAATAATGGAAAATAGATTTGAGTGACTGTTCAGTTAATATAATTTGCAATGAATTATTCACAACAATTTGTTCACCCAGCTCTTATTGTAATAATTTTCATTCCTTCATTTGCTATGCGTTTGAAACTACTTCCCACAACTTCTGCTTGACATGTAATAAAGTATATCCACGCATCCAGCCCCTTCTCCCCACCTCCTTCCACCTCCATGCGAAGAAGGACACATTTTAAAGAGCTCAGCATTTTAGGCACTGAGCTGTCTTTAAGAAGTTAATCACAGGTGTTGAGGTGGAGGCTGCTGCCTGCCGAACGTGCTGGTGTGACCCATAAAAGCTCGTTCTGTCAGGCTCAGAGTCCCCTCAGCTTGCAGAGATGCTCACAGAGAACCCATGGCCGTGCTGTACCTTGTGTGTGTGCACAAGATCTTTCTTTCAGCAGTGATGTGCTGAGACTCTAACCAACAGCAGGCGATCAGCTGGCGTCAAGTGATTAATCTGTGTCCTTGAGAGCTGACGTGTGTGCTTCCTACCTGCACAGCATTGTTCGTGCCTGGAGGTGGGAGGAGAAGGTGTTGGGCTTTGCAGTGAAGTGTGTGGTGTTGGCAGACTTGAGGAGGAACACTTGACTTGCACAGCTCCCTGTCCCTTGTGTTGTGGATTAAACAGTGGAACAGATCTAAGGGTATGGTTTCCAGCACTTCTAAGCTTTGGTATTGTGCCCCCCCCCGACTTTCATATTCATAAAGCCCTGGAAAACCCAGATATGCACATTCCTCCTGAAATTTAGCAGGGAAAAGGACTTGTTCTGCCTGGCCAGGTTGAAGAGGCTGTGCCTTGGTGGTGGACCCAGGGGAGGTGTCTATGTTGTCTCTCCAGGTCTCTCTGCTGATCTGCCCACAGGGAGCAGGGGTGATGAAGCTGCTCTTTGCCACTCCATACACTGTTGTTGAGGGTGAGGGGTAGGAATCAGGGCTGTGCTCTGATACAAGCTTGGTGGGGCACTGGGTAAATCCCCTTGCTTATAAAAAGGGCCACATGCAACAGAAAATTGCAGCTCTTGGAGGCTTCTGCCTCCCTGTTGGGATTTGTCTGGAGCATGAGGAGTACTGAAGGCAACATCCTTCTGACTTTAGTGAAGAGTGAGGATGCGTTGCTGCCCAGCCCAGTGCTCCTCAGCTGAACCCCTGGATGCAAACTTCAGCTTAGGACTGGTTGGAAAGGAGCTTGATCTCTTCTTCAAGCCATGTTTGCCTGAACATTCATACCTGGGTTCATTTCCCCTTTTTTTTTCTACTCTTTCCTGATGTCTTGTGGTTGTCAGTCTTTGATGCATTGGGAGATGACGTGAGATCTTTTGAGGGCTGTGGTGAGCCAGTCCTGAGGGCAGACAAGAGGCAAGCAAGGGACACTACAGACATGAGGGATGCTACAAGAGTTAGTGGAGAATTCAAAGCTGCTTTAGGGTAAGATAAATCCTTCTCTGAATCTTAACCCTTCAAGGATTCATACAAGCTCATCAAGCCATGATCACAGAACCTTCAACACAAAACCTGATGCTCCATAACAAGCTGGGATTTATGCTACTGCTTCTTCCCATGGAGGGGCAGTACTTGTAAGGTTAATCTGCCAGCATCTACTTGTCCAAAACATGTCAGGCAAAACGTGATTATGGAGCTGCGTGTCATTAGTACACAATGGCTCCTAAATGACTGAGATTGAATTAAAACCCTAATGGCAAAGCATCCAAAGCAAATAAGAGACAACTCGCCTATCACTCAGCTTGGATTAGCAGAGCGAGAGCTTGAGGCTGGCCAGAAACAGTAGAAGCACAGTCATTAAATTGGATATACTGGCTAGGGTTCAGTGGTCTTATTACTGTCAGGCATGCAAGTGTTGGGGGGTGTGAGCTGGGTGTAGGCGTGGGCTTCCTGCCCTGGCCTTTGAGCTGGAAAAAACTCAAAACTCTTTGGACTTGCTGTGGTGGGGGATGAGTTTTATTCTTTGTTGTGTTCTGCTTTTTTTTTCTTGTATCAGTTTCATCAAACAGGTGTCAATGCCTTGATATTATTTCCAGTGAACATAAATTCCATTTTGGGTTGGATGAAACAATCCTGTGATAGATGTTTTATTTCCCTTCTGTCCAGTTATGCCTTCATTTTGAGAACGTCAGACCAGGGGCTTCCAAACAAAATTTAACTTTGGTTTTTATTTGCCTTTCTTGCAAGTGCATTTTCCAGATCTTTCAAACAAAGCTCCATAAATCAATACTGATGTCAGTGCGGATGTGTTTTCCATGTTCTGTTTTGGAGGCCAGAAGTGCTCTGTCCCCAGGGATGTGCTGTGATGTGCTGGAGAAAGAGCTCCTGCTAATGGGACAGGGATCAGGCAAGAGCAGCAGAAGCAGAGGCTGCAGGATGCTTTGGGAGTGACCAGCCTCGCAGTCTTTTTGATTGCCGACTCTCAAGATGGTTATTGCCCTTTTAGCTTAGTGTTCCTTATTTTGCAGCTCTGGTTTCGCTTAATGATTGCATCCTTGCCAACAAATATGGGGGGAATGGGACTTGAATATCTGTTGCTGCTCTGCCCCCAGGGAGGTGATTATGAACCTCTGGCTTGTGCCTGTGCTGTCAGTGACATTTGAGGCGGGAAGAGCATGAGGTAGTGAAATCTCTGGAGAAAAAGCAGGGAATGAGCAAGTAAACAACAGAAGATGGGCCTAGATCAGCCAGATCTGTCAGCAGTGTTGAATTTGAAGAGTTCATAGTGTTGTTATTAATTTACTCCCTCTGCCAGCCTTATTGCTTGTTGCCCTGTGCAACATCTGGACCTCAGGGCAAACTTTATTTTTAACCCAGGGGCTAATGGCTTTTCATGTGTTTCAGAAATTTGCTTTTTAATGGAATAAATCTTATCCTTTCTCTCCAAAGCAGTAATGAAAACACAAAGCCTTGGGGAAGCTTTCTTCAAATGCCCAACAGTTCATGTGTAGCATCCAAAGCAACCCCAGTGTATTTTCGTTTTGATGTGGCAGGCCCCTAGATAATTCGGCTTCTTATCCCAGACTGATAACTTCTTAAAGCAGGACCTCATCCCATCCCCAGTGAGATCTCTCTCAGGGTTTTAACTTAGGACCCCAAAATCACTGATAGCCTTTGAGCTCTCCTGGGCTGCAGTATGCAGATGTTGCAGTGCACAAGATAAAAATGTTGATTGTTCCAGCACAACCATCCGAAAATGACAGCAAAGTCTCTTTTGGAAGGAAGTTGGGGGAAAATAGTATGCTGGTGCTCTCTGCTGGATGAAACCAAAAAGGCTTTTTCTGCACTGGTGCTGCAGTGGATGAAGTTTCATGCCAGCATCTGGCTCTTGGTTGCAAAGTCTCCTGCAGCTCTGCACTGAGACACCCTGAAAGCACAGGTTCCTTTTTTCTTGAAGTGGCCAGGCCTAGCTGGGAGCAAGAGATGTGTTAGGATTACTGACCTGACTCCTTTCCTCCTGTCTCTTTCCCTTATAGTGTGTTACCTGCTGAAGAGCAACATCAGCCCGGACCTGTGCAATGAAGATGGATTAACCGCACTGCATCAGGTGAGACGTGGAAGGAGGTCACAGCTCCCTGTTGCTCTGCACTGTCACATCTTCTTGCTACCCTCTGAGCAGACCTGTTGGGGTAAACAGAGAGTGCTCTGATATTTCAGTTGGTTTTTTTTAACTCAGTTAAAGCAGTGAAACTTCACCATCTGATGCTGGCAATCCTGTTTCTTGGGGAGCAAAATTGAGATCAAACCTTTCTCTTGCTGTATCCCAGATGTTGTTCAGTGATGATAAGAGGAATTGGAGATGAATTTCAGATGTGAACAATGTTTCTCCCACCCTTTAATCTTTGCAGGGTTGGCCTGCAACTCTTAAAGCAGATTAACTCAAATTTTGAGACTTTGGCAACTCACAAGTTTTGAAACTGGGTTTAACAAGTTTTTAAACTGGTCTTCCAGAAGTCTGCATGAGATGGCAGCAGCTGATCACCAGTAAAATACAGTCTTGCCATAGCGGTGTGTAAGTCTGTACTTCCTCTGCACTGATGCCACCAGGGTTTTTCTATTCTTCTTCCTAAGAGCCCTGTCCCCACCCCTGCTTATGACTCCTGATTTGCAGTATGAAAGCATCAGGAGAGTCAGAAGGCGCGTGGGACTCGCTGTGCCTGGCAGCTACCGCCTCCACTGCTGGGAGACAGTGGCACAGTTGTCACACTTGCTCCGAGGGTGGAACAGGGACTCGTGCTTTTCTTTCTGCTAGGCCTTGCTCTAAATGTTCCTATTGACTTGGGATTTTGGGTTCTTCTGCAAGTCACTTGCTCTCTCAAAACTGCATGGATGTTTGCTTAAAAATGCAAACTGGCTCCTAGAAGAGTAAAAGGACCCGTATGGAGAGGTGTTATTCTGCACAGTGAAACGTGGGCAGCCTGCGGTACTGGCAGTCTCGCTGCTTTCACCACTAGTTACTGAAGACAAGGGGAATCCCACCTTGCCCACTGAAGGATCTGTTATTGTAAAGGTGCATTTGGGAGTTGAGGTAGGAACTTTGCGCTCACTAAAATTGAAGCCCTGAACAGGGAGAAGCTGCCATGTGAACACTGTTGCCTGTTAGCGGTGGCTTCCAGTGAAGGATGCAGCTTATGCTTCTGTGATAACTTGGCTCTGTGATGGGCATGATTTTAACCTCACTTCCATATACAAATAATAAACTGAAACAAAAATCCATGCCAGTTTCTTGTCTCACAGCTATTGAAATGCTTATTGTGGGATATAATTCAGCCCCATTACAAGCTCATATTGCAGTGCTGAGTTGAGTCTCCTATGTGGGTCTGCAGTTGTGCAGACCACGAGCAGACTTCTTATACAAAAACGAATTTTGGTTTCTTTATTGTACACATATTCATGTCAAGAAGTGGATCAAAGAGTAAGTTCTCAAAGGAAGCAGTTGAGGCCCTTCTTGCAGGTTGATCTGGGACTCAGGTGTAAGTGCATCAAGGATGCTGGTTTCTTTTTTTTTCCAGAGATGAAAAGTGCCTCACAAGGTGATTCCTAATTCTGGGAATCCAACTTGCATTTCTTCAGATAACTGTGGTAGGTAGTTGAGCTGCTGGGAAAACTCTTACTCATCACATACCAGTGTGTGGGATTTTGCCTAAGAAAAGGGAATGTCAACTTGTGAGCTTATGCCTTGGTATGTGGTTATACTGGTTGCGTTGAATTTCTGCTGTTTGCTCTTAAATATGAAAGATGCTTTGAGAAAGAAGCTGTGCACACATTTGCTTTTGTTCTGTACTGGTTCTGTTCCCAACCAGAAGGCCCTGTAAAACACCAATGACCTTCAGTCTATCCAGTGTAGGTGTTCTACATGGTGCCCTTCTGACCTGCTTGTGCCCAATGTGGTGTTTAACTCTGTTGAAGATGTTTGTTGCAAAACACTGCAGGCTAAAGTAGGTCATCACATCCAGGTTCTCTGGTACAACTGAGCAGGTAGGAGCCCTCAGATTCCCAGAGTTATTAAAAGCCCAATCTTTCCTTACCTCTTCCTCACCAGTGCTGCATAGACAACTATGAAGAGATAGTCAAGCTTCTTCTTAGCCATGGGGCCAATGTCAACGCAAAGGACAACGAGCTGTGGACTCCATTGCATGCAGCAGCTACGTGTGGTCATATCAACCTCGTGAAGATCCTCATCCAGCAGTAGGTGGCCTTTTCTTTCTCTCCCTTTCTGCAGGTCTGATTCTACCTGCAGCTTCTATGGATGGAAGCTGAGACTGCTTAGTACCTTGTGAGATTGCAGTGAGGGCGATTGTCCCCTGTTTTCAAGCTATCCATGGGACTCCTTTCTGCTTGAAGGAGAAGGGGGTGGAGGAAGAGGACCAGAAAGGCTGATGAGATGCAGTAAAATCCTATATGACTTGACTCAGTTTCATGGAGCTACTAGAGACTGGACCAAAATTTACTACTTTTTGCTGTTATTTCACTGTCTGTGTGTCTGTGCTTGTTGAACAATGCTTGCTGGACACATCGTAATAGGAGCAGCCAGCAGGACCCCCACTTTCAAGCTCTTCATGACTTCAAGTCTTCCAGCCACAGTCAAAGAGACACTGATGTAGGAAAGAGACATTAATGTAGGACAGCAGCGTGTTTGTATAGCTCAGATACTTGGGTGAACCTTGTGACCTGTCTTACTGGCTGTTAATTAGTAACCAGTTACCTCCTTCTCATGCATTTTTTTTCCCCAGTGGTGTGACACAGGGTGCCAGGAAGACCATCAGAGGAAGTAACCCCCAAAAATGTCCAGTTTCTGCTTTTTTTTCTTGTGTGTGTGCAGCTTAAACCAGTGGTTGAACTTTGCAAATGTAAATTTTGATGTAATTTGCTCTGCTCTAATAGAGATGGGGGGGGGAAGTATCAAGAATCTAAATACAAGTGTATTGTCTGCTGCTCTTCCATGGCTGGTAACTGTCAAGCTAGTTCAGAATTCAGCTGGAAGCATTTAACAGCTCAAGTGGCAGTTCAGAAGATGCTGGGAATTTGCTACTCTGTGGGAATGGGAGGACAGTGATCAATTTAGCTGGTTATTTTACTTCTCAGTAGCGACCTCCAAGAGATCAGTAAAGCAATCAGAACTGCTTTTAGACAATCAGAAAGAAAAATCAACCAGCTGACAGGATATTTTTTTTGTTACTCTTCTTTGCCAACGTGCCCTTGGCTAGGCGGATGGCTCCCTCCACTATTCACCACTCTTCTTTCACAGCTTTTCTGGTCCTTGCAAACTTCTAGTTGAAGGACAACCAGACACCCAGATAACAAGCACCTGGAAGTTGCTTGGCGTTGTTATCCAGAAATTCAGCAAACAAATCACTCTTGTCATTGAGGAGCTGCCAGTCTGTCTGGTGCCAGCATCAGAACAGGAATGGCTCAGTGGCTTACGTGCCTCACAGCCCATGAAGGAGGTGTAGTGTGTGCTGCCTTTCATCCCCTTCTGGAATTTATCTTCCCCATTCAAAGCTCCATGGCTTTGCTTTAGATCTTTCTTATCTCACAGAAATCCTGGGGACATTTGGGCGACTATTAAGCCCCAGTTCGTTTTTGCGAAGCGTTTATCCCAGTGTTTGGCACTGTCTGCTCTAGGATGTCCAAGGGCCTTTCTCGTGTAATGCCTCTTTCTCCTTGCAGTGGAGCAGACTTGTTGGCAGTGAATGCAGATGGCAACATGCCGTATGACCTCTGTGAAGATGAACCGACTCTGGATGTCATTGAGACTTGCATGGCCTATCAAGGTAAAGAGACCATGTAAAAAACCCAAAATTGGGTCAGCGTAGTACTAAAAATTACCATATTTCTCAGCTCTTGATTTGTCTTTGGAGAAAAGCAGAGAGCTGCCTGGCATAGTTTCTTGGAACCTGACTCTATCTGGTTTCTATGATTCCTAAATAATGATGAGGGTGAAGGACAGCTGTTAGTCCCCTCAGCTACAGAAGTTCTGATAAGGATGTGAGGTCATATCAACCAGGAATTAAGTCTAATTTTACTCAGCTAGTGGAGACAATGACCTTTTCCAACTCCTCTGTCTCTAACTGGAATTTTAACAGGAATTACACAGGAAAGGATCAACGAGATGCGGGCTGCTCCAGAGCAGGTCATGATCTGCGACATTCATGACATACTTGCGACTGGCCAAGACCTGAACAGGACTGATGCCCAAGGTGCTACGCTGGTGAGTGAAACTGCTGTGGCTTCACTTGCACTTCCTCCAGCCTGTAGGTTACGAAATCTGCCCTGTGGCAAGGGTTATAGTAAATCAACAAGTCACCAAGAGCAGCAAGGAAGCTATTTTCATCTTTTTCCTTATTTTAGTGTATTGTGGACGTAGCATTTCTGTTGACCTCAGGGGAAATGCGACTGAATGACCCCAGTAATACCTTGCTTCTTGCTAGTCTTGGAGTCAGATCTGTCTCCCATGGAGGAAATGTGAGAGGACTCTGGTTTTCATGGGAGCAGGATGTGGCATTGGGCACTCTAGAGGCTTTCTGCCTCCTCTTCTTTTTGCTTTCCATGGCATTTGGCTCGTACAGAGTCACCGGAGTGCTGTGTTCATTCCTGTAGGATCACATCTGGCCCTGGGCAGAGCAGAGCACCCAGGACAAATACACAGCACAAAGCAAACTACATCTGATTTGACTGCACAGAGACTGAGAAGACTGAAAAGTCCTAGTCCTGTTCCCTTCCTTTTCACCTGGAAATGTCACTTAAATCCTTGCTTACAGCAGTCTTGGCTTAGGGAAAGTTTGGTAATGCTATCCTACATTGGGGAATTTTATGCAGCCTTGGTCATTCAGTGCTTGGGTCAGACACAACTGATATCCAGGCTCCTTGTTTCATTTGTTTGATGGCCAAACCATGGCAGTGCCTTCAAGTTTCTTAGTAAAAATTGTGACCTTTAGTGTGTAGCAGAAGCATAAGATGAGGGCAGGCTGCCTACAGGATATACTGAGTTGACTGAAGCTTTTATTGCAGCTTTTTATTTTTAATACCTTTTCCATTTAATAAGGATCTTATACATAAATGCAAGCAGACCTCTTGCCTTCCCTTTTTATATCACCTCCAAGAGATTCCTTGTTCATTCATATG
>WAAB01010603.1:0-28284 GCA_013389865.1 Piaya cayana
TCTGTGATTCTGTGATTAGTTTCTCTACATGTAGAATGAAAACTGTTAACAGTTTTTAAGTCCCTTGAATCCAAGAGCAGGCACGTTGGTGTTGCACAGCTCTCCCGGCTGTCAACAAAGTGCATTGCCTAGAACAGTTGGTGGAGGTGGAGCTGTTGCCATTCATGCCAAAGGTGACATTCTTACTTTACCAAACAAGAAAAGCACCTGTGCAGGAGGTACTTTTGCTACAAGTATGAGGTTTACGTTTTTGTGACCAGATAGATACACTTTAGAATTTAGTGGCATGAGCCTCACTGTGTGGCAGTTTATGCAGGCAGTTGTCTGTGAGTTCAAAGCATGAAGTTTACCAAAATAATACCATTCTGTTCTGCACAGGTTTTGTGCATGCTGCAGTAATTCCCCAGTAGGAATCCCTGAGTTCATAGTAGCCATACCAGTTTTGATTGTGGTAGGCAACATGCTTACTGCAGTCATCACTCAATAGGAAAGGACATTTTTTTTAAATACATGCGTATATACATCGCTATTTACTGTTAATAAGACCCAATAAGTATTCCATTTCGTTCATCACAGAGAGGAATGTTTCACCATATTATGTTTTTAATCACCTATGAGGTGTCCTTGGTTGATTAAACAATATTCAACAAGCATGAATCATGGTTTTAGAAACTACAAATCAGAAATTTTATTTTAATTTTTTTAGAAAACTCCAGGTAGTCCTGGAGGAGAAGCAGTTCCTCTTAAAATCAAGTAGGAAGATTAGCAAAATGTAGTTACTGTTCATTTACTGAATATCCAGTTCCCAAAAGCTGGAAGATAAGCTTTTTAGCTTTTTTTATTTTTTCTCAAAGTCAGAAGGGCCAGGATTATAGGCTTCTCTGCACAGAAATGATACATTGTCTTCTGTGCTTAATTATCTACCTTGTCTTTTTTATCCAGAAGTAGGGTCAGAGCAAATGTAAACTCTCAAATTAAAAAAATAAAGTTAAGATGTATCCCCATTCACCTGCTTAAATTATAGATGACAGACATAGATGGCCATTATGTACATCCATTCTGTTTGTTGGAGATATAAAGACCAAGAAAATTATTGAACTGTTCTTAAATCACAATCATATGACATCTAGCTGAAGGAAAACTAGCTTATAATTTTCTTAATGTTTTCTGGATCTTACTCACTATTGCCTTACTTCAATTTGTATGAAGAGTATAATGTCAATAGCATTAAAAAAGTGTAGTTTACCGGTGTAAAATACGAGTACCTAACAGGTGAACCCAACCTGCATTTTCTCTCAGTGATTTCAAGGACCAGCTACTGAACATTCAGATTTTTCTAAGGAACAGGATATAGTTATAACAGCAGTTCAAAAGCTACTCTAAATCATAAAACATTAGTTAGGTCTAATTTTATCCAACTTCTAGTACTTGGCACACACATAAAGCAGGAAGAGCAATCATTTTATTGAAAAAAACCTAATAAATTCTGTGACCTCATTTGTCATTTTTTGGAGAGAGGGCAATTTAGTGAGAAGCTGAAGGCCAGTAGTATGTGCCATTACTTCCAACCTTTATTCAACATCTCATGTTGGTTTATTTTTAAAGAACTTTATACAGTTATTAGTTAAACTATCAATGCTTTTAATTACAGTACCCACATGCAATTAGGAGAGTATGAGCTATGTGCAAGTAACATGTTTATGTTTTAATCATAAACAAACAGAATATGCTTTGTGTTTGCCTGAAAGTCTCAAGTGTGATGGCAGCTAAACAGTACTTGATTCTAACTGTCTAACTTTATCATATGGTAGAAACAAGGGCTTATAGCAAGAATTTACAAATGCTGTAATGAATGCCTGTTATTTTTAGTGATACCTGAAACTAACTTACATTCAACTGAGAATCCATTTTT
The DNA here is from genome assembly GCA_013389865.1 of Piaya cayana. Taxonomy (NCBI): domain Eukaryota; kingdom Metazoa; phylum Chordata; class Aves; order Cuculiformes; family Coccyzidae; genus Piaya; species Piaya cayana. The sequence continues at coordinate 1,913 of WAAB01010603.1, forward strand.
TGGCAGTTTTTCACTATGTATTATTTGAGTTATTAATTTAACAAGTGTGTCATGCATTCAGAACAGTTTCTGTAACCCAGATCCATTTCTGCTGTCATCAAGATTCTTCACTCAGGTGTGGAAATATTCCCAAAATTTCAGTGCATTACATAATAATCCCATGTACAGTAACTGCAGGCAGTAGAAAGCCAAAGCCTTGTGTCACTTGGTAAACAAAGTCATAAAATAGGAGTCTTCTCCCATGTTGGATGGGTAGGAAAAATAACATCACTTTTGCTAAGCAGCAGCAGGACTTTTATGAATTAAATAGTCCTGGAGCCATCCTGTGATCCAGATGGCAACTAAAATGGTCTAGCCATACTCCTACTATCAAACACTCAAAGCTCCCAAACAAAGGTGGCCACATCCAAATGCTGTGTGGTGCTAGAATCCCAATGGGAGGTTGTTGGCCAAGCCAGGCCAAAACTAGGCCAGTTTCCAATTGCTCCTCCCTAAAGATGCAGCTAACCAAGTTCCAGTGTGTGTAACCTTAGACTGCTTATTTTAGTTCTTCACATGCAACCGTTCAGCTTCTGTTTACTTTACAAGTTGCGTGGATGAAATTCTTAAAACCTTCAGTTAAATTTGTTGAGTGACTCTGTTGCTTGACTGCGAGGTACCAGATGGTGAGAAAGAGAAAATAGGCTTTGTTGCAGTTCCGTAATTGAAAGCCAGATGGTGTTACTAAGGCTGATAAAGGGAAAATAGTAATGTATCCCTGCCTTACTCTGCCTCAGATTTCCAGCTATTGCTATGGAGCTGAAAATCCATCTGTTCAGACATTACTCATGCTACATCATGCAGCTTTTTTTGGGTGCAAGTTTCTGGAAGTGCAACAAGTGCAAGCACTTGCAAACTTTTTAAAGTTTTAAAATACATTAGGTTAATAATAAGGTGTAATTTAAAATCAGTTTCTAGCAGAAAATTAAAATATTTCCATCTCTGTAACTAATGATAGTCTTGTATTTTATATGGGGAAACAACCCCTAAACATTAACTGAATTAAATTGAACTAACAGGAGACTAGTTACCTAGGAGAAATATTATTTAACATTTAATGTAATGAAATCTGAACTTTCATCTGTAAATATCTATAAGTAGGTCTAGATAAATGGCTATTGTGCCATTTTTTATGTGAAAAAGTTTTCATCAGTCATCAGTGGTTGCATCATCGAAGTAATGCAATGGTTATAGACATTAAACAAAAGTGGAAGTTGGTAAGGGATCAGTGAGACAGAAGAAGCAAAGCTATGTTGTTATCCTAGCAGGAAATACTTTGGTTCATATTTAGGATTATATCAATTTCCATAGGTAAATTTATAACTCAAGGACATATAAATAATAACTAACTACTTTCATGATCTGCTTGGTGTTGTTTTTATTCCCAAAAAGGGTATCAACATTGCAGGTATTTATCTACAAATCTAACTACTGAAGAGTTATTACAAATGCCCTAAAAATTGCACCCTGTAATTTTCATTTTTCATTTTATCCGGTGCTGTAAAAAGCAAAGGACTGGTATCTCACTTGTTGCAGCCGTGTACATTCCAGGAACTGAGATAAAAGTCATCCTCATTTGAATGTTTTAGGCACACACTCTGTGTGAGGCAAGAGCTAGCTAGACACGTCGTGTCTTCTTTGCAGGGGAAATATGCTAGGTAGTGTCTCGGTGTGTGGTTTCAACTTTGGCACCACTAGCAGAGAAGTTGCTTGGATTATATCAGCTGGGCACTCAAGTGTGTTTTGCAGCACTCTAAGCCAAGATGCCAAGAAAATTCATACCTCAGAAGAGGTCCTTCCATAATTTCTCATTTGTGTAGGTGTACCCACTTTGCGAAGAATTTACAACAAAAAAACCTCAGCATTTAAAGTATAAAATGCTTGTGCTGATAAAGAGTAGGATTGATGATGCAGTTGCTGTACGCTTACATCTCCTTTCAACTGAACTGGGGTCAGTGCAGTATTTAAATATTTGGGTATTTAGGTTCATAGCCCAGGCTTGAAAGTGAATGTTGCATAATTCATGAATAAGGCAAGTAGAACAGCCTTTAGCTGAAGAAGGACTGTATCAAAGCATCTTTGACTTGGAGATGTAGATGGTGGTTAGAACAGACAACGGAAGAGAAGTCAAACACATGGACAAAAAACTAATTTAGAGGAAGGGCTTAGTATTGCCTTCCAGTTCCTTCCCAAGGGATGCCGGAAATCTTATGATTCAGCTGGGAATTGCAGAAAAGAGAGATTTAGTCAATGTGAATCCTACTTCTCCCCAGTAAATCTTAAAGTGAATAGGCCAGGCTCGAAATTTAAGGTTGCCTAAACCATCAGCAGATTTGCATCTACAAAGACTGAGCTTTATCAGCTAATTCCATTCGTGTCTTTCAGATATGTCTTATGTTGAAATATACATGTGATAAATTCATGTGCTCAAATATTTCTCTTCCTACTAAGAGTGTGTGTGAAGGCTAAGTAGAAGCTACATCATATTCTTCCTGATACTCCTGAAAGGCTGGGGACAAAAAGGATTCCATATTTTGAGTTTTGCTGTCTGGAAGGAGCTAGAATGGTGATGACTCATTTAGTAGTGATTACTGTTTAACTCCTCCATTTACATTTTGATTCTATCTTCCATGGAATTTGATAAGTTCTAAGTAAGAGCTATTCTGTGACTTTGTACCAGAGAAGTCACTTGTGAACATGTGAGGATAACCTGTGTTTGGTGTACTCAGGTATTCTTTAATATCTCCATATGCATGCAAATGCACAAAGTAATTTGAAAGAACACTTTAAATGTCCATATTTTAAGGGCATAATGGATACAGTGAGACATAGCAACATATCATTTCATACAAGAGTTTCTAACAGTAATTGTCAAAGCAATTTCAGTTGAACTTGGTTTTCTAAACCAACAATACTTCAAAAATTCTTTAGCAAATAACTATCTTTCACATATGTTGACAAGCTCATTCATCACTCTGGATTTATCGGGAAAACGACAGAGTAATCACAAAAAAGAAAAGACATTGGGGCTACATTCAGGTAACTTCTGCGTTCATGGGGGTATTACAGCCATGGGAAATTCATGAAGGCATATGAATCAATCAAATAATTTGTTTATACATGTTCTTTTGTTCTCTCTCTTTGCCTTTCTATCTGTAATATTTGTAAAAGTCTTGTATTTTCAGGAGTTACTGACTTGCAGTCCTTCAGCGTTTTCACTAAGTACTCAGAGCTAGTCCTTGAAGATGCAGTTAATATTTTAAAGTCAATTTAATTGAAATACTTAAAATATATAATGTTCAGCACTGTTGTCTGCTAGTGAGGGGTTAGATGACGTGGATGCATGGATGCATTGGTACTGTGTATCCTATTACATGCCATAGCCTACAATGCATCTGGGCTTCTCTGTTAAAACATGACACTGGTTATGAGTGCTAACACTATGAGCAGGGTAGAGGTAGATGTGGATATTGTTCCTACAACACTGCCTTCTGTTAGAAGAAAATTTATCGTGCCAGATATGACAGCCTGAAGGAGAGGAGGTTACTGCTGCTCCACTTCCCCAGGTTCAACTGACAGCATGGCTGCAGATACAGTCACAGAAGGCACATGTGCACAGAGGGCACATGTACAGCACATGCATACATAAAGACATGACCTACCACACAGATCATAGACATACATTCCCTCTGCTTCTCCCCTCTCTGTCTGAGTAGGACAGAGGTTCACTACGAAGAATATGTATGTATATATATATACATGTATATATATACACACGAACATTTATACATGTGGATCCCCCAGCAGCAGGTCTCAGGGTCTTAGTCTGCCTAGTAGCTGCCACTGGATCTGTCTCTCCAGTTGTTGGCACCTGGACCCATGGACCTCAAGACCTCATCCACACTCCAGTGAACTATTGCAGACTCTTGTGTGCACACGCGCACCAAGATCTGACCAAGACTTCCCTGGTCCCACAGCCAGCCCCACTGCACTGTTGACCCTAGGGATACACAGACACTGTCACCCCCATATCTGTCCCATGGGGATCCACTCATCCCCTCACTCCCAAGCCATGTCATCTGCTCACTGGCTTATCTGCCTTGCTGGTCATCGCCCATACACTTGCATACCTGCACGGCTCCAGTCACTAGCATCACCATCACACCTTGCTCTTGACTCTGTGCTTGTGCAGATCAGCTTGTGATGAGCTGGTGTCCCTTGTGAGGAGCTTAGGAGTAGCCAGGGCAGGGTAATATTTGGGATCCCCTTCCTGATGATGTCTTTCTGCACTCTTTTGGGGATGTGCAGACAAGCTTTTATTGTGTGATCTAACACCTTCCTTTCATACCTGTATGCTACATTTCCTCTTGCCAGCAATACATAGGTGCAAGGCAGAGCAGCAGAGCACTGCAAGCAGTCAGTGCATTTTGGGGGATCTGTAGGCAGAAGTGAGGGAGGCAAAGCTATACACTGGCCCATGAGGTCTGGAAGCAATCCAGCCTGCTAGAAGCAAGCCCAGCTCCGTTCTGTGAGCTGAGCTACTATCTGAATGGTTAGTGAGAGGAGAAACACCCATCTGCTCAGAACCTCTGAAACTTCACAGCTTTTCTTGCCTAGATAACGGGGTGGTTTTTTTGGAAGTCCCAGTTTCATGATTATAAGATACTCAAGTGCTAACTACCCTTACTAAAGTTGTCTGTTTCAAATGATGACAGTTGATCCTCATCACAACCAACGAACATTGTTCTCAGGTCACATACAGAAGGAAAAAAGGTCTTCCTGAACCTGTCACAAAGTTTTAGATGTATTCTGCCTTGAAAGAGTGCTCTCAGCATAAGCTTATTGAGCAGTGCTCCAAGAGGAAGAAAAATTGAAACTAATGTGTATAAAGTATTTTAAAATACTAGCTAAAATTTATTTTCTAGACATTAATATGCCATAATGTGAGGAAGAATAGTATGGAGTTTTCCACAGCTTGCAGTAAGTGACATAGTTCCCAGTAAAAAGTTACGTTTTCCTTTTTCTTCAAGAACTGAAATTCCAGTTTCTGACCTCTTGGAAAGCAGACTTTAAACAAACCGCTATTTGCTAGAGGATCAGCTTTTTCAGATGGGTTAATCTAGCTCCTCTTGGACCTATAGGATTAAAAGACACAGCTGTTATAAGAATGTAGTATTCAGAACAGTAGCTGTTGGATACTACTGAGGAGACTGGAATTTGAGAGTAATTTACAAGGAAATGACCAAGAAGGCAAGAAGTAGGGCTGCATACATGGATGATTGATTGGGGAAACATGCAAAAACAAGTTTATCATAAAATTTTCTTTACTACATTTCCATATACATTTATTATAATTACATCTTAACTGTTAAGAGCTAAAGCATCTCTCCTTCCATACGTTTTAGATGTGAACCTAAAAAAGATTTATGAAGTCTTTAATGCACAACTGCTTAAGCAGAAGAGGGATTTTGCAGTAAATTTTGTTATTTGCCCATGAAGAAGGTTTCCTGTCATTTAAAATACTGTGAAAAAAAAAGGAATTTAAAGCCAACAAGCATAATGCAGGTAGCTGAAAATTCTCCAAGATGTGTTATTCTTATGCACTAGAACAAACCCTGATTTAGTTTTTTGTGTTAAGCTGGAGCAAAAACAACACGGGCAGCTTCATACCTTCCCCCATCCATTACACCCATGTCACAGCATGTGCACACTGCTTTTACCACCCATTTAACAACTTATTTCTTTGTAGGCCAGATTTTGAGTGGCAGTTGCATTTCCAGACTTCCTCTAATCTAGATTATTTTTAAAAAGCCTGATCCCCAGGCATTCCTAGTCCACCAAGACAAAACTCAACAGACACGTTGCACAGCTCCCTCAGCTCTTACTCAGATGTGATATGTGGGCTGAGACTGCTGTTGCTTCTACTGTGTTCCCATGTCTAATCACTTTCCTTTACAGCAGTGTGGCTCCAGCCCTGACTATGGTAGAAGACAAATCCAATATAAACCAGAACTGATCCTTCATGCAGGGAAAGTGCCAGTACTGGTAGATTCACAGGGAGAAGTGTCATTTTGCTATCTGGGAATATTTTCCACCTGATGCCCCAACAAAGATTTGAAAATGGCCTTAATCCAGGAATTCCTACAGGAATTGTACAGGAATACCTGGTTTTGCAAACCATGGTCCTTCGAGTTCCTGGCTTTACAGCAACAGGCCTGGAAACACGAGAAGCACAGATATATTTAATATTTGAGTCATGGCCTTTCTAAAAGGCTCTGTAATCCACTTGGATACTTCAATTTTTCCATTTTCTCCAGTGTATAGTCCTCCAGCTAGGTGAGGACACATATGAAGGCACCTGATTTGATGTCAATCAAAGTCATCTTCTCTAAACTGACATTTCTTAGAGAGGGTTATACTATATGTTCATAAGCACAGTTGTTCTATTGAAGAACTGACATCCTCCAGTTTCCTACTCCTATACAAAGACTTCAATTACCCCAAGCATTAGCAAGAGAGCCTAAAAAAAGAGAAATAATCAAAGAGCAGTATATGAAATAAAAATGTGCAAAGAGAATTTTTCCATCTGTCATCTCTGACCAAAGTCAAATAATTCTTTGTGTTGAATACAACATATTTTTCAGGTACAGCAGGTCAATGTCAAAAGCAAAACCTGTCTGTTTTATACTCAAGGACAATCCCTTAGCCAAGGAAAGCTTTGTTTTGTATTTAAAATGTTTGCAACAGACTGTCCAGACATACAGCTGGTATGTTTGGGTATTTAAAGGACTTTACATTTTTAGCAATGGATTTTTATTATTCTACTTCGCTGTTTAGAGGGAGTATCTATGAATTTCTTATCCACAGAAATAACAACCCTATGGAGTATACTGTGAAGTATTGCCAGTTCATTTTACATACAAATAATTTTTTGGAAATATTTCCTAAAATTTTGCATCAAATTAAGTGTGTGTGTGTGTATATATATATATATATGGGGGTTTTTTTTCGAAAAAAATGTTCAGATGCTGTTTTTTTTCCAACAGTAGCAGTGCACTTGCAAATTTGTGACTGCGTAGCAAGGAACTAGTACATCTCACTGAAAGTAAAGTCTATGTCTGCTTCGTTGTGTGTGCCAAATGGCAGCCCACATAGGAAGGTGGAGCTGACAAAACAATTCTTAGAATTCTACAGTTTGCTTATAGCTCATGAAAAATCTTGGTAGTTAGGGGTAGAAGCCAAATGCTGGTGCATACAGAGGATCAGAAAAAAACCACTTTGATAATTGTGGTTACAGTGACAAAAAAATTAAGATAAGTAAGGAATATTTTATCTGCATTTGTGACTATTACAATGCCTGTGTCTGACTCAGACCAGATCAGTATGTGTTGCTCTGTTTTCCTGACTTTTAAAATGCACTTTTAGTGGCAATTCTAATTCAACAATATATGTCCTTTAAATGCACTCGGTGGCATTTCCCTCCCACACCATATGTGATCTACATTTTTATAACAAGAACAAAGAGGAAAATAATGGAGCTTTGCTGCTGTTTAGTGAATGGAAATTTTCAGGGTTTCTGGGTAGCAGTGCATTAGTGGTGAGAAATCAGGTTTTCCCACAGGGACTGAAATATTCTAACTGACAACTCTGGCTTAAGGATCACTCAGGAAGGAAACATGCTGCATGTTAGAAGACAGTCCTAGTTATTACTGTGCCACAGATACTTTTCTAGAGGTATGTAATTCCCATTGGGCTGTATGAGTATTTCATGAACACTAGGTAGATATAGCCTCCTTCTCTTTTTCTAAAAAAGACAAAGTAGAGGAAAGACAAAGCAGAACTGCAACCTTTTTCCTTAACTAGCCAAAAACCAAACTCTCAGTAAATAGATAATATTAATGAGGCTATGACAATGAAAAGTGTCTTCCTTTTCTTTTAAATAAGTGATCCCTTGTAGACAACTGAGCACAAAAAGTAAAATAATATAGAATTGAGGTGTCACCTATTTTCACCACACAATTTCTATAACAGATGTGTTAAACTATATCCATATTTCTTGGCAGAAACTGGTATTTTATTAAGCTGGAATTGTTTTGAATAATGGCATTGCCGTTTCAGAACTGAAGACAGATAAATTGATATTTTACAGCTTCCATTCAGATTCTTACACAGCCATTGATTTGTTCTTAAAAAACTAGAATCATTAGAAGAAACTGATTGGAGATCTAATATCCATAGTTTTCAGGCAAAATGTTCATTAAACTTCATCAGGAGGTTTGCCTGAGGAAAGCTGTAAAACCTGGCCTTTATATAATGCAGACTGATTTTAAGTTTCAAAGAAAGAAATTTTCTGTCATCCTGTGGTCATGGAAATAATGCAAATTCAATTTAGCTGAGGTCAGAACAGGAGCAGTTTATTCCTGTAGTAATAGGAGAGTTAGAGAGTTTATGTACCTTTGGGGCATACAGCTTGTTCTTCACCAAAGCCTGTCAGATAAGCATGACTGTAGTACATTGCAAAAAGAAGTGGCAGCATGTGAGTTAGTTCATACAAGAAGGCTCCAAACAGTCAGATAAGGAAGCTCTAGGCAGTAGCTCTTTTTCACAAATGATTTACTGCTTTGTTAATTAATTTCTGCTAACTCAGGTAGTTAATGCTGACATATATTTCTTAACTAGTGAGACCTGTAAAGGATTTAAAGGCACTGTGAAATCTGTGCTAAATTTGAGAGTAAATATTTGTGTTCTTGAAGGGTGATGTTCATGAAATTTTGTACCAAAGACTCATTCTGCTGGGTTGCTGCACAGAAGAAGGTCCTTGATGTACTGGCTTACCAGTTTATGTATGAAAGGTTTTCTTGGCTATAGCGAGAGAAGAAAATTGAGGTTCACGCTTAAACTGGTGCAAACAGTGTGCTTTGTATCAATTCAGGACAGCTGTGGAGGAATTTTCCTGGACATCTCTGCAGTATTGTAAAGCACTTGGAAAGAGCTACTTATATCTTTAAAATATATAGACTTAATTCTAGAGAAAATGAGGTAAGCATGTGCCTAGATAATAGCCACATGCCAGCCCTCAGACACTATGCAATTTGGCAAATAGACACTAAGGCATGAACAGAAATTGTTTTGTCAATTCCTTGCCTGAACGACAGATCTGAAATGAAGGAGGAGCTAGAAAAGTACAGTGTAAATCCAACTCTCAGCATAAACAATCTCAAACCCCTAGTCTTTATTCTTCATGTAATATGTAAATGTTGAAATATTCACCCTCAAGTTTGTATGGTGAATAGGTAAAGTGATGCATAGAATGAGGGACATTTCAGGAAAAGGCAAAATTAATCTTCACTTTCTTTGATCAAAGGAACAATAAAAAATCCTACTTAGCTTTGCTTAGGTGGTTAGGCATAGAGCAAATTAATATTCAGTAAATATCCACACTTCAGTTGTTAAGGAAGATTCCTTCCACACAGCATATTCTGACACAGGTCATCAGCCACTCTCCCCCTCTATTCCTCAAAATGCTATTTTAATGGCTGACTTTTCTCTTCCCACTTAAATAGCTTTTAGCCAGGCATTATGACTTAAACAGCAACTCAGACATGAAAAACAAAGTAACTGTAGTGTGAAGGTTAGATCAAATGACAAACCATTGGCATCTCACTGCTGAATTTCTTCTTTTAGCACAAACTGCAGTTTTCCTGTTACTGCACTTTCCATATATTATACAGTGGGGAAGGAGGTTACCCATGGGTACTGTACGGTATTGGTAGTATGTGGTCTTCACAGCAGTCCTAGAATCATCTACTGAGTGTGCAGTAAGAGCACAGGGAATGTCCAGAAAACTGTCCTATCTGTGTTTGGCATGAGCTTATGAAATAAGTTTGGGATAAAGAATTACTTTGTTTATTCTTCTGTGATTTTTTTGAGACTTAAGAAGCTGTGAGGAAAGGAGAGAAGTGAATGAATATTTTCAAGGTCAAGATAGAGTCATAGAATCATAGAATGGTTAGGGCCAGGACAGACCTTGAAAATCATCTTGTTCCAACCCTCCTGCCTTGGGTTGGCACATCTTCCACTAGATCAGGTTGCTCCAAGTCTCATTGAACATGGTCTTGAACATCTCCAGGNATTCTTCTGTTATTTTTTTGAGACTTAAGAAGCTGTGAGGAAAGGAGAGAAGTGAATGAATATTTTCAAGGTCAAGATAGAGTCATAGAATCATAGAATGGTTAGGGCCAGGACAGACCTTGAAAATCATCTTGTTCCAACCCTCCTGCCTTGGGTTGGCACATCTTCCACTAGATCAGGTTGCTCCAAGTCTCATTGAACATGGTCTTGAACATCTCCAGGGATGAGCATCCATGACTTCTCTGGGCAACCTGCTCTAGCACCTCACCACCCTCACAGTAAAAAAAAAATTCTTCCTAATATCTAATCTAAATCTCTACTCTTTCAGCTTAAAACCATCACTCTGCATTCCATCACAGTACTGCCCGATAAAGAACCTATCCCCAGCTTTCCTCTAGGCCCCCTTAAAGGACTGGAAGGCTTCTATAAAGTCACCCAAGAACCCTATGTTTTCTAGGCTAAATAACCCAAACTATCTCAGCCTGTCCTCATATGGCAGGTGCTCCAAACTTCTGATCATCATCACAGCCCTTCTCTGGACTCAATCTGACAGACCAGTGCCTTCTGTGTGTTGACGACTCCAGAGCTAAACAGAATCACGCAGAATCACAGAATCGTCAGGTTGGAAGAGACCCATTGGATCATCGAGTCCAACCATTCCCATCAAACACTAAACCATGTCCCTCAGGACCTCATCTACTTGTGCCTTAAACACCTCCAGGGAAGGCGAATCAACCACCTCCCTGGGCAGCATATTCCAATGCCTAATGACCCTTTCCATAAAAACTTCCTCCTAATCTCTAGCCTAAATCTCCCCTGGTGGAGCTTGAGGCCATTCCCCCTCATCCTGTCCGCTGTCACCTGGGAGAAGATGCCATCTCCCTCCTCTCTACAACNATATCTTTAAAATATATAGACTTAATTCTAGAGAAAATGAGGTAAGCATGTGCCTAGATAATAGCCACATGCCAGCCCTCAGACACTATGCAATTTGGCAAATAGACACTAAGGCATGAACAGAAATTGTTTTGTCAATTCCTTGCCTGAACGACAGATCTGAAATGAAGGAGGAGCTAGAAAAGTACAGTGTAAATCCAACTCTCAGCATAAACAATCTCAAACCCCTAGTCTTTATTCTTCATGTAATATGTAAATGTTGAAATATTCACCCTCAAGTTTGTATGGTGAATAGGTAAAGTGATGCATAGAATGAGGGACATTTCAGGAAAAGGCAAAATTAATCTTCACTTTCTTTGATCAAAGGAACAATAAAAAATCCTACTTAGCTTTGCTTAGGTGGTTAGGCATAGAGCAAATTAATATTCAGTAAATATCCACACTTCAGTTGTTAAGGAAGATTCCTTCCACACAGCATATTCTGACACAGGTCATCAGCCACTCTCCCCCTCTATTCCTCAAAATGCTATTTTAATGGCTGACTTTTCTCTTCCCACTTAAATAGCTTTTAGCCAGGCATTATGACTTAAACAGCAACTCAGACATGAAAAACAAAGTAACTGTAGTGTGAAGGTTAGATCAAATGACAAACCATTGGCATCTCACTGCTGAATTTCTTCTTTTAGCACAAACTGCAGTTTTCCTGTTACTGCACTTTCCATATATTATACAGTGGGGAAGGAGGTTACCCATGGGTACTGTACGGTATTGGTAGTATGTGGTCTTCACAGCAGTCCTAGAATCATCTACTGAGTGTGCAGTAAGAGCACAGGGAATGTCCAGAAAACTGTCCTATCTGTGTTTGGCATGAGCTTATGAAATAAGTTTGGGATAAAGAATTACTTTGTTTATTCTTCTGTGATTTTTTTGAGACTTAAGAAGCTGTGAGGAAAGGAGAGAAGTGAATGAATATTTTCAAGGTCAAGATAGAGTCATAGAATCATAGAATGGTTAGGGCCAGGACAGACCTTGAAAATCATCTTGTTCCAACCCTCCTGCCTTGGGTTGGCACATCTTCCACTAGATCAGGTTGCTCCAAGTCTCATTGAACATGGTCTTGAACATCTCCAGGGATGAGCATCCATGACTTCTCTGGGCAACCTGCTCTAGCACCTCACCACCCTCACAGTAAAAAAAAAATTCTTCCTAATATCTAATCTAAATCTCTACTCTTTCAGCTTAAAACCATCACTCTGCATTCCATCACAGTACTGCCCGATAAAGAACCTATCCCCAGCTTTCCTCTAGGCCCCCTTAAAGGACTGGAAGGCTTCTATAAAGTCACCCAAGAACCCTATGTTTTCTAGGCTAAATAACCCAAACTATCTCAGCCTGTCCTCATATGGCAGGTGCTCCAAACTTCTGATCATCATCACAGCCCTTCTCTGGACTCAATCTGACAGACCAGTGCCTTCTGTGTGTTGACGACTCCAGAGCTAAACAGAATCACGCAGAATCACAGAATCGTCAGGTTGGAAGAGACCCATTGGATCATCGAGTCCAACCATTCCCATCAAACACTAAACCATGTCCCTCAGGACCTCATCTACTTGTGCCTTAAACACCTCCAGGGAAGGCGAATCAACCACCTCCCTGGGCAGCATATTCCAATGCCTAATGACCCTTTCCATAAAAACTTCCTCCTAATCTCTAGCCTAAATCTCCCCTGGTGGAGCTTGAGGCCATTCCCCCTCATCCTGTCCGCTGTCACCTGGGAGAAGATGCCATCTCCCTCCTCTCTACAACCTCCTTTCGGGTAGTTGTAGAGAGCGATGAGGTCTCCTGTAAACAACCCCAGCTCCCCTAGCCGCTCCTCATAAGGCCTGTTCTCCAGCCCCTTCACCAGCCTTGTCAAAACATATTAGGCCAGGTGAGATCTCACAAGAGAAGAGTAGAGGGAAACAATCACCTCCCTTGACCTGCCAGTCACACTTCTTTTGAGGCAGCTCATGATTCAGTTTGCTTTTTGAGTGGCAAGTGCACTTTGCCAGCTCATGTTGAGCTTCTCAACCACCAGCACCTCCAGGTCCTTCTCCTTAGTTTTACTCTGACTCCATTCTAGGCCAGCCTGTAATTGTGCTTGCTATTGACCCAATCCAGGTGCAGGACCTTGCACCTGACCTTGCTGAACTTCATGAGGTTAGCAGAAGCTCACCTCTCAAGCCTGTCCAAGTCCTTCTGGATGGTATCTCTTCCCTCCACTCTGTCAACTGTGCCTCACAACTTGGTGTCATTGACAAAGTTGCTGAGGGTGCCCTCAATCCCACTCTGCATGTCTCTAACAAAGATGTTAAAAAACACCAGTCCCAATATCGAACTCTGAGTAACACCACTCATCACTGATCTTCACTTGGACATTGTGCCATTGACATCAACTCCTTGAGTGCGACCATGCAGCCAATTCCTTATGCACTGAGTGCGCCATCCATCAAATCCATGTCACTCTAATTTAGAGACAAGGATGTCAGGTGGAACAGTGTCAAATGCTTTGCACAAATCCAGGTAAGTTATGTCATTTACTCTTCCTTTATCCTTCAATGCTGTAGGCCCATCTGTCACAGAAGGCCACAGAAGTCATCCTCACCAGCAGGAAATTGTTGCTTTTCCATATTGCTGCCATCTCCACATCTTCGAAAGATTCCCACTGTTATACCTATGTTTTAAATCCACAGAGGAGGCTTACAGATCTTATGTGTTTGCTTCAACCTTTGCTATATCCTAAATATTTAGGTTAAAATTACCTGAGTTGATTACTGCTTTTGTTTTCTCAACATCTCACTTTTTAGCTAATGAATTGCTCAGAGTTTTTGCACTTTCAGGTACCTGGCATTGGGGGGCTGTTCTGTCAGCTTCTTACTCCCACTCATGGCAGCATCTAAAACAACTTAATTTCTGACTTAAAGGTTACTGATAGAACTCTGCTCAGAAAGACTGACAAGATTTCCAAAGCTCAACAAAGACAAGAATGCAGCATCCTGAAAATAATCAGGCAGTTTGGCAGCTTTTCTAGCAGCTGCAGCTGCCCCCTGAAAAAAACAAACCAACAGTGAGATGAATTTATTTTGTGTTTTCTCAGGAGTCCAAGAAAGACAAAAGTAATATGGATAATCACATGTGATTTCAGTGTGAGGCACAGAGGAGTGTAAAGGTTTCTGTTACACTCCTGTTGCAGCAGCAGTACAAATCCCTGTGTGATACTATAAAGGAACCATACAGTCAGTGCTTTACAGAAATGTCTACCCTTCAATCTTCTCAAAAATAAAAAAATGGGATTCCCTACTCCCCAACACACAAGAAATGGTTTCACAGGCTACTGGTACAATTTTATGTGTTGATGTTTAGGTGCAAAATACCTGCTTTTAAAGAGATGGAGCTCACATAAAACACCATATGAGGCCATATGATCTACATATATACTTGCCTGTGGAATCTAATTCACCTGACAAAGAGTATAAATTAGATGTCAAGGTCACAGGCTACAGCACCTGTTTAAGCAGGCAAATTTATAACTTTAGCATACAGTAGTTTTGCTGCCAACAGTAGTCTGTATTTCAGTTGGCAGATTTGCACACGTAAGAAACGATGTTCTTATGCTGCAACTGACTTATAAACATGTTAACAGAGTAATTATAGACTTACACAGGCAACACAATTTGCAAAACAATTACTTTACTTTTCAATGCTTTGTTTTCCAGAAAATAATTCCAAGTTTCAACTTATCTTTTTTTCTATTCTACATCTTTGGAATAGAAATTTTGCAGAGAAATGCATAAAGTTCATTCATCATTGGAGGACCATATAAAACTCTTACTGACTTCCTCTGCAGGGGTAAATTGCATATGTGTAACCTTCCATAGGATTCAGAGTTTTCACCAAGCATGGACTGAAAAAAATAACATTTAATTAAAAATAAAAACAAAAAGCCATTCAAGAATGTAAAGAACATCTTCCTTCTGTGGAACTGAAAAATATTTTTATGTGCAGTAGTCTTTATAAAACTGAAAAATTGCTTTGAATGGACAAACATGAATTTAGTAAATTAGAATACAGAATCTTGTGTTTCAAGACCTGATGCACAACATGATCAGTATTGAGAATATAATCACTACTCAGAGAACGTGGACAATATGTGATGAGCAATTAGTAGCTGTGTATGAATGAACCCTCCCTCCACTTTTGCCTAAAACAACACACCTCGCACTCAAACAAACCCCATCTGGCTGAATGTATCCAAACTACTTGCTTTCTTTACATGGAAAATGTTTCATTTTGGATGTCATATTCAATAAGGCTCATCTTGAGTTGGCTTAAAGTCATGAAATACCTTGTGTAAATACTAATTGTGGTATAACACAGTAGTGTAAAGGTAACAGATGGAGGTTGTCAAATAAATTGTTGTCAAAATTTATATAACATCTTAGTTAATATTTGTCTCAGGAATTCAACTGTTTTCCAGGATACAGTTTGAGCACATGCCTGTTCAAAAGGCTAATAATCCGAAATATCTTCCTCCAGTTAGCTGTCATAATGCACTCTTCACAAAGTTATCATGAATCTACAAATACTGGTGCCATAGTATCATCAAGTGCATGATAAGTCCTCAGTACAATATCTGTACCTTTTTGTTGATACACAGTTCAGAATTTCTAACAGAAAATACTGCAGAACTTATGTGCGATATTACTGTTTTAGTATAATGTTCAGGTTAGTGTAGTTTAAGCCCAACATGACTGGAACGTTCTTGCAATTGCAACTGAACTCTCATTGTGTGGAGATGATATCTCCATCACAGTATGCATGAAATTAGTGCTTCTCAATTTCCATTTTCCTTCTGCAGGGTGAGTGGAATGAGAATGGAGCTTCCTACCCTTCTTTCTCTGTCATTAACCACAGACAATTTTTTCCTCAGGAAAGCAAACAGAACCATATTGCCCTCATTCTTGGGCTGCTATATAGTGGGTTTTGCACCCTTATCTTTTTAGAGGCTCCAGATATTTGACCTTCTGGAGCATGACACTGAAAGGAAATGTGGTGGACACTGAAGATAAGTGATACTGTGATACTGGTCCAGGTGATGGGCCCTGTCACAAACTCTGTTTCTGCTTGTGCTGGAATACATCCTCATTTCAAGTAAAGTATAGTCCCTTTACTTCCTTTTTGCCTAATTTTGCAAGTTTTTCTGAGACCTTATAGCTTCAGGAGGTGGCACCACTGCGACACGTTTCCAGCAGCACAACCAGCTTCTCAGCATTATTCCTCCAGGTCTCATCTCTGACACTGTGCCTGTAGTGCCATACCCCTCTTTCTCCTCATTTAGATCAGCAGTAATCTGTACGTCCTTTTCAGTCAGCAGTCAAGCTTTCCTATAAGCCACATGTCTCCAAACAAATGCCTAATTTCAAGAGTCAGTGCAGCTGGAAAGCCAATGCTGTGCCTCCCTAGGAGAACTTTCAGACTTATTGCTTTGCAGCCTTCTTATATCAAGACCATTCAAATGTCATTTGGATTTATGGCTTGGAGTTGGTGACACAAGAAGGTGAGCAACTGTCTGATTTCACCACTCTCTGGGTGGGGCCTTGTCAATGTTGGACATACATAGAAAAGAGATCATCTTGGTTTTATTTGTAGCAAGTAAGGATCTCCTTATTGAAGACTGTAATTTGCAGAAATTCTTGTAAACATAACATAAAGCTTATATTCAAGTAGGCAGTGCAACATTTCAGGCTGATTTTAATAGCAGAATGCATGATACATTCCCTCGTAAAATTACAGCAACATATATACCAATTCTTTTTGTGCAATGGTAAGCCTTCAGGTAGTTCATATGCTTGTGTTGAACTTAAACCTCATTTTATTTTGGACTAAATTCAGCTTATGTATTGCTTTGCCTTCAAGGACTGAAATGGTTTTACTCTTTAAGTATTTTTATATATATATGTATATATGTACACACAGATAAAGTGTTTGTGTACTCAAACGTGCAGCACAAATGCTATACAGATCTCATGCTTCCCTGTTGATGCAACTAAAGTGCAGTGGAGCAAAGCAGTTCAGTTTCAAGTTCAATTTCCAAACTAAAAATCTTAAGGCTTCTGAATTCACCTCTTCAGTCAGTGAACTTGTATTATCTTTATATTAGCTTTAATTAAAAAATCAAACAGAGGGATTCAGACACTGGGATATGGCTGAACTGCACATGTCTTTTCTCAGTTTGCATCAAGCTAATGACCAGTTCACCCTTACAACCAAGTAACACAGACTCAGAACTACTCCACATCACTCCATCAAGCAACGGTTCAGATATCTAACACTTGGACCATTTCAGTAGAATATGTGGTGACCTTATGCCTCTTCATTGGTTGTGCAACTAGTTTTCAAAATCCATTATCACACAACATAAAATTCCCCAGACTTCCATAAAATTGCCTTTACTATTGCTTTCTGATGCTTTCAGGGCACAGAAAAGAGAAGAGCCCCATTTGTGTATTTATAGAGCACCCTATTTCCTTTTATTATTTTTCAGGACCATGTCACTAGATAAGGCCAGTGCCACACCACACTTGAAATTCTGAATTTCTCATTAAAGTGCTTTTGTAACTGTGCAACACAGAATCATAGAATTAAATATCACAGACACAGTCTCCCAAAACACTGTTGTTAAGTTGCTCTCAAAATAGCTCTGTTATGATGTTCTTGCATATTTTAGCTGTGAAGCCAATTGTTGTTTAAAACTTAGCTTTGGACTGATTAATGTTGATGAATATCTTTATCGTGTTCAGAAGGTGCATGAGAGTGGGAAATACAGGTTCCAGGGTCTTTCAGATTCAATAAGCACTGAAAATCACCACAAGCCAGTACTATAGGTTTTTTACCTCTAGTCTATAATGGCAGGTAAAAAGCTGCTGTTGCTTTTGTCCTTGGGTATTTATAGTCTGTGACATTAAGCATGCCTTTCCATGTATGTTTTCCATGTATGTGGTCATTCTAAGGAGCAGTAGGTTCTTTTGACTCATCCATAGAAAACTTGAAAGCTGTGTGATACTTGGTCAAACCCCAAGAATGAAAGCCAGGCTCTCTCTTGATTTCTCAACCAGCTGTTGACCCTAACTCACTCCACAGTCTTGTACATAGGCCTCACATATAAACGAAATAATTTCAATTAAATCTTGGCACTTCAGATTTTACATTGAAGTACCTGTGACCTTACTTATGGAAATGCCAAGCATTCACTAGCTGAGGTAAAGTTAAAAAACGAATTAAACAAACAAATAAATGAACAAACAAAACTTCAGGAACAGATCTTTTAAAGCAAGGTCTTGGTCTCTGAGGGTCATTTAACCAGCATCTGAAGTACCAGAGATCTGTAACCACTTTGGAAAGACCTTATGTGTGAGATGGTGTCACACCAGTGTCTTGTCTCTTACACCAGCAAAGGAAATAAGCAAAAAGATACAAACTCAAACAATGCAGAGCATTCTATACAAGCACAGATTTATCAAAACTATTGTTCTGCCTTATCCCTTTAAATAAAATTTAGATAAACTGGCCATGCCTCCTGACAGTTTACCTGCCAAAGCTGACTTTAAGGAAAAGGACCGCAGTCATTTTGGAAGGAAATCAGTGTTTGCCTACCCTGTACTGTGGAGTCCATGCATTTCTGGTGTATGTGGGTTTGGGCAACAAAAGAATAAAAACTAAATAATAAGTCATTTTGTTGATGAATTGTTCATTTGTGAAGTGGAACAAAATCTGGGGTAGTTTCCTCAGATCTGCTTATTCCTGTAGCAGCTCTGCTTGGGTTAGCAGCAGCCTTTGTTCTTCTCCTTAAATTCCACTACGTAGCCAAGCTTGGCTGTATACTCTGTCTCTTATGACTGTTTTCCTGCTTGTAGCTGTATGAAAAATTAAAGAACTCATTCATCTGTGTACATACTACCAACTATTTTCACATGGCTAGTCCAGTTAGTTGATCCAACAAGAGTTCACTGTCATGCCTGAAGCGGTCCAGATGCCTTGCGCTTCAGATTTTCCTCTGTTGGCCTTGGATTAATTTGCATATTTGTCATAGGAAATATTAGGAGATCCTTTTCTTCCCCAGAATTAAGCTAATACACAAATCTGCTTGGAAACATTTAGCTTGATGGAATTTGGAGAGCTGTAAAAGCCATTCTGTGAATGTTTTCTGTAAGTATAATTTATATTCTTTGAGTTGGGATTGCTCAATTTATTCCTATAGAACTGAAAAACTCAGCAGCCACATTGGCTTAAAGACTTCCAAAGCATCTCATTTCACATTTTAGACATCAAAATAATGACATCTTTGCTCATAAAAGTGTACAGTATACTAGAGTCTAGGTCTTTTGAAAATGCATCTATATACGTTGTAAATGGTAAATCGAAGTTGAACTTTTGGGGGTTTTATAAGGGAACAAATGAAGACATAAAAATAAGATCACCGAGCACCTGGAAAACTAAGTCTTTAGTCTCTGGAAAATCTTGTCTTTAGTGGGAACCATGAGCTTTTCTAACAACAGAGTATGAGCAAATCCTTTTTCTTAGGTTATTCTAGTTTCCTACAAATTCGAATGCACCTTTCATCTTAAATCATCTCTGTGTCGTATCCATTATTAGTGCTTGATTCTCCAGTCTGCTGAATTCACCCTTTGGAGATGGGTCTCTCTCAGAATGTCAAAAAAGCTAAACAAAATGAAGACAGCTGAACCCAGAGTTTAAGGCAAACAGCCTTCCAGATAAAAATAGCTGGGTTGTATCCTACTTGTGGTGACAATAAGGACAGAAGAGGAAAAGGTACTGTCATAGGTAGCTGTGATTTTATTCTTTTTTGAAACCAGACACTGTATGTTGTTCAAGAGTGTACAGTAGCTACACAGCTCTACCTAAATACTTAAACAGCTTTATTCCTGCATCACTGTAGCCCTGGCACATATTCACTTTTGTTAATGCAAACCTGGATAATATTATTTTGCATCACAGAGACTTCAAAGCCAGAGGTAGTTCAAACTCAGGCACAGTTTCAAATGCTGAAGAGCAAATACTAGTTTTATTAGAACAGCCATGTATTCTAGCCCCTTTTTCTCAAGTCTTCAATGATCTCCAGATTACTAGTTACCTGACTTGTGGACCTGGGGACTTGAAAGTACTCTGTCATCTTTTTTCATATAAATTAGTGCTCAACATCTGGCTGAAAGTATGTACCCTATCCTTAGCTCGGTGAAAGATTTTCTTTGGTAACAATGTCATAGAATAGTTCCAAAAACCTAAACCCACCATCCCAAATCCAGACATTCACCATCTGAACAGAAATTCAACTTGGGAGGGGGACAGAGTTTACCATCTGAACAGAAATTCAACTGGGGGAGAATTACTTCCAGCTGCAACTGTCTATTTTCTACAATATTCCTTTTGCTGTGAGTACACATGTCCAAACTATTTAACCATCAACATGATGAGAAGAATAGGAATGGCAGAATCTTGCTATTGTTAGCTTAACACAAAGATTTCCTTGGAAGAGAAACAGCAACATTACCTAATTGCTAGAATGTCCCCATTATTTCAGTGGTATCAGAACAAATTTGTCCTTGAGAATAACTGTTAGGGCCCTGAGAGCATTCACAAGCCTTAAGCAAGCTCATCCGCTGCCACCCTCTTTGCCCATGGTCCAGGAGACCCAGTTCAGCACCCCTTGGGACTACGTGTTGAAGCAGATGTCGCTGGCACTGGGATTACCCTGGGGCCCAGCTCTCCATCCCTGAAGGGGCAGTCAGCTCTCACTTCTTCTGGAAAATAATCTGTCCAGTTCAAGCCATTTGAGTTGTTAGCTTCAGAATTAATGTGGATTTTCACTCAGTGCTTTCTTTAGAAGAAGGGTGAAATTATGACATAGAAACTGAGTGAAATAGCATCAAACTATTTTAATAGAGCATGAATATGCCAAATTATCAGGAATTAGTTTGACACACCACACTCTGAAACTTCTGGATATATTATATGTCTATGTATAGGTATATGCACTCACCTGGATAAATGTGTGATTGCTTCTGCATGCAAATTAAGGAGTTGAAAGTATGCAGTATTTCAGTTGACTCAAAACATCCATCTAAAGGTAAATGGCATACAGTGGCTTACACAATAAAACTTAAACTTATCCAATGGTTTGCTACTAACTGTGAGAGTTTCCACTTTTTCACCCTCTACTCACTGCTCATTAGTGAGATCATATTGAGCATGAATACAGGTGCCTTCATCTCACTGGGAGCTGTGTAAACTGAATAAATAGAAAGAGCTGTATTACATTTCTAAAATTTTAACACTGAAACTAAATATTTGGCTGTTGAAAGTGGCACACAAGATGGCTACATCTTTTCATTAAAAGTAAGTGGATTCCATCTTAATTTACAGCCTTCCTTACTTCAGAATATTAAGAATATATGTAGGAAGATCTTTAGATTAAAACAGCAGTTTCATTGGTAAAATAAGGCAAATTATAAGGGTTATAATAATTCTTCTTTATTTATATTACATTTTTACAGAACTAATAGTAAAATATAGTTGCATGATTCTGCTTATTTTATTCTGTTAGCAAGATCAACTTAATAACAATTGCTTGAGTAAAATTTCACAAGTACTGTTACTGGTGTTAAAGATTGAATTTTGCTGGATTTTGCAAAGAAAGGGAAAATGTTTTCAAAAAAGAAAAGAGTACTTGAAAAACAGCATCTTCTTGCTTTTAAGACTGAGGACAAGATCTTCCACTAAGGAAAACTGCTGAAGCTGTACTGGAGTCAATGAGAGTACATTATAATAGTCAGTTATTCATGATGCTTTGTAAACAAATGAAAACACAGACGTCCCACACATATGAGGCTGCTGCTGTGTTGTTCTTTACAGACCTACATTCTCATTCAACGAGGTCACTGAGAACATGTTTGAACAAGAGGTCAGACAAATTTATGGAAGATTATGAAAATCTTGTTATTACTTATGCAGTGCCACATGTGTTCTGAGATTTTCTGTCAGTGAAGAATAAATTATGAAAACAGAAAACAACGTCCCTTGGCTGGAAGACCTTCCTACTTCTGAACACTAGGGAATTACGCAGTGGACATGCAGCTGATGCAGATTTGGAAGTACTGTTATGAACAGAGTATGAAAAGATGATGAAAAAGAATTTTTTCAAATGATTTTAAATCATCCAGAACGCAGAGATCACCTCAATGCCTTTTTCTGTGGTGTATTTTCCAAAGCACACAGAAAAGCTTTAAAAGTCTGAAAGCCATGTTTGACACAACCTTCACAGAGACTGCACACATATAGGCTAGGTCACACAGAAAAGTGTTAATAACAATTCTTCCCCTGCCTCCTTAGCCTCATCATGCAGGTCTTCTCTAAGGCTTCATTTCAGATCACCCACTCTCCTAAGCAGCAGCAATTTTTCTCCAGCCATTTCTGGTCATCAGAAAGGTTTTTAAAATCCTTTTTAAATGTCTGGCTGGCTTCTCTCCAGTCTTTCTTTGAGAAAGACTGTTTTTCATGCTGCATCCAGCTCCATGTGCTATGCTTTACAAAAATGCAATGGACCCATGGCAAAGAGCACACTCTGACCAGAGGGCTTAATTGGCCTTCTCCTAAAAGAATTTAAACCAAACAAATAACCTGGTAGATCAAGATTTCATTTTCTGGCTGTCACAAATGCATGCACTGGAAATCTCCATTCCTTACTTTCGTAGTATTTTGTTACTATGGTGTCTGGGCAAATTTTGGTACTTTCCTGTTAGAATATAACCAGAGTAAATAGCAAGATAAGCTATATGAGAAAACGTACTTGTGTGGAACAGTTGTCATTTAAGTCATATCCCAGTTCCATGCCTAGTGACATTAAATCTCTTTTTTCATAATGAGTGCCTACATATAATGCATTCAAATTTTCCACTTCTGGTGGCTTTTTTTGTGAGGTATATTGAAAGTCATGCACTAGTACATAAATTGATCTAAAGAACTGAAACAAGTGGTTATACGCTAGAGATTGTTTATATGTCACTAACTCCCATGTCAGTATGATAACACCAAAAACCACTGTTCCATAGCATATTGAAGTTTTATGGCAGCATCATACAGAACACTGATAAAATTTAGAATTTTAGGATCAAATAATTGAAGTTTCTATTTGTCTTTTACAATAAAAGTAGAGGGGTAATAATATACATTGAAAACCAAGACACTTGTTAGAACATTCCGGAATTTCCTGTTCCTGTCAAAAGCAATACTTCAATTTCTGGGAAGAATTCAGGCTTTTCTTTTTAATAGGAGTTGGAGGCGGGAAAGTATGAATGGTAGAATCATTCCTCCTACTTTTGTCATCCAAGATCTCATTTGTAAAAGAGTTTGAGCTATAGTTGCATAAAGAAATGAAAAATGCAGATTATTTAGAAGCTAAACCCAAAAGCTAAAATCTAATTAAAAAACCTCAATATGTATATTTTTAACAATATACTCTATTAACCACTGAAGATTTTATCTAAAGTTATAAGCAAGACAGAAGTTAAGGACTGTGTTTCTGGATCTGAGTGTGATCTTCTGTGTCTTTGCAGAATTTAGCTTTTAAAAATCTAATATTCTTTTTTTATTAATTTTCTCTAAGTGTAATGTTAAAAGGTATGAGGTGTTCAGAAAATCATTTGGCTTTCTGGAGAGCCATGAAAACAGTGTCTGCTGCACTGTCTAATAATTTTACTTTTATTTTTCCACTTCTTAACATTATGTTTCCAGTGGCAGGAGACATTATTTTCTTCAAGTAAGGATTTTCTAGAACAAAAATATGACCTGGTATTTTTTTGTTAGATAAGTGTGTTAATTCTTCTTTGCCATTACTTACATGACTTCTCTGTAGACATTAACTGAATTATGTTTCTTAATTATACGTGGTAGAAAAGTTGCTAAATGCAATGAGGGACCACAGATGTAGTAGACCAAAGATATGGATTTAGCTCCAACTTTAGGAGTTGTTCCTGGATGAGTAGTTTGAGTGCATATTACTTCTTACCACAATCCATAGCATTGATCTACTCACAAATATATGACATGTTAACAAGTTGCTTCATGTTAGAAGAGATTAGGAACTCAACATTGCCTTCTATTCACCGAGGAACAGGTTATTGCATAAGGAGTGCTCTTGAAAGAGGTAGGACTAGGGAGAATCTGGTCCAAAATCAGATATTTATCATATCTCTACCTATTTGAGTAACAAAACGTGGATGACAGTTCGTTGCAGCAAGACTACACTTTCTAAAGAACCTGTAAATAAAGAAAGGCTACAGTTGAAGTTCTTTACATCACTTCATTAGTGTTGTGGCAAAAGGAAAGCAACTGTGGGACTTCTCAGTATTGCCTTACTGCATTTTAGTGATTCTATTCTGTGCTAGACACACAAAAGATGCCTGTGTTATGTTACACAGCACATGCTGAGGCTTCAATGCAAGCTCCTAATGAGCCAATAAACATCTGTGGTAGACAACAGTGCTGTAGGTCTCAGAAGCAGTACAGTCATGTTAGCCCAGGCAGTGGGCTAAAACTTTATGACTTTAAAGTCATAAGGCTTTGAACAGAGCTGATTAACTTGCAGCTGATTTACTACCTCAGTGTTGCTCTGTTCTCAGTCTGTGTAGAAACACATAGATTATCTTTGCAAAACAGCATATACAGACTTGCATTTTAGAGCATATTGAAAAAAAGAGGACAAGATAAAAGTAGGAATAGGTGTTGAGCTACCCACATTGTCATAAAAAAAAGGCAAGAAACATTTGCATTGCTGTGTTTAAAATGCTGAACATCGGATAGTGGGGGGGAGAAAAGGTATTTTTAATAGATACCAGCATTGTGAAAGAGAACAAAGCAGGTTGTAAACTGTATAATAGAGTCCCAGCTTCAACAGCCACCATGTGACACAGCAGCCTTGTCTGCTGCCTGGTATTACTCACCAGTGGGATTGATTACACATGATTTTCAGTTTTCTCTATAAAGCTCCTCAAGCTACTCCCTGTTGTACTCCAAAAAGGTGTTGACTCCAGCTTCAGGCAGCACCGTGCTTTCTTCTTAGCCGCATTCTTCTTACAAATGAAGCTAAGTTTTGGTGCTTTAATATGGTGCGAGACTGTAAATTTTGAGTGCAAATTACCACACACTGACTTCTTCATATCCCTTAGATTTCTGAAAAAATATTTAGCTATCATACCAGGTATTTTGAAACTTCTTTAAGTAGGGTTTGAAAGCTTATAAACAAATTTCAAAATAATACTTGGAAGAGAATAGAAGCTTGCTTTTAAACTTTCTGAGATGTGTCAACAATTTCAAGTATTTTAGATGGGCAGTTTTAATTAATATTTTACCTGTGATTGTCAGATTTTGCAGGCATAGAAGTATATTGGTGTCTTGTATATCCATTTGAACAGTACAAACAAATCCTTTGCTTAAATGACACTTGTTATTTAATTCCTGCTTTTCTTCCATTGTTGAACTCAGTAGCAATCCTGTATGCCATATCTTTTTGTTTTGAAGGTCTGAACAGTGGGACTTGTACTAGCCTCTCCCAATAAGCACAAACTGAGCAAGAACCTGAAAGGTGTTTCTGCTTCCTGTAAACCTTTTGGTGTGATATTTATGTTAAAAATCCCATTCTATTTCATTTAATAATGATAAGATTACACAGTGGATGCCATTCCTCAGAAAACAAGATGGAATCATGTCAAGTACCATACATCAGTACTTTACCAGTACTTCTGCTTTAAGTAGTTGAGAGAATGAGAGGTTTGTTTCTACCTAGATTCATGTAGTTTAATGAAGAATAAGCACTAGATGAGAATACCATCTGTTCTTCAGCACCACATCTATAGGAAGTTCTGAAAACAGTAGAGCTGAACAGGTCTGCAGTGACAAATGTAAACACTGAATGCCTGCAGCCCTCTTTTTGAGCAGGGATAGACTGACAGTGATAGCAGAGCCTTCTACTGTGAGAACAGTGGCTTAACTGTGAGCTTTTGTATTTCTTAAATACAGCAAGAAACATTTTTTAGCATTTTCATAACAAAAAGAAATAAAGAAATAATACAGCTGAAAATGTAAGGACAATCTATGCTCTACCTGGGAGAGAGTTTTGATGTTGCAGAAACTGCTTCTGTATTAATATTCAGAGAACACATACGTAAAATTAGGTCAGTCTGACCTCAGTACCA
>WAAB01010605.1:0-43746 GCA_013389865.1 Piaya cayana
GTGACACAAATACTTTTTTTTTTGTCAATATATTTTCACTATGTAGTTTTTATTACCTTGTAAATTGTATTATCAAACTTTGTTCTCAGGAAGAGATAATGGTTCTTAATTTAATAACGATTTCATTAATCCAGTAATTGAGTCTTTATGTAACCTTGCATATTATATATTAGACGTAATTATTTAAACTGTAGTAGAATGAAAAGAAAGGGTGAAGTATTTCTGTATTAGGAAAATGTGTGTCTTGTCTAACTTCATGTCATGAAAACAACTGCTGAGAAGATAAAAAGAGAAAAAAAAGCAAAGTTTCTTTACTTTGAGCAGATAAAACATTAAAGAGGAAACTGTCACATAATTGGAGCATAACTGCAAGTATCTATATGTCACTTACCTAAAAATTCACATTATCCAAAACAAATCTGTATTTTCCTCACACTCAGGAAAGAATCTGGTGCTGCTTCATCCAACACTGAATTTAAGTAATAGGTGTGCATATGTGTCTGCACAAGAACTGATGAGAAGAGATTAAAATAGAGGGGATCTTGGGAAGGAAACAAAAATGCAGGGCTGTGAAAAAGCTTCCAGCACTGTATATAAACTGAAACCTCTTCCTGTGTGCAGACTTTAGTATCTAAAATGCTAAGTACATAAAAAGCATTGTAAACATTTTTAGAAGTCAGTATAGGAGATCAGCGTCAGTCTACCATGCTCACAATAGGCCAGATAAGAGTGTGTTAGGTTTATACTTACATAGACCTGTTCAGTCACAGAATTTGCAACTTAAGAGCATGGAGTCTAAACTAGACATCACAAGCATCAGGATACAGCATTGTGCAATGACTGAACACAACTGACTTGTGACAATATTATTGAATTCAAGAAAGATCAATTATTTCCACATGTTCTGCACCTCTGTAAAGGAATGAAGTGCTCAGCAATGTGTCAAGCAAATGAAACAGTTCATTTCTATCTCTATTATGAATTCACCTCTTTATCATTAGTGGGAAAAAGAAAAGTTTAACAAGTTTTATTTCCAGGTTTGGTAGATGCAGCTAAAATGCAGGTCTGTATTTCCTGAGCTGCTAATAAATGATGTTCATCTTTCAGTGATAAAATAAACTGACATCAGAGGGTGCTTTATGTTCATTATGAGTAAAAAGATAGAAACAATTTTATCACATTCTGTTACTCATTAGTCATTTTCCACATCAGTGTGGAAACTGCCTCTTAAAAAGCAGGACATTTCTATTCTTTGGGTAGCTGAGTTCTGAGGTAAAAGCCACTAAAGAAAATTTACTGAGGTGCAGCTTTAATGATTGTGAATGATCAGCAATATTTAATGAATATTTGTATGAATTATGAGAAATGTGGTTCTATACTACAAATATTGCACAGCCACAGAAGTGGAAGAAATACTTTTGGAGAATGCTTCATGTCTTTCCTCTGTAGTACACCTGCTTAGGACCATTAAGAGTAGCATTAAAAAAACAAACAACAAACCAACAAAAGTCTATTTTTAACTTCTAAAGGTATTAAATCATGAATCTAAAAAGGATGACCTGAATCTCAGAATTCTAGCTTAAGAGTTTTATATAATCAGCAAACTATACTTTCTTCAAAGTTACAGATTTAAAAGATACTAGGAAATTCTGCATTTTTTAGGTCTCCCTGGGAAAGTGAAGATTTTAAGCAAAATTTTAATAATGTAAAGACATTTTAATCTATGGCACCAACCTTTTCCATCATGGCTAACAATATAATTACATGAAGATATGCAATTAATCAGATTTCCTAACTTCCCACAGTAAAAATAACTTCAGTATTACCCATTCCAAATCCTTTGTGGAATTTCTTTAATTGTCTTCAGTAAGTGCTAGAGTAGAAAAAAAAATGTTGAATGAAAGCCAGAAACACTTTAGCCTGCCCCTTATTCCTAAACAAAAAAAAGCTTAAGGAAGTTTTGGTGAAAGATATTTTAAAATCCTTCAGGTTTAACTGATACTACTCCTTTCTTACTTTGTAATTACTATGGAGAGACATAATGACATTTTGATATAATTTTGTGCTTTATTTTAAGTTTCTTTAAAGGTAAATGAGGTAAGAATGGCTTCATCTACTAGCAGTAAGTTCAGTTTCACTCCAACTGGTGCAACAATGCATACTGGATGAAAATCTAGCTCATTATTTGTTTACGAATGTATTTTCTTTTTACAGTTATGATTCTTGCTTAGATATATTCTAGATAAAATGCTGTGGGCTGGATATAAGCTGTAAAACTGTCATATGACACCCACACTCCTCTCTCTAGTAAAGTAACTACTCAGGGCTCAAAGACTGAAAATGAAATATCTCCATTGCTGGCATACATCCCAAGTTAGAATCAGTCTGCTAGAGTACAACGAGGGTTGTGGTGGCCCTGTCAGTAGTTGTAGAGATCCAAGTACACAGCTAGTGCAGTATCAAACTACTGTGTTATCGGTAATCTTGCACTACCTATCTGCCTTATCCTCTGCTGGCCCACTGGCTGCACTTTGCAGCAGGAGCAGTCCAGCAGCTGTGGCTTGCTTACAGTGCAGGGGGAACTGAGATCCAGGATTACATGAACCACATTGAATCATTCTCACATGCAAGATGAGAAGATGGAAACACAGATGAACATTCCAGGATGAGGCAGATGAGTTTAACAGCTCTATTAATGGAGTGGAAGAGGGAGGAGACAGCAAGACAATTAAGCTTGTAAATGATAACAGATCTGGAAAAAGCACTGAGGACAAGAATATATACCAGGACTGTAAATAATGGGTTGACAAGAAAGGAAGATTCAGTTTAGAAAATGTAAAGTAATATATCATAACAACAAAAACACCAAGGAAATAAAGGGTCCCACGGTGAAAAACCTGGAGAAAATAATTGATACCAGAATTGATGGGGGGATGTGGTTAAAAGTGGAACAGTTAGATCACTGACTTTATGAATGTGAAAATTACAAATAAAGTTCTAATATGTTTTATCCTAAGTAAGTCACTATATTTTTTCTCTGTTTAAGCTCACCTGTCTTTCCATTTGTTAATAACAGTTCAAATAAAACACAAATCTTTAACAGGACAAAATTCAAGCCTTTTCTCTATTGCAGCTTGCAGGAGTTTTGTCATTTCAGGACTGGTGGTTAAGGAAGATATCTAATTTCTTTTCACCAGTATCCCCTCCTCCATTAGTTTCCTGTCTCTCTTGACATCTTCTTAGCCTGCTTGAATCAGCTAACAATATACTGAGGATTCCAAACGTGTTTTATATAGTGATCACTTAACAAGGAAACAAAGGTCATAGTAAAGTAGTTTGTATTTACCTCTATTTATTATTCATATAACATAGCCATAGCTTTTTTCCATACAAACTGAATCCACTTACAGTTCATAGATTTTCTTCTAAGCACTAATTACTGGTAGACTACTCACAGGACTAATAAATTACCTGACAAGAAATGGACAAAGAGACAAAATAATTCCTCTGATGAGCATTTATTATGGGAAAATTTAAGACCTTGGAAAACAAAAATATATCTATAGCAACCTAGATAACATGGAGCATTTTACTAGTCAAAAACAAATGTCTGCATTTGCTAAACTTTGCCCAAAAGCCAATTTTTTTCTGTTTGGCTAACCAATTAAAATGAGGAACAAGGTAAGACTTTCAAGAAATGTATAACAAAAGCACTAAAGATACATGACAAGACAGAAAAATATCTGCTTTGGGCCACTTTCTGAAGAGAGAGAAAAGAAGGAAAAGATCACTGAAGACGTCTGCTGGAATAATTTAGGATACTATTTACACCATCTGAACAGATTGGGTTTTTATCACTGTTAAGAAAAGCAAAGTTTTAAAATAGTAGAATTTCATCATATTTATCAATTTAATGTATGCATTTATATAGATACAAAAAGACATGACAAGTGCTCAGTATCATAATCTGTGGAAATCCTTTGTCTCAAATGAAAGGACAATCTATCTCTTCATCCACCAACTGTATTATATATATTCCAATGCTGTTTCATTAACTATAAATATTTGATTTCTTATTAATATTTACTCAATACTGTCATTACAAAAACTGTATGCTATTGTGAAGTCACCACTTTTTCGAAGTATATGAAGAAGAGCATTTTTCTTTCCTAAATGCACATTAAATATTTCTTTCTGATTAATTAATTCTGGTTGGCAAATCACATCTGGAGTAGGAAAACTAAGAAACTTGTGCAGAAGACATAGTGAGTTTTTATAGTAATGTTTTCACTATTGCAGATTAAAACTTTATTTTACAAGTTTGTAGAAGAGTATTTCTCTCCTGCACTGTCAGTTCTATGTATTTAGTTTAGTAAAGTTAAATTGGTTAGCTGACTAAAATAGAAATGAGTCATAGCCTTCTTTGAACAATTTGTAGTCTTAAAAACTGTCTCCAGAACGAAGAGGAAGAATATTCCAAAACCAGTATTTTATTGACAAACTATTACCCATAGCTTGTTTATTCAAGTAGGGTTTTTTTAAATATAATCCTTTGTATGAGGCATTTGTTCTTCCTCTGAATGGTCCTTCAACTTGAGAACAGTGAAATTGCATAGTGCGAGGTTAAAGCCTGGAACAGCTTGCATTTTGATGGCATTATTTGTCTTCTTTAATATTATTTATCTAAATAGTGAATAATTGTTTAAGGATTAGAATTTCTGAGATGACCATTGAAAGAGAGGAAAAAAAAATTAAGCAGTTTATTTAAGGAAATACTGAAGTTGTAGATAATGAGGAGTTTGNAGTTGTTGTATACATAACAGAAGTTGGACCCCTGGGGATGTTATTTGAGAAAATTAGTAGCCTATTTTAGAACATTATTGCTTATTGTTTGAACAGCAAAATATGACCGTATTTATTATTTTGCTAAGGTATTGGTTTACTTATTTCTCTGGACTTATAAGAAACGCTAGCTGTAAAAAACCTCAATGCTGATATAGCAAAAGACAGCATTTTCTTTTCTCTTAAAAATTACATGGTTATAGTTTTAGAATACCCAGACAACTTCTGTTCCAAGTTTTATATCCTTTAGGCAAAATAGTGAATCACAATTTGATTTTCATTGACTTAGATGATGCCATTTCAACACTGAACCCTGGGGAACACCACTTGTTAGTGGCTGCCAGATTGATTTAACTCTGTTCATCACTTAGGCCCAGCCACCCAGACAGTTTTCTTTACCAGTGAAGAGAATGCCTATCCAAGCCATAATCAGCTGGATTTCTTTTCCAGAAGACTACTACGGGAAATGGTGTCAAAGACTTTACTAAAATCTAGATAAATAACACCCACAGCCTATTCCTCATCTTCTATCTGGGTCTCCCCCTGTCCTTATCTTAACCCATGAGCATTCTATTATATTTTTTCCTCTCCTGTCCAGTCCAGGAAGAGAAGGGATAAAGAGACTTGATGGGCACTTGAAGATGCACCTGGTGGATGAAGGTAGTTCAATTTTAGACCTTTTCCAGGATAGTATTGACAAGCGCACTTTGGCTGGAGAGATGCTAAAGCCAAGTTAGGGAGATGAATCTGCTCCCCATATAACATCGAGTGTAACCAAGAAAAGCCAGTGGTTAGGAGACTGTCTTCTCAGAGGGATGGAGGCACTTATTTAACAAGAGCCTTGTGTTACCTAATAGGGGCTCATCTGACTACTGTTTTTTGGGGGGAAGAGAGAGAGAGGGAAGGAGAGGGAAGTACTTGTTCCACTGAAGGAAAAATGTATTAGTTAAATATATTAAATATATTACTTAAACCAGTATAAATATATTAGTTAAAAACTGTCTAGAAACACTTTACTGGAAATGTACATTAATTCTGAAAAAAAAAAAAGTTTTACAGTTATTCTCTTTCTTCCCCTTCAGGGCAAAGAAAGGAGTTCTTTCTCTTTTAAACTTTAGAATTCTCAAATTCCCATTTGTAGTTATACCTAAAACACAGAGGTAATTTTACTATGTCTTGCTTTCCATTGTTTTAATCAGATCTGTTTTTTAAATATATGTGGTTTTGCTGTTTCATATAGAGGAAGAAAAATCGCGAGAAAGATTGTGCAAAATCAGTATCAGAATACTGGCTTTATTGGGCAGTACTGGAATACTCTGCATATTGTAGAATGCAGTGCAGACCCAAGTTTTCATCTTACCTCAGAAACGTGCTATTAGCTAACTTGTTACATAAATCTCAGCATGAAAATTTGTCATTATGTTGGTAGTGCCTGTGGGTAATATTCCAGTATGAGAAAACATATTTGTTCTTGTTGATCCCATTCTTTCATCACTTGCTGTGTTTTGCAGGCTGCTGTGGGTGACATGCTGCATGGAAATGTTCCTTCACGTAGTGGCATATGTCTATATAACACTAAAAAAATGTCACCACTTGGAACACATGTGATGATAACTTGTGTTCCTTTACCAGACAGAGGATAGTTTATGCTTCCTAATTGTTAAATGATGTTATTTTTGTGCTCAGCAGTTCACTCGGTATAGAAGATCCACTCATCCAGTCTGAGGAGGTCCAATTTTCCTTTTCTCCTGACTTAGACACTTGCTAAAGCATATTTTTAGAGAAACCTTGAGTGCAGCGATGGGGAGAGTGTGGTTTGAAAACATTTGAGAGCAAGATCAGCTCTCTAACATGTGTCTGACATAATTTTCATTGTAATTAATAACAATAATGGACAAGATGGGAGGACAGAAGGAGAAAAATACAACCATGACATAGGATGTGAAAAAGTTTTGATAAGCTGAAAAGCACAGTATTCAAAACAACAAAAAAAGCAGCAGAAGTTACCACTAGGAAAGAAGTAAAGTATAAGAAGATACAATTCAAAATAAAATTTGAAAATTCTTAAATATTATGCATATACATAGCAGCTAGTTTTTTTGGGATAGGAACATCAGGAGAAATACCATGCATAACTCTATAAACTGAAAAATTCAAAAGATACAAGGTATATACATTCCAAGTGGAACAAATCTTGCTCTTCTTTATTTTGCCTTCTTTTGTTTTGTGTAAATCCTTTTAATTTCTTGTGTATGGAGTTCTCAGAAGATGACTTCCCTTAATTGTCGACAAGAGCTACTGCTCTTCATTTATTTTTTCTTTTTCACTCCTGATGTGTTAGTATTCTATTTAGGTTAATTCCCCTAGCAGATCTCTATATTAAGAAGTTTACCCCTGCACATGTTATGTTTCTCTGGTACTTGGTATACAACCGTCATAAGATAACCAGAGACTTGTATACTGCTAGCAAAAAATAACTAACACGGTGGAGGCCAAATGAACTTCATGAACAAATCAATATGATTTCAGATGAAGTCCCTTTATTTAGGGTTCACCTGTTGTTTATATAGCCCAAGCAGACCAAAAACTTCAGTTAAACCCTGATTGGTTACTTCTGGTCTAGCAACAAGCCTTTTTTGGCAACCCCCATCCCACATCTCTTTGTTGCTAGCTTGAAAACTCCTGTCTTGAAAACTCCCCAAACTATTTCATTAACATAACACAACAAAGTCATTCACCACTTTTGTGATTTTCCCAACTCCACCCTGCCAGGGCAGTTAAAGAAACAATTTCCAACAAATAACCAGTAGTCACGCTGGGGTAACACTTTGTTTTAGGTAAATCATACAGAACATTTTCCCTTTGGACCACAATAATCCGTTTGTACCACAATAATCACAAGGACCACAGTAATCATAAATACCTATATCACAAAGTTAAAATTATGATCTTATGAAGATGTGGAATGAAACTAATTTTTTCCTCAAGAAATTTAATTGTTTTCTATTGAACCTTGTTATCTGCCACAATATATAACTTTCTCTTGAGGACTGTAATTCCTTGTCCTTTAAATGACCAAGAATTGCCTCTCTTCCTATAGCAACAGGTTATCCTTATGACTAGTAATAGATATAAATTCATAAGCATCCTTCCTTGACAGTTTCATTGAAGTTCTCACATTATGCATTCCAGTGGGTTTTTTTAGCGTATGTTAAGATATCTCTGCCATTAAAATACACTTC
This sequence comes from Piaya cayana, assembly GCA_013389865.1. Lineage (NCBI taxonomy): Eukaryota > Metazoa > Chordata > Aves > Cuculiformes > Coccyzidae > Piaya > Piaya cayana. Next base: position 8,085 of record WAAB01010605.1, read on the forward strand.
TTAAATAAAGAAATAACACAGTACAAATAGTCTTAGGAATTTTTTCTTATTTTTTAATATGTTGCAAACATTAATAGATACTGGATTATTTTTGTCTCTGCATTTCTGTTTTATGTTTTTTTTCTTCAGTGTATATTCATGTACACAGAGCTTCTGATTTTTACAATATCTATTAGTAGTTCATATTAAGGCCCAAATCAGGAAAGATTTTGAAACTATTTTGTTTTCAGAATATTCTACTTGGGTGCTGTGTTTCATTTTTTTCTTTACCATATATTTAATTTTTTTTTACTATGTTTATTGATTAAAGTAAGATGAGATAACTAAGTCGGAAGCAATGCTGTATCACATCAGGGAAGGTGATCAGGTTCAGCAGGCCCTTAGTGAAGTCATGTTGGCTGTTGCCAATCACCTACTTATTCTCTGTGTGCCTTAGCAGAGCCTCCAAGAGGATCTGCTCCATGATCTTGCCAGGCACAGAGGTGAGAGTGACCAGCCTATCATTCCCCAGGTCTTCCACTTTATCTTTTTTAACAATAGAGGTTATGTTTCCCCTTTTCCATCCAGTCAGAACTTCACAGGGGTGCCACAACTTCTTACATATGACAGACGGTGCTTTAACAACTTAATCTACCAGTTCCTTCAGGACCCATGGATGCATCTAATCAGCCCCCATGGACTTGTGCACCTTCAGGTTCCTTAGATGGTCTTGAATCTGATCCTGTTCTATAGTGTGCAGCTCCTCAATCTCCTAGTCCTTGCCTTCTGTAACTTGGGAAATATGGGTTGTTCACTGTTACTTAAAGTACCTAAGGTTTACTTTTCTTAGTCCTAGAATAATCTAGTTCTTCCCTCTCTCTACATTTTTATGTTACTCACACTTTCTCTTCTATTTGTTCTGTGATCTCTTTACAGTAATTGATAGTGTTTCCATAAATCAAAACTTTATCAATTGTTTGCTGATGCAAGAGTATGAAAAGGAGTCAATGAGGTAAACTCCACTGTTCAGTGGATAAATCCTATGCAAATGTACAGTTTCTGACAATGGCTTTTAAATAAAGATTGTACAAAACAAAGCAAGCAGTACTGTGTCATTCACTCAAAGTCTGCAGGGATATGCAATGAGAGATTAGAGCTATTACTGAAGCACAGGCTGACAGTTAAATTTTAGGTACTTTGTTTTGTAGAAAAGTGGAATAAAACAGCTCTTTATGGCAAACATTTGTTTGGTGAATAACTGTTTTTAAGCACAACCTTTTATTTTCCTTCAGTTTCAATAAACTTTTTATTTCTATGTCCCTGTTTTCACTGCTTTCTAACTGTATTCTTTCTTGATACAAGACCTCTTTTCCACAATAAAATATTCTGCTCTAGACTATAGAAATATTTTTCAATTACTGTAAAAATAAATATTCCTCAGTTTCACATATAAGTTTTTGATAAGCTTAAGCCTTTAAGGAATACTAATCCAGCTTACATATATTTCAGTGTCTTCTGAAAAGGATTAAATCATATTAAAGTAAATTTCCATGACCACTAAGTTTTTAGGATATTTTAATATATTCAGAAGAATATATACAGGCAGTACTCAAGAACATTGTAGAAGCCATAAGACCTCTACAAGAATCCAAGAAATCTACAGTGAATAAGCCATCAAGAAAAAAACTAGCAAAGTGAGGGAAGAAATTCCATTGCTCTTAGCTGACTTTGTCTTCTTGATGTTTATACTATACATATCATTGGATTACAAGAGAGAACAAGTCTTATGAGGAACGGCTGAGAGAGCTGGGGGTTGTTTAGCCTGGAGAAGAGAAGGATGAGGGGAGACCTCATTGCTCTACAACTACCTGAAGGGAGGTAGTGGAGAGGAGGGATCTGGCCTCTTCTCCCAAGTGACAGGGGACAAGACGAGAGGGAACAGCCTCAAGTTCCACCAGGGGAGGTTCAGGCTTGACATAAGGAAAGAATTCTTCACAGAAAGGGTCATTAGGCAATGGAATGATCTGCCCAGGGCAGTGGTTGATTCACCTTCCCTGGAGGTGTTTAAGGCATGGGTGGATGAGGTACTGAGGAGTATGGTTTAGAGATTGTTGGGAATGGTTGGACTCAATGATCCAGTGGGTATCTTCCAATCTGGTGATTCTATGATTCTATGAATATATGATAGAGATATTTTTTAAATCTATTATTTTTCAGAATAAAAATGAAATCATAGCTTTAATTTAACTGATTTTTCAACAGAAATTATTAGAGTAATGCAACTTAGTAAACATATTAAAGATTTAAAGCATTGCCTGTAAAAAACCTATTTTGTCCTGAAATTTCTGCTAACAAAATATACACTTATTTAAGATGCAAACCAATTTGTTTTTAATTAATTTTGTCATTATTTATAAAAACAAGTAAATCCTCTGAAATTTAATTATACTAATTTCTGAAGTATATTCAAGGTTCAAATTGATTAAAAAGGATACAATATTTTCAAGATTTTCCTTTTACTTTTAGTCTGAAACATAGTCCCATTGTCTACAGAAATCTCCAAGTACTACAGTTCAGGATAATGCATCAATCTTCATCTGCAAACACTGCAAGTTTTATTTCAACTAAGTGCTTTTGTTTGACTGTTTCAAAATCATCCTCACTATACGTCTGTTCATTGGAAAAGTGTTACTCAACAGGTGATTCCTCAAGAAAGTTGACAGGTGTCTACTTTGAAATACCTGCTGGATTGCCAATGTGTCAATAAGATGTTAAATTATGTTGTCATCTGGAGAGAAGCACTAGGCTGTTAAACTAGCTTCAAATGTTGGCTACCTGTTGACCTTTGTATAGAAATAGTGTTTCTGCGCATAAACATTTTAAAGTCATGCGATTTATTCCAGTTTCTCTCAAAGGCTGACATTTTGCAAAAGCCAGGAGCAACTCTGTACTGATTTTTGTTACCAAGGAAATATCTCCCTTTAGTATCCATTAGTACAGGTCAAACTAATTCAGTCTGTAAGGTCAGGAGGCCTGATAAAGTTTCAGAGCAAAAGGATTTCTAGTGTTGAAAGCCTGCACACCACAACTTTTTGTCTGGTTTTGTTCTATACAGTTACTCATGAGATTTATACCCTGAATACTTTTAATAACAAAGTTTCCTAAAAAATAAAATAGAATACAGAAAAAAGTAACAATCTTTCCCCATCAAAGCCTTCCCCATCAAAACCTTCCAAAGGTGCAGTTTGTGTGAATTCTCTCAGACTTGTTAATTAGCTGTTATGGGAATACTGTGGTTTCCTGATGCATTCCTATCTCCACCCTGATAAATACTGATGAATACTGTACCCTGATATACCCTAGAATACTAGGACTTTATTGTCACTTTTGTATGATTCAAATTAAACATTTGTTTAAAGGACTCAAACACAGCTAAGAAAGAGTGGGTTGTGTATATACACTTATACAAAAGGAAATATTGCTGGAACAAAACTGCATAGGACATTATGAAGTGATCAGAAACTAAACACTGGGAATCTGGGACCCAGTTGATTTTTAACTCCCTTTTTCCAGTTATGGGTGGTGATGGGTCCATTTTATTAATACATGTCTCCATGGCAGGTATCACCATAATAACTTTGCTTTTTTTGACAGTGGGATGGTCTACATTGCACGAGTTTTACAGGTACCAGATGGCAGCCAAGTCAGGAGGGTCAGAGGGAGGGGAGTCTTTATATAGGAGCTTTCAGGGTTCATTGACAGGACTTTAAACTAGATGTAAAGGAGGAAGGGGATAATGTCAGGCTTGCCTATGACAAACTGCAGGAGCACACACAACAGTTGGGGGGATTTGGTGCTGGTATGGGCCCTCCACCTGCTGCCCCAGTGCATGCTTAGGATGCTACAGCACAATTGAAGTCCTGTGGAGATGAACAGGAGGCTTCTGAGATAGCAGGTGCTGGCAAAGAACTTCCACAGAACACCCTAAAGGAAATAAAGCGTCTTCCACTAAGAAGGTGATGCAGTCAACAGCCCAGCTGAAGTGCCTCTGTTCAAATGCCCAAAGCTTTGACAACAAACAGGAGGAGGTGGAAGCTACCATGCTACTAGAAAGCCACAATCTGGTTGACATCACTGAAACTTGGTGGGACAAATCCCATAACTGGAGTGCGGCTATCGATAGCTATAGGCTGTTCAGAAGGGACAGACCAGAAAGGACATAATAGAGGTGTTGCCACCTGTCAGGGCAGCCTGAATGTTTTTTGCCTCAAACATTTTGTCACAGCGGGCATTTTAAACCACACGGCTTCCCTGAAGTCGGCTCTTCCTCTCTGCACCACATCCCCCCCTCCCCCCGGCGGCTCTCTCGCGGGGCTGAAAGGAAGGGGAAGTGCGGGAGCGGGGCCAGTGGCCATGCGGTCGGCGCTGGGGTTGGTCGCCACGTGGCCGGGGGTCCTGGCGGTTGCCATGCGGCCACGGGGAACAGTCACCTCATGGCCGTGCAGAGGGGACGCACAGCCACCGTGCTGGGCAGGAGCCTTGAGTGTTCCTCTCTACGCTCTCTGCTGTGCCTGCACTGAAATACAGACCTGCACTGGAGCAGCCCAAACCACGCGACTGGACCACGTGGTGATATTTCTCTATTTCTCTTTCTGTCTTTTGTCCCTACCTCCCCTCTCCCCCTGACCTCCTGGCATGTGTATCTGCTTGGATCTTAGGGGTTTTAAGCCACTGGGGATTTATTTCTGTAACTCCGGTCGGCTGTGTACCTCAGCTCGTTTTTGTGCCTCCTGTAATAAATACTATTTTCTATTCACCCTGGGAGAAGTCCTTAAATCTCTGGATCGCTAAACAGACAAACAGACACCACGTTTCCTCTCTCCCCTTTGGGTTGAGACACCACCTGTATCAGTAAAGGGACAGAATGTGAAGAACTGTCTTTCAAGAATAGGCATGAACTGGTTGAAGATTGTAGGTCAGAATAAAAGGCTGAGGCAGCAAAAGGAACCTTGGTTTTGGTGCATGCTACAGGACACCTGATCAAGGAGAGCCAACTGATGAAGCCTTCTTCCTCCAGCTGCAGAGGGCTTCATTCTCACAAGTTCTCATCTAACTGGGGGACATCAACCACCCTGACATATGCTGCAAAAGTTGCACAACAAGCTGCAGGCAATCCAGAAGACTCCTATAGTGCATCAAACACAATTTTTTTAACCCAGGAAATAGACACCTTCATGCAAGGGCTTATAATACTGAACCTGATGATCACAAATACAAGTGAGCTCATCAGTAACATCAGGACTGATGGTAGCCTGGGCTGCAGTGATCACACACTGATGGAGTTCAAGGACCTGAGGGATATGAGACAAGAAAGGAGTATAGTCAGGAACCTAAATCTCAGTAAAGCAGATCTCTAGCTCTTCAAGTTGTTAGTCAGTAGGACCCCCTGGGATATGGTCCTCAGGGACAAAGGAGTAGAATAGAGCTGGTGAAAATTTTAAAATGCTTTCCATAAAGAGCAAGAGAACTCAGTCCTTAGATGTAATAAAGCAAGCGGGAAAGGGAAGAAACCAGTATGGCTGTGTCAAGACCCCCTGGTCAAACTGAAGACCAAGAGGGAACGGCACAGGCAATGCAGGCAGGAACAGAGAATGTCAGAAGACTATAGGGACACTGTCTGGTTGTACAGGGATGGGGCCAGGAAGGCCAAGGCAAAGCTGGAGCTGCACTTGGCGAGGGAAATGAAGACTAACAAAAAGGGCTTCTACAGGTAAGTCAGTCAGAAAAGGAAGGTCAAAGAGAGTACCCCCACAGATTGATGAGAATAGTGACCTCATATCAAGAGATAAGAACAAGGTTGAGGTACTGACCAAATATTTTTGCCTTGGTCTTCACTGATAACAACTCTCCTCACCCCTCCTGGTTCATGGGACAGCAAGAAGGGGAACAAGGGCTTACAGTCCCTCCCACCATAGGAGAGGATCAGATTTGTGACCACCTGGGAAACCGGAACATTTATAAATCTATAGCACCTCATAAGATGCATCCCAGCATCTTGAAGGAATTGGCTGATGTCATTGCCAAGACACTGTCTATGATATTTGAAAATTCATGGCTGTCAAGAGAAGGCCCTGGTGACTGGAAGAAGGGTAACATTGCTCCCATTTTTAAAAAGGGTAGAAAAGACAACCCTGGGAACTAGTGTCCTGTCAGCCTCACCTCTGTGCCTGGGCAGATCATGGAACAGATCCTCTTAGAAGCTATGCTAAAGCACATGGAGAATGGGGAGATGATTAATGGCAGCCAGCATGGCTACACTAAGCGTACGTCCTGCCTGACCAACCTAGTGGCTTTCTAGGATAGGGTAACCACATAAGTGGACCTGGGAAAAGCAATGGATGGAATCTAGATTTCTGTAAAGCCTTTGACACAGCCTCGCACAACATCCTTCTCTTTAAATTAGAAACATATGGATTTGATGAGTGGACTGTTTGGTAGATAAGGAATTGGTTGGATGGTCATATTCAGAGAGTAGAGGCCACTGGCATGATGTCCAGATGGAGATCTGTGAGAAGTGGTGTCCCTTAGGTGTCCATAATGGGACCAGAAAAGGTTTTCAGTCCTTTTTTTCAGTCAGAAAACCTTTTTTTCCCAAATGTCAATTCTCAGCTTTTTTCTGACACCCCACTATCGTGCTCTCAAATCAGGTAGAAAAGAGGAGGAGTATCTGCCTCTTTATTCAGTTAGAAGTGAAGATTTATGGACTTCTTAACTTTTTTTTGGAAATGCTGCTTTTGAACTCCATTTCCAGGGTCACCAGTAATCCAGATCCCTTTTAGCAGGAAATGTGGTTATAAAATACCATTATAACTGTTGGCCAAATTTATCTCCTTGTACTTTAACATTTATTCTTTCTAAATTTTCTCTATTTCTGAGTAAATTCTGATACCTAATTTTGTGGTCCACAAAAACTGAATGTTCTTGGAAGTAGTTGTAGAATATTAAGTCTTCAGGATATATTCTGTACACTTAGGGTTTATAGAATTGGAAGAGATCCTAACATCTCACTTCATTATGAAATTAATTTTGTGAGGATTTTTTCCTTCCCTGTAAAGTTATTTATGCAATAAAACTGTGGTTTTTTTAATTATTTATGTATAAGGTAGACTAGATTTTGATAACAAGAAAACACTCTTCCCATACATATATGCATAGAATAGTGCTAAGTATATATAAGAATATTCATGTATATGCTCAGATTTTATGGAGAAATTTGTTTTGTTTTACTTCTCTGCTTAGAATCTACCAATTGTCAGACTGGAAAAAGGGAGGTTTTGCTAACTGTGGAACCATAGACACAAATTCTTATGTTAGAAATATAGATCTCTAGCCTGTGAAAAAAATGAAGGAAATAATTGATGTTCAACTGCATTGACCAGTTGCTATTTGAGAAACTGAATATCCTTTACAGTTACTCCACTGTGAAGTATTTCTCCTAAAAAGTGATTTTTGCAAGGTAGTGTATGTTATGCATATACTCACATTTGGCTAAAGTAATCAACATTTCAAATTTATTGGAAATTTTTTTGTAAATTGTAATATCTTGGCAAATCAATGGCTTACAAGTTTAGATATATCTAAAAATAAAAATTCTAAAAAAATAAATAAAAAATCTAAAAATAAAACTAATGAGTCATATTAATGATTTTAGGTTCCCTTACAAAATCAGTTAGCTTTGGACACCATTCTGTAAATTTCCGTATGTTAATAGAGGTCTAAATTTATGAAGTTTCGTAGTATTCTCGTAGACCTGACATGCATCTGCATAGGAAATGTTGCCTCATATCAAAAGGGGTATACTGAGTAACTGTTATCTTATGCAGAATGTGTTATTCAAAACCTTGGAAAGGAACAGAATTTTTTTCTCATCTTAAGCAATTTTTCCAGAACAAAACTTTTAGGGTAATACACATTATTTCTCATAGAAGAAGAAGAAATTATATCAACAGCCTATATTCTAAAGCAATATTCTTAAATGGAATGATGTTATTGGCATAACACATTATATTGTATTATAGTATCATAAATATCATAGTATAACAATACAAAAATGAAGAATCAGAATGGTCTAAGACTGTTAAAAATTGAATACTGGTATTTTGATACTGATAATTATAAAAGCAGATAAACTCTAACATATATATTACATACTTGTCTAGTGGTCATTAAAAATATAAATATATTTGGCAAAATGTAATCTAACCAAAATGAGGATCCAAGTAAAAATGACATTACGCTTTGTTATTCTACTTTAAATCAAATTTGATAGTTTACAAATATGATGCTCATTTATGCTTCTTTCAGTTTAATTTTCTTCTGATAATGAAATTTCCTGTTTACTTCATATATACTCTTATCACCCTGTACAAATACTCTTTCAATTGTGACTTTCCTAGTTTCCTTCTGAAAAGGGGTTCTTGCTGAAATATATACATCTTGCTAAATCCTCATTAATTCCCTTTCTTTTAATCCAGAGCCAGTACTGGATACATATGACTTGACTCTAATAGAGATTTATTCCTACTATTATTGCCAAATCTATTTTGTCAGCTGTTCCCCTATTCTTTAATCTTATCTTCTTCTCTCTGTCCTCTTCCTACTCATTTATCAGACTTTGAGTAACAATTACATGTTAAGACTCTGAGGTTCAACTGCGCCAGTCCTTCAGGAATTAGACAGAAATGAGAAAACAAGGGAAAGTGAATTTAAAACTAAAAGGTTAGAACAATCATTATTCAGATTAAACTTAATCTAGCATGTCATCTTAGAAGTTAAACTCACATTGTCATACGTATTTATTTTGTGGGTTTTTTCCCCCATTTGTGCTCAAGTTCATTGATACTGTTTTGAGAACCAATCTTGAAAAACCAAACAAACAATTCCCCCATAAATATTTATGCTTAAAAGAAAAATTGTACACATTGTTTTCTGCAGATATAAAAAGAGATTTACGATAGCAGTTGAAGTGAAAGATAATAGAAGTGTCCTAAAATGCTATGGGATATGATAGAGAATTGTTGTGTCTTCATGTATTGGTAAGACTAGGAGACAAGTGAACCATCAGGAACAGGAAGTTCAATAATCACCCACTGGAAATATAATATGAGGAACTTCATTCATTGATGGAATTTATATAAATAATTGGCTAAATATAGGGAGAGAACACAACTAGTAAAGAAAACATATAACATGAATAAGCCAGGGATTTTTTCCTGCTAAAAGGGATCTGGATTACTGGTGACCCTGGAAATGGAGTTCAAAAGCAGCATTTCCCAAAAAAGTTAAGAAGTCCATAAATCTTCACTTCTAACTGAATAAAGAGGCAGATACTCCTCCTCTTTTCTACCTGATTTGAGAGCACGATAGTGGGGTGTCAGAAAAAAGCTGAGAATTGACATTTGAGAAAAAAAGGTTTCTGACTGAAGACTTATACAGTTATTTTTGTTGAATGTTAAAAATGAGATACATTTTTGACAACCAAATTTAAAGTCCATCTCTTTTAGCCACTTTATCTTGTCTTAATTCCATTTTGTCCAGCATGAAGGAAAAACAAAACTGGGGAAACAAGGGAGGTTTATAGGGAAAGATTAAGTTAAATCTAGTGAAAAGATTCTGTGGTACTTAAATTCTTTTCCAGGTAGATGGTACACAGCACAGAACAAAAAACTAATAAAGCAATTATTCATCTGAGACAAACTGAAGCATGTCAGCTGGATATGCATGTCCCCTATTGTAAATTCAGGTATCAGATACTCCAGACTACAACTAGAAATGACATAGTAGACTTGCAACCATTTTCCAAGGCGTGGGTTTAATGACTGGAAGTATTGTGTGCATATTGCAGAAGATCAGATATTTCTGTGTCTTTGGCCATTACAGATGCATGCTATATTTTGTATTACTTCAGATTTAAGATAGCTGTTTTGTCCTTGACATGACATGACAATAATGGAATGATTCTCAGTGGGATGGAATTAGCAACTAATGACAGATTTAAATATTGCAATTATAAAAACGTTTAGTTGTCTTTTTTTTAATGATATACTGAAATAAAGCAATAGAAAAGTTCAGTTCATCTTGTTAATAATAAATCTGTTGTTATTAACAAACTGTTTCTAATATAGCAACTTAAAATTTGAAAAAAAAATATTCTAGAATTTTACCATCAGTTCTAGAAAGACAATGAAATGCTTATCACAAATATTATCAGAAACACATTATTAAAATGTTGTGTAAGATTGCCATCATATATAGTAAATGATATGGTGAAAACTAAATGCATACACATGGACAAATAAATTAGTGTTTGTATGTTCAAAAAGTGTCAATGAATGCATATCTCTGAGTATTTGCAGTACCTTTATCACCTGTAAGTTATTTACTATTCAGAAATCCAAACACAATGACAGAGTTAGAGTACTATGTTGAGACATGCTTCAGATAAAGTGCTTGCACAGGTATAAGTGCACATGTGCCAAGGTTTTTGCTTTATATTTCAAAATAAGGATAAGATAATTAACCTTAGTTTCTTGAACTGAAAGTGCAATCTTTTTCACTCACTTCTCAAAGGATTTTATTACTTAAATTGGCACATTGTACCTTGTAAAGTTTGAGAGGTTAAGACAATATATACTCAAGTAAAACCTACCAATCAAGAGCATGAAAGTATTCCTAGAGAGCATTAAAATTAATATCAGCATGGAATGACTAAATATAACACAGAAAGAAAAAATTTGATAAAAATAAAAGTTATATTAAATGCAAAAATATGAATATTAGTGCAGAGTCTTCCCTTGTGTGGCTATTTCCAAATGAAATTTATTAAATTCATTTTCAGTTTTTGATGAATTCCATTTATTTTCCCTATACTACCCTGTAACAGCATTTGCCCTTGATCTTAATCCATTTTCCATTAATCTTTTGGATTCCAAAACTTTATTTTTACCTTCTAGCTTGCAATTTAGGAATATAATACATGTGTATGGGCTTTTGTAATTAAAAAACTCTGTACCCAGTCAGCAGTCTTTTATTTCACTAACATTTAATTGCCCAGCCCAGTGGAATAGAAAAAATGCACTCAATTACTAATTGACAATACAAAATTAAGGATAGGTGGCAGAATCCCTCATTGTGTAACCCTGTACTTGCAAAACATCCATCACTGGTTTTCATGGATAAACGAAGATTACAAAGCATGCATAGAAATTTTTACTCACACTTTGATGTTTGCTAACCACGCAGAAATACAGTTTTGTGGAAGCAGGATTTGCTGAAGCTATTTTTAAAGCCCTTGATTTTATTTTAATTGGTTTTAATTAGTTTTCTCCTTGGAAATAAATACCCATATAATGTCTGTTTACAAAAGATTTTAAAACTCCCTATGGTATTCTTCTCCTGTGGCATTCAGAAAAATCAGTTTAGGAAGTTTGACTTGAAAAGTTGTAATTGATTTATGTTGCAGTGAATTTTGTTAGTCAGTCATTTTACTTGTGACTAAAGTCTCAAAATTATTTTCATACTGCAGTTACTTTTTTTTCTCCCTTGTATATGCTGAACATGTAGATGCAGATAGCAAAAATAACAGCTGTCATCTGATTTATTTCTAATGACACTTCAGAAAGGGAACCATCATTTAGGATGCTACAAGTTAAGCATGAGATTCACTTGTCCAAAAAGTTAGATGCCCCTGAAATTATTAGCATATTTTAAACATTCTAAGGCAAGGTATTATTCTCAAAAACATGTTAAAGCATATTTAATGTTATTGGCAGTGCTGTCAAATGACTTCTCACATAAATTCATGACATTGGAAGACTGGATTATAAGATCCTTGTTGCATATACAATTCTTTATATACTGATTTTCTTATCCAAGTCTCAATGTCTTTTCTTTGTAAATGGCAAAGTATTTTTATGATGGTTGGTTGCTGTTTATGGTTGTGCTAGTTTTGTTTCTGTCAAAGCCTTAAAGAAGTTAATCCTTACACTCTTTCTCTTGTAATCTATCAGAATTGGATTAATTTTATGTGCTAGTTTATTTAAATAAAAATAAAAATCTGAAAGCCTAATGAAAAGGTGAATCCTTTAAACACACTTTTTTTTCCTCAGAATTGTTCATTTAAATCACACCAAATCAGAACACTGAAGAAATTCAAACCTATTTAAATACTAAATAATAATATAAGACTAAAAGCTCCTCTGTTTTCAAGGTGCATATGATGGGGTGTGCTGATCTTCAAAAAACAACATTAACACAACAATAACATCTATCAGAATAATTCTGCTAAATCTGAAAACAGCTTTGTGTTTTCTTGAATCTGACAGATCATTTATCTTGCCTTGAAGGATCATATAATATTATGCTTTGGAGCATTTAAAGTAATTTTGTCATCTTTCAACTTCTACTATCAGCTTTGAAAGATACTGTCCAGGGAGATAGTTGAATCACCATCCCTGGAGATATTTAAAAGGCAGGGCAGGTAGATGAGGTGCTTAGGGATATGATTTAGTGGTAGACAGATACAGTTGCAGTTGATGATCTCAAAGGTCTATTCCAACCTAATGATTCTATAATTTTTTTTTTTTTTTTTAATATCAGGAGCAGAGGAGTCTTCATGCTGTACAAGGAGAGGCTGAAGCTGTGGGGAATGCCTTCCTCACTCAGCAGGACAGATGACCAGGTTACTACCATTGGAAGGTTCGGAAAACTAAGAGCCAGACTCACCCTGAGGTACACAGAAATACAAAGACAAGCTGGAGCATGGGAAATTCCAGGTTTGTATTAGAGATGCTTCACAGTAATAATACTCAAACCACCAAAGGGGATTGCCTTATGACACTGGGATTCCCCCTTCTTGGGAATACTGAAATGTCAGCTACATGAAGCCCTAGGTAATATAATATGTATTGGCCTTGTCTTGCTCTGCATGGTAGATAAATGGTGTAACCAGAGCCCTCTTGCCAAAATTTAATTTCAGATATGAGGGACTTCAGAGGGAGAATTTGCCAATCTGTTTAATATTTTTCTCCAATGACCTTACAAGGATGAAAATAAACCATTCAACTTGTCATGTTATAGCAAACTGAGCGATCATGCAAGGATAATTATTTTTATTCAGATTGCTCAACACTGCTGCACTTGGGCTCTTATCAGCAGTATCATAGAGACAACTAATCTTGTCTAGCTTGCTGAGTTTAAATCAGAAACTACCTTTAAGTTCCTCTTAACTGTTACTAAGATTCTTGAGACTTGTTTGTGTTCAAACAAATACATTTTATTATGACAATTGTATTAAAACAAATCTGATGGAATAAAGTTTCAGTGGTGGTGGTAGATAAGATGCTGTTCATGAAAATACATTAAAGGTCAAGCACCCAAAAACAGGGAGAAGAAATATGGAGGTGAGAAATATGTAGTTAAGGTCAAACTATAGAGATATACTAATAATTAACTTGATATTAAATATATATATATAAGGTACACGTCTTACCCCAAATGACATCCCACTTGGGGAGGAGACATAGGGTCCAACCCATTGACTGATCCCAAAAGTTCTGATGACATCTTCCCCAAAAATCTTTCCCCCTTGTTTTCATGTGCAGTTTTAGGGCAGAGTTTTAGATGAAGCTTAGTGAATGAAGTAATTATGTTAGCCTTTCCTGACTGGTGTCACAAAAATTCCCACTTCACATGCCAAAAACTAACTGCACATACCCAGTGGGAGTAGTTATGGGAGTGATTTGCCTCAGAGGCAAAGAGGAGGCAGGTACCCTTTGGTGTGGAGATGTGTTTTAGTATTATAATGTTACTATAATGATGTTATAAGGAGTACAGGTCAACTGGACGGCAGGATTGCCAGAGCAGCAGCTAAAATTAGTCTTCTTGGACACAACTGTAGTTCAGAGGCAAGTGGGTATCAAAGGTTTAAAAGCTGTAGTGTCAGAAATCCCCTGAGATAGTCTCTTTTATCATGATATGCATACTTTGTCACAATATTTTCTAGTTTCTTAGAAAACTCCTATAACTAACCTATAATGATGACAAAATCTAGTGTCTGGACTAAAGCTGAGATTTCTGGAGAGAAGTATTAGTAAACATTAGTGAACCTTCTAAGTTTTGAGTAGTAGAAGGACTTAATTTCCATTAATTCCAGTGATCTCAGGTTTGTGGTGGAAAACATACAAAAATGGATAAAGTTCTGTCATAATATTTGTGTCTCTATTCGTGTATAGAAAGGTTACTGTATAGGTTTTGATGTTACAGACTACATATTCTCTCTGAGCTTCTCTAGCTGAGAAATACTCTTTGACAGAAAATCCACTGCAATTATTCTGTTCGGGGTAACTTCTGGATTTTAATCAGAGATTGTAGTAGAACCTTATGCCCCTTTGGTGCTTATGGAATGACAATGGATGACAGCTAAAATACAGTGAGCTTGTGAATAGGCTAAGTACCATGGCTTGAAGTCTTTGAAATAGCTTCTAAGCTGTGAGTAGCAGTTTTATGAGCACGCACAGGACTAAAGTAGTGTTGATCACAAATACCTCATCAGGGACTCAGGCTAAGAGAGGGGCACAATATTTTATGTAGTATGTATCCTAGAAGAGAGTTAGTCAGTTCGTATTTTTTATCTCGATTTGAAAATCTTTAATTCCAAATTCAAATACACATTTTTGTGCAAAGAATTTTTTCCAGAATGTGAACTTTCTTTCAATGCTGAGAGTCCCCCATGACCCACGGGTCCCACCTCAGTTAGGGCTTTCTGTAAGAATCACTTCTGTAATCACATTACTTCTAAGTCAGCAAGTGTGCTTGATATAATCTCAAACACACCCAAAAGAAGGTTGCATTTCAATGGTAGAGTACTGTGACGTCCTTTTATTATTTTTAAAGATAACGTAGTCCACTGCACTATTCTGTCCTTTATTTCATGATGATACTTTTTTCAGCTTCCAGCTATAGAACGTAGCAGCTATATTTTCTGGTTTGTTAGTCACTGAAAACTAATTAACTCCAAACCAAGTTGTCCACTGTTAAATCCATGCTAATCAAGTTTATCCCTGAGGAAAAAAAAATCAGTTCATTGCATCCACTCAAACTATTATCAATTTTCATCAATAATCACATGAAGGCAGGCACCTTACCATCTCATAATCAATTCAAGCCCCTAACATTAAATTCTGCTTTTTCACTTGTATACACAAGTAGTTCCCTGTTATACAATAAATAATATATGGTCTTGGCATCTTGGCTTCTATCAGAAATGGCATGACCACCAGGTCCAGGGAGGTTATTCTCCCTCTGTACTCTGCACTGGTGAGACCGCTTCCCAAATCCTGTGTTCATTTCTGGGCACCTCACCACAAGAAGGATGTTGAGGCTCTGGAGCGTGTCCAGAGAAGAGCAATAAAGTTGGTGAAGGGGCTGAAGAATGAATCTTGTGGGGATCCACTGAGGGAATTGGGGTTGTTTAGCCTAGAGAAGAGGAGGCTGAGAGGAGACCTCATTGCTTTCTACAACTACCTGGAGGGAGGTTGTGGAGATGAGGGAGTTGGGCTCTTCTCCCAAGTGACAGGGGACAGGATGAGGGGGAATGGCCTCAAGCTCCAACAGGGGAGGTTCAGGCTTGACATCAGAAGTTTTTTTTCATGAACAGGGTCATTGGACACTGGAGCCAGTTTCCCAGGGAGGTGGTTGACTCACAATTCCTGGATGTATTTAAAATACCAGTGGATGAGGTGCTGAGGGGCACGGTTTAGTGGTTGATGGGAATAGTTGGACTTGATGATCCTGTGAGTCTTTTCCAACCTAGTGATTCTGTGAATTTTCAAAAATCAAATTACAGTCTTTCAAGAAAAGTCATACCACATGAATTCTCCACAATCAAGGTAATTTCTGTTATGCTGAATCTTTATTCCTCTAATACATTTAGTCTGTGCTTAGTAATAATTACACAAATTCACATTAATTAGTTCACAAAAATGTGAGTTGCAGAATGATGTTGGTTTATTTACTATTACAGGTGAAGGTATTTTGTTTATTGGAAGAAAGTTTCATGTGGTTTTATTTTGGCTTTGGGGGCTTTTGTTTAGCAGCCAGGACAGCTAGTTGGGAGACCTGTAGTAAAAACTGACTTCTCCCAAATTCAGAATCCTAAATCTGACCTTACTCAGATAAGAAAAAGACCACTCATAGAAAGTGTACTAAAATATTTCTGCCAGTCCTTTTGCTCAAGTACTAACTCTTCTTTTTTTGGAGAGTGAGTTATCTCCATGCTCATATATATTAAGTTGTGCATGAATCTTTTAATCTTAAATCATGTCTAGATTTTTGATCAGCCTTTTATTTCACACATAATTTTCATATCCAATTACTCATCTTTCTTCTTCACCCTCCGCTCCTCATTGTTGTTACTGTTCTAATACTGTTTATCACCTTTATGCATGGGAATTCTCCATCTCTAAATATTTTTTTAGATATTCTTTTCAATGATGGAGTTAGATCTTAATATTATATGTCCTAATTCCTTGTATATCAAATAGCTACTTGAAGCAGCAGAGTGAGGAAAACTCTGCTACTTTCCATAAGGTAAAGAATTGACATGACAGGTCTCCCACATAGCCACTCTATAAACTCCCTGACTTAAGCCGAATGTGCTTGGTGACAGACCAATTATTCAATTTTTTCCTGGATCTTCTAATACTGCAAGTAAATCAGCAGAACATGTTATGGAACTTGAGGAAAACAGTATGAATTTTAACACCAAAGGCAATTTGACCAGATCAATTACCTTTTAATTGTTCAAGAGAAAAACAAGATTGTGGCTATACTTGTTAAAAAGTGACTAGAAGACACTGTTACATGACACTTTTGTTAGTAGAATGCATCATAATGTCATGGTTTTTAATAAAAATAATACCTTTCTCCAACAAAGAAAGGATATTCAACTATTCAAAAGATAAATTCTATTATCTATAAATTCTGACTATATCTTCTGCTTCTGAAGGTAATTTTTGCACATAATTTTTCCAAAAAGGTTTTTTCTCTCCAACTGTTTTGTAATACAGTTGCAGCTTCTCATTGTTTAATAAACAGAAGGAGAAGTTTATTTCAATGTCAGAATTTGAGAAGAAAGAGAAATAAGATTTTGTGAGTCAGAAGACCTTAAGGTAAATAACTTGTCTCTACACTAACCTCTCCTGGCATTAATGTAAACACCAACATTAGCTTTGTTATAAAATATAGCTTGGTTTTACGAAAACTCTTGAAAAGGCATTTTATACATTATCTTCTCTGTTCTATGAAACTCTCCTTTTTGATATCTATGGCTATTTTAATAAGCACAGCATGAAAGGAAATGAAATCTTGGCTTCGGACCATGCTTAGCAACAACTTCCTCACATGTGTGTATCCATTCTCTGTTGAAAACACTTTGATGAAAAAATGTCAGGATTCTTTTGGTATTTGTTTCATTTAAAATGGGGTAGAGCAATACAGGAAAAAGAGGAAAGTAATATTGCAGGGGAGATCTTCAGTAATATAGAAAATCTGCAAGAAGAATAATTTATAGTACTTAGTTCTAGTAAGAGAAGGGAATGAGTGAAGTTGCAGCAACAAAATTAACTGCAGAGTAATAGCATTATGAAGGAATGATAAAAATTGAAAGGAATATTCCTGAAAAATTCAGGGTAAAAGTCAGTCTCAAGATAAGACTCTGTGCCAGACAATGTTCTGAAGAGAAGATAAGTGTCTTCTCTTTCCTTTGATTATCCTGTAGAATCTGGAAAGGATAACCTCTGGAAGGTTAATCCTCTCAGCCTCAGAGATGAGAGAAGAAACTGAAGGTGGACTGAGGTGAATAAACCAAAGTCTGAAGCAACAAAACTGCAAGGTCATACATATATTTAGGACTGTACCATATAACGTAACTTCAATATTATTTTGGGCACTGCTATCTTTATATTCTCTCCTGACATAGTAGATAAGGTCAGGCAAGGTTTTGAGTGCATAGTAAGTCAAAAGCTGCACACAATAGAAGATGCAAAGGCAGGTGAGAAAAGGAGGAGTTGCACTCTTCTCCATCTCACTCCAACGAAATATCAATATGACAGAGGATAAGAAGCAGCCTTCAGGGCCACGTGGTCTCTTTTGGATGCTTCAAGCTACCTCACAAACTTCAGATTTCTCTGGAAATACGGGTCTTCCAGCCCTATCTTATATCCTTTTTTCATACCTGCCCCTCAGTTAT
Source organism: Piaya cayana (assembly GCA_013389865.1). Classification (NCBI taxonomy): domain Eukaryota; kingdom Metazoa; phylum Chordata; class Aves; order Cuculiformes; family Coccyzidae; genus Piaya; species Piaya cayana. The sequence goes on from WAAB01010605.1 coordinate 26,371, forward strand.
CCAGGACAGGCTCTCCAACTCTGCTGCAAAAGGGGTCCTCATGGCAATTGTGGCAGTGAATGACGATAATAGGGCAATTAGTGATGTATCTTGCTTAATTACTATACTTATTCCCTTGTAGTAATGATTAGACATGTTGCTTTTAAAGCTGTTATTGTTAACTTGTTGTTAATCACTACTAATCATTTGTTAACTTTCTTGTAATAAGTTATGTAAAAACTTGCTTTCACAGAGTATACAAGAGTTTGAACTTTCAGGCTTAGCACCCTATAGTAAAACTTTCATTAAAAAATTCACAAGAAACCAAACTCCTAACATGTAGTTGGTTTTATTGTTAATTATTAAGAGGTATGATTCCATTTGTAGTAAAAAAACCCTAATAAAACAATTACAAAAACAGTTACAAAAACAAATACAACAACAAAAAAAAACCACCCTTGCCAAAATAAAAGAAGCACCAAACCCTGGAATGGATATAGTCTCTGGTTGTCAGAATATAATGTATGAGGTTAAAGAGCTTACACATGATCTTAGATGTGCACTTACAAGAGGAAAAAATAGTAACACATTGTGTAACCGGTTTTGATTCTTAAAAGTTTTGACTAGACAAATGACCTAATATCCTGTGTCTCATAGAATGAAAATATTTTTTCTGCTTTGGTGAGTGGAGAGAGGTGAACTAGATGTTAGAATTCAGCATCTGTTTTCAAACTATACTGGAAAGCAATGTGAAAAGCAGAAATGAGACTTCCCTTTTAAAAATAAGTTGTGTATATAATTTCCATCATATCTTTGAATATATCCACACAGATTAAAAAATAATCATGCCTGTCCCTGACAAGGCAGATAGTATCCTTAAACAACTGTTTGGAAAAAAAAAAAAGTTTAAACCCATCCTTAAAGAAATGGTTATTCAGTCACAAAAACAAAGTGATTTTTAAAATTGTTATAATTGTTCATAAGATAAATGTCTTCTTTGTCGTATTTCTGAAACAGCACTATCTCAGAGTTCACAGGTCAATTACTAGTAGAATAATGAATGTGGCAATGAAAATGCATTGGCAGAATGGTGATAGAGAATATAAATGTCATATTTACTTTAATTTTTTTTTATTTTCAAAGTAATATACACATAATATATGGAGTTTAAATAAATCATATGCAGAGTCAGTTTAACCTAAAATAACAAGAAATCAAAAGTATATGGCTTAGTCGATTTGGCATTACAATAAGTATTAAGTATATTTTTGTAGGGCTGTCTTCCTACAGCTGATAAATGATTGGTGACACAGGAATATAAGAAAGAACTACATTTTCCTTTTATCTTTGTACAATGAAGACAGGTGCCAAAACAAAAACTGAAGATATTCACATGTGACATGCAACTAGCTGCTCAGATTTCTTTTCTCTCAAATTTATTTGTAATGCAAATGTAAGAAAATAGAGAAATAGCTGAACAAATTGCATGTAGTTTATTATTGAATTTCACCTTAGTATTTCTGCAGGATTTTCATGGTTCAGTGTGTCAATTTGCATTAATTTATTCAATATATATTGAAGAACATGTAAAAGAATACATAAGTATGTTTTAAAATATCTCAAATATAGTGACATTGGTTTGTACCAGTTGTCAAATGCTTGTCCTAATAGGCAAAGCTAAACAATGTTTAATGTTACAGTGATTTGGGTTTTACATATCCATAATGTTTTTCAAGTGTCAGCTCCAAGTTATCTGTTAGATTCTTCTCCTGTAAGTTGTTTTTGGGTGTGGTTTTGTGTTTGGTTCTAAATCTTGGATGCCAGCTGTCAAGTTAAAAGAGTAAAAGCAATTTATAGGTATATCAGATCTAAAGAAGAGAATTCTAGAAAGCGGGCTTTTAAAAAACACCTTGAATAGATGGGATTAAAATTAGAAATTTGATAAAATGAAGAGGAAGGGCGACCCTTTGCAATTGTCTTAGGCAATGCCTGAGGTCATTAATAAGCCCTCTGGCACCTGTCAGAGGGACTGTATCACACATCTGTCCTCAGTGCCCTGAGGTCATTCTTCCACTGATATACCTTCCTCCTCTGCCTCTCTGAAACCCTGTCTTCCCACTGTGTAACAAATACATAAATCTTGTTTATTTTTGTTCAGGTAAAGACAGGAGATAGAGTTTCTAACTTTACAGCTTTCTTACATACAGAATAAGAGATGGAAAAATACTTTCAGAGCATATTAAAGGGTCACATAAGTCACAACTCTCCCACTCACCCAATCCCAAAAGTTTGTCTCATGAATCCTTTCTTTGTATAGGCTGGCCACAAGTGTACTGGCAAGCACAGTGGCTGACACCAGGATGACAGGGACCCATATCTCACCCATGGGGATGTCATCCCTGTCAAGGTTAGAATCAGGGTTCTATGCTGCAAAAATGTCTGAGCCCCAAAGTGTCAAGTGGGCAGGTGTTTAAGTAATCAACCCCTGAACCAGGAGAGGAAGAACTCAAACTCTTACCCATCTCAGGGCACAAGGAGGATTTGTGTATTAGAACACAAAGTTCTTTGTGTCCTGGAATACCTACTTTAGAAATGCTGTGTACAATCAGCCACAGACAGATAGGCAGATCCAAACACATGGACACAAAGGAGTATCTGGACCGTAGCAAACCTTGAAGAATCCATCCTAATATACCTTCCTAACAACAGATCTCTCAGCACATTTGAGACAACTTTTTACTTGTCATTTCTCTCGGTGTTTTTTATCATTCTACATAATGTCAGAGTGGCTGAGTTCTGATAGGCACCTCTGGAAACCACCTAGTCCAGCCCCTTACTCAGAGCATGGCTGGCTGTGTTGATTTTCCCCATACCACATACAGTTCAGTTTGGAGTACCTCCAGGGATGGACATGCCACACTCACCCTGCATAATCTGTTCTAACGTTCAATCAGACTCACAGTAAATGTACCTTTTCCATACTCTTATACAGTTCTCTGATAGATATTTTTGGGTTTTGGTTGGTTTTATACTTAGAGGAAGACTGACTGTCCTTGGAAATGTAAAGAATGAAGCATTACTGGGCTTGTTCTCCATTGACCTGGATATATGAAATTAACAACAAAGTTCAGAGGTGATATTCAGTGGTACAAAATCAAGACAAGCCAAAGCTTGGTTTTGAAAATGAAAGGAGATACAGAGTTTTTATTCTTATTTGCTAAAAACACATGGAGAGACATATTAGGGAAGATTTTTCACTCAAAATAACAAAATTTAACATGGCTATAATGTAAGCTATCTGTAAGGAAAATACTGGAGACATACAATACAGCTAGAGGGACCCCAGGTCTCACTTTCATAGGTCTTTTGACAAATCTGGCAGTCAATATATATTTTTTTATAAAGATACCAGATTTTCCAAGGTAAAATGACATCTAAAAATGAAAGTAAGCACCTATCTGGCTTTTCAAAAATACTTAGCTGGAAGTACTTTGTTGTTTCAAAAAAATCTTACTTGGAATCCAACTTTCATCGCATGAAGAAAACGGAGTAATTTCAGTTAGCCAGGTGACAAGAGGCCATTCAGGATGTGGGTTGTGATTATGCTTATGGACCAAGGAGATTTCCCAGCTTCCAGTGTTCTGTTCTTCCAAGTCTCAGCCATCACTGGGATGATGTTAGAACTGGAAGAGCAAGATTACAAAAATAATTTCATAAATAGATTGGACAAATTAAAAAAGTTTGTGCTGGTTTTTTTCAGTTAACTATCTTCTTGGTACTTTGATTCTTGTAATAGAGTCATTCTCTAGATACTCTGTTTTATCTTACAAGACTTACCTAACATGACCAGGTGATGTACTCACAGGGAGTGCTGTGCTTTTGCCTTCTTACATTAGGACTGGGGAACCTCTGGATTTCCTTCCTAAACTGAAACTGTAGCCCGAGGTTACTGTGACAGTGAAAATTATATGACTGCCAGTGGAAAAGGTAGCCCATGCTTGGAGCACTTATCACTTTTTCTTAATTTTCCTGTTACTTATTCATCCTACTCTCTTTAGACTAGTTTTGTCACTGGGTTGAGAATTTAAGCAAAAATAGCCACAACTATTTGCTGTATATCCACTGTTCATGCCTTCTTATGAAAGATTTTATTTCAAGTATAACACAGGCAACTGCAGCAACAGAATGCAAGGTCATAAAAGAGCTTCTGAACAAAAAGTAATACTGTGAAACATTACAGCAGTAGTAATTAATTTAGTTCCAGGACAACAAAGTATTGTCTTGAGTTTGTCTTATCATCTTGTCCTTATCAAACTTTAAGGCCTTCTCCACTAAGAGAAAATGCTATATTGCATGTGGAAATAAACGTCCCTTCCTGAAGTTTCAGTCACAAAATCATAAAATGGTTTGGGTTCTACTATGGTGGGAGGGACTGTAAGCCCTTGTTCCCCTTCTTGCTGTCCCATGAACCAGGAGGGGTAAGGAGAGTTGTTATCAGTGAAGATCGAGGCAAAAATTTGGTCAGTACCTCAGCCTTGTCCTTATCTCTTGATATGAGGTCACTATTTTCATCAATCCATGGGAGTACTCTCTTTGACCTTCCTTTTCTGACTGACTTACCTGTAGAAGCCCTTTTTGTTAGTCTTCATTTCCCTCACCAAGTGCAGCTCTAGCTGAGCTGTTAGTCTCAAATTCTGCATCGACTAGATTGGCCTGGGTATTGCTCTAATCTATGCCAGCTTCCTAGGGCCCCAAACGACAAAGTGTCATCTATAGATAGCTGGAGCAAAATACACACTTGTCTTTCCTTTTGATAAAAAGGGAACTGGGAATTGCGGTGAGGAACCACCAAGCTACTCCTGTTCTCTGACTTTTTGCCTCTCCAAGAGATGGATTTTTTTTTTTTCTATTTTAAAATGTGCTTGCACATGCACATGCACATATAAAAGAAATGGAACAGTTTGGTAGATAGATTGTCCATTATTCTTTGTACACTTAGTAACACTAATGAACACCAATACCTGAGACCTGGTGGCTCTATATTATCACCAAATTACAATTTCAAATAGAAGGAGAATATCTTCAGGCATCTGACAGACAATTCAAGAAAGATTGGTTATATTTTTGAAAAATCATTACATGCAGAACAGCAATTATTAAAATCCTCAGAATTTATACTGTAGAGTTAGTCAAATTACCTGACAAACTGAAAAAACTTCTGTCATATTCCTTTATATAAAATATTCCAGAAGACTAAAATGTATTTCAGAATAATTTGGCAAGTATGAATAATGGATTATTGTGGGCAAAATCTGATTTCCCAAATCAACATAAAAAAGTCAAGCCTTTCTTCATCAGTTACAACAGCAAGTTTTCAGTTTCAAGACTTGTTTTCAAAATAGTAAAGGTCAATGAACTAATAATGAAAGGGTATCTTATTTGAACTCTAGAACACTCATTTACATTTATATTCTATTATAGGTTCAGAACTGCAATTTATAATAAAATCATTAAAATCCCTAAAGAATTTGGTCCTTGAAACTCATAATAAAATAAATTCCAAATAATTGACTCCAAAATTTTTAGTTACAAGGATGACTAATCTCAACCAAAAGAGACTAACAAGAAGGGCTTCAACAGGTATGTAAATCAAAAGAGGAAGTTTAAAGAGAATATACCCCCACTGATGGTTGGGAACGTGAACTCATACCATTAGATGAGGAAAAGGCTGAGGTACTTAACAAGTTTTTGCCTCAGTCTTCACTGATAACCACTTTCCTCACCCCTCCTGGTTCATGGGACAGCAAGATGGTAACTGGGGGGATAAACCCTCTCCCACAGTAAAGGAGGATCAGGTTAGTGACCACCTGAGGAACCTGAACATTTATAAGTCTATGGCACCTGATAAGATGCATCCCAGTGGCCTGAGGGAACTGGCCAATGCAGTTGCCAAGACACTGTCTATGATATTTGAAAAGTCATGGCTGTCAGGAGAAGGCCCTGGTGACTGTAAGAAGGGTAACATTGCTCCCATTTTTAAAAAGGGTAGAAAAGACAACCCTGGGAACTAGTGTCCTGTCAGCCTCACCTCTGTGCCTGGGCAGATCATGGAACAGATCCTCCTAGAAGCTATGCTAAAGCACATGGAGGACATGGAGGTAATTAATGGTAGCTGTCACAGCTTTACCAGGGGCAAATCCTACATTACTAATTTAGTGGCTTTCTATGATGGGGTAACCACATAAATGGACACCAGTAAGCCAAAGGATGAAATCTATCTAGGCTTCTATAAAGCCTTTGACATGGTGCCTAACAACACCCTTTTCTTTAAATTGGAGAAATATGGATTTGATGGCTGGACCATTTCGTGGATAAGGAACTGGTTGGATGGTTGTATTCAAATAACCATTGTATTGAAAGGGCAAATCTGTGTATTCAATACCGACTGGGGGACGATGTGATTAAGAGCAGCCCTGCAGATAAGGGCTTGGAGTGCTGGTTGATGAGAAGCTCAACATGAGCCAACAATGTGCACTTGCAGCCCAGAAGGTTAACCATATCCTGAGCTGAATAAAAAGAACCATGGCCAGCAGGTTGAGGGAGGTGATTCTGCCCCTCTATTCCTCTCTTGTGAGATCTCATCTCGAGTAGTGTGTCCAGTTGTGGAATCCTCAATGTAAGAAGGATACGGAGCTGTTAGAAGTGGTCCATAGGAGGGCTATGATGATCCAAGGGCTGCAGCACCTTCCCTATGAGGACAGGCTAAGAGAGTTGGGGTTGTTGAACCTGGAGAAAAGAAGACTCTGAGAAGATCTCATAGTGACCTTCCAGTATCTGAAAGGGGCCTTACAAGAAAGCTGGAGAGGAACTATTCATAACAGCTTGTTGTGATGAGGGGAAGTGGGTATAAACTGGAGAGAGGCAGATTTAGGCCTGATACAAGAAAGAATTTCTTCACCATGGGAGTGGTGAGGCACTGGAACAGGTTACCAAGGGATATGGATGCCCCATCCCTGGAGGTGTATATGGCCATGTTGGATGCGTTCATGGGCAGCCTGATTTAGTGGGATGTCTCAGATTTTTGAAAGTTGTTCCCTGACAAAGTAATTCTGCTTCAACTTTTGGTTTTGAACCACAGACAGCCATGCCCACTTCCTCTGCCAGGAGATGGTGATTTTTTCCGGTGTTGCTCATGAACTCTGAGGTGCCTCTACAGCAACTTTCACAGGAAACACAACACATTGTCACACATCTGCTGGGATGCTGGAGCCAACAGCATTTAGAGGTCTGGATCTGGCTCATTTAAAAATTTTTAAAATGAAGAATTTTACTGAATAAATGTATATTTCCATTATTGTTAACAAATAATTCTAGAGAGAATGAGTAAATATCACATATATTCAGTACAATCAGCTGATTTAGAAGCATCACAAGTTGCCCCGAGATTTTCCTGTGATGAATGCTGATAAACTATTATAAAAATCCAGAACTATAAAAAAACCACCTTTATTTTGGAAGCTATGGTAGTTAATTATAGTTTCTGAGGTGGGAATCAAGATGGCAATTTGCATATTTAATATTACAGTAAATAATAACTCTTGAATGTAAGTTATTTAAAAAAATATTGGCCATCAGAGGAATAATTATCATTAGTTGCTTTAGACAGCAGGGGTTCTTCATTTATTTTTACTTTTTTTTCAAAGTATTTTTTTGAATAATACGGTGAGATACTAGATGAAAAGATCTGTCTGTCTCTCCATGAGCCCATCCAGTCTTTGTTCCTTTTACGATTACAACTTGTCTCATTAGCTTTTCAGTATGCTCTACGTTTCCATCATGAAAATACATGTATTTGTTTACTTAAAACATTTGCTGGACCTAGATTATTTTTTAAATGTGGAAAAATAGATTTTCTTCTAGAACTGGAGAGGCTCAGTGCATTGACTTGCAAATATATTTAATTAGAGAAAGCAAGTATTGCAAAGTTAATTATTAAGGAAACAACATGTTAAACTTCATGATAGTTTTCTTTCATTGGATCAAAATAGAAAATGATAGGATTTTTTTTCAAAGTTATTTCATTGTATTTTGTACAGAAGAGAAAATTTTTTTTCAAACTTGCACAGAAGATCTTGATTCCTATATTATATTCATTTTGCTTCAGCAGTACAGTGGATCTTGATTCCTATGTTATAGTAATTTTTCTTGAATGCAAATCTTGATTAAACTTTATGAGAAAACTGAAATTCAATATTTCCTTCCAACTATGTTCACCCTTTCATAGAGACTATCTTCAAAAGTTAAAAGGTTCATCATCTGATGCAAAGTTTCATCTTCTGTAAGAAAGACATCATCATTAGTAATCCTAACTAATTTTCTAGGACTCGCTTCCTTATGAGCAACAAAGTTTTTCTTAGCTAGAACTCAGTACACTGGACAAGCTATTAGAGTCTTCTCTATTTGTAGAGAATATATTTTTTTTTGCACACAGATGCCTGGGACAGTTATGAAAGCATGATAAATACCTAAAATCTCAGGATTTGTTTAACCCTGTAAGACTTACTGATCCCAAATTTTAAGTAATAAAATTTCTAAGTGTTTGAACATGTGCTGATGGGTATAACAGGCAGATCTCCTGTACTAAGAACACAAGGAGATGCTTGTGCCTTCCTCAGGTCAACAAGCCAGTGGTATTCATAACCTGCCTTCACATGGACCTTGCAATGAAATAAGTGAACAGTAGCCCAAGAAGAAGCGAGGTTCATGGTTTTGACTGTCAAACAAAGATTTAAGAACACGTTTATGCTCAGCACAATTTTTCTGGGAGACAGTCCAAACAGTTCCACAATGTGCAGTGAGCTAGAGGATCTTGTTTTAGCACTTGAAAATCCCTTGTCTCCAGACCTGTTAGCCTTTCCACTGAGTCCCTGTGTGTTCCCCAAACACATGAACATCACTGTGTGACTAAGACACCAATACATTAGCACCACTTTGAATCTAGCCTCTACACAATCTTTACCTTTATCTTTTTATTTGACTAAATTCATTTGTCTGTGTTTTTCATATGTGAAACTGCCGATGTTTTGGATATAAAATAGAGAAGCCTGGGGAGGAGGAGGGGCAGCTTCCAGGACATGTAACAGCAGTCAGTGGGATTTACTGCCATAAGAGATCATAAGGATTGTAACTAAAGGCATTGAAAAACGATTTGGTGTTCACATCTATATCAAGAACATTAAAAAAATGATTCAGACAGGAAAAAAATATAAATCCTCACACTTCAGAGCATAAGCCAGTTATTACCACTTCTGTCAGAGGAAATTACCTATGCAAGAAAATCCTTCAACACCTAGATCAGCAGTTTGCTCTGCCTTGCTCCAGAGGATCTGTGACTGTCAGACTCAAACCACCATGCTGTATGTGGCACTGACTTGCTCCAGAGAGTCCATTTTTTCATTTTTATGTTCCCTCTATTTAGACATAATAAGGTCTCTGACCCTCCTGGCAACATCAATCTCATGTTAAATTTAAGTAAATATTCATTAAATTGTGTTACAGTATCACTCTAACATTGGCTAAATCTACTTGTACCCAGATTTAGATTTAGGCCCCTAGAGGTGCTCAGCTGGTTACCCATTCTGTTGAGACACAACCTTTGTCCTCTTTTTTTTTCTGCACAACAGTGTTTTAGCTTTGCTGACAAGCCAAAAGCTCTAACTCTTCAATCTTTCTTTTGCTTGCAGAAATTATGCAACAATGCTTCCAGCTTAGAGAAAGAACTTCACCAACTCCAGAATCCTTGGCAGCAGGTGCTTTTGCCTCCTGGAATGGCCACACAGTCACTGCCACTTCTCCCGGAACCCAAGAAGAGCACGGGACTGATAAACATGCAAGTGTGATGTCAGATTATTACCAAAGTGATAAGGTTTGAGAAATTATAATGAACAAGATTCTCAGCTGCTATATATTAGTATTCATATAACTACACAGCTTAAGTCAGCAGGGGATTTTTTTTACTCCTCTCTAACCCTTCCAAGTTTAAATTGTGCATAAACTGGACTGTTGCAATTATTCATGGAAGTAAAGAAGTACTTATTATACAGCCACTAAATTCTATAAACTTTTCACAGAACCAGAGAAATATAGAATCATTAAGATTGGAAAAGACCTCTAAGATCATCTAGTCCAACTGTCAGATTAACACCACCAAGCCTACTAAACCATGTCATGAAATACCATGTCTACGCATTCTTTGAACATCTCCAGCGAAGGAAAATTGACCACTTCCCAGTCTATTCTACTGCTTGAAGACTCTCCCAGTAAAGAATTTTTTTCTAATATCCAGTCTAAACACCCCCTGATGCAACTTGAGGATATTTCCTCTCATCCTATCACTGCTTACCTAGGAGAAGAGATCAGCATGCACCTCACTACAACCTCCCCCCCAGATAGTTGTAATGAGCAATATGGTCTCTCCTCACCCCACTCTTCTCCACCTTAATGTCTTTCTTTTAGTAAGAGGTCCAAAACTGAACACAGTATTAAAGGTGCAGCCTCACCTCATGAGAGACAAATACATGGGGACAATTGCTTCTCTGGTCCTGATGGCCACACCATGGCTAATACAAGCCAGGATTCTGTTGGCCTTCTTGTCCACCTGGGCACACTGCTGGTTCACATTCAGCTGGCTGTTGACCAGCACGCCCAGGTCCTTTTCTGCCAGGCAGCTTTCCAGCCATACTTCCTCAAGCCTGCAGCATTGTGTAGGGTTGTTTTCAACAAAGTGCATGTCCTGGCCCTTGATCTTGTTGAATATCACACACCAGGCCTTGGACCATTGACCCAGTCCAAGACCCTCTTCAGAGCCTTCCTACGCTCAAGCAGATCAACATTCCTGCACAACTTGATGTTGTCTACAAATTTACTGAGGGAACACCTTGATCATTGATAAAGATATTAAACAAGACTACACACAACACTGTACCCTGAGGAAAACACTTGTGAATAGCCGACCACTGGATTTAGCTCCATTCATGACAACTATCTGGGCTAGGCCACCCAGGTAGTTCTTTACCTGATGAAGAATACATCTGTCTAATCCATGAGCTGCCGGATTCTCTAGGAGAATGCTGTGGGGGACACTGGCAAAGATTTGGCTGAAATGATGTTGATAACATCCACTACCTTTTTTTCTTGCCCACTAGGTAGGTGATATTGTCATACAGGGTCTGCTCTTCATGAATGTATACTGTGGAGGCCTGATGCCCTAGTTGACACTTGCCTAGAGAGCACACTCAAGATGAATCACTCCATAATCTTTCCTGGTACCAAGATCAGGTTGACAGTCCAAATGAAATTGTTTGTATCACAATAAAACATCAAAGCATCAGTTAGAGTTTAGAGTTGTGTTATTATGTGCACTGTGTATACACACACACACACACACGCGCACACACACAAACCATGGTCTACACATACAGTAAAAATTCTTAAATTACTTTTAAAATTGATGCTAAAAAATTTGATAAATTGAATATTCATTTGTGATATACTTGCAAAAAATTCCCCCAGTCATTTCTGGAAATACAGATCCAGAGGGAAACTGGCCAAATCTTACTGGCCAAATCTGTCACTGCCAAATCTTACACTTTGATGTGCACTACATAAACCTATTTTTCATTTAGGTAGCAAAACCATACATTGAAAAATACTTCCTGTAAAATGCCCTGATTGCTGGAAGACCTCATAAAGTAAGTTATTTTTCCGCATATTTGCTTTAAGAGTCTGGCATATTTTTAGTACCTTTCAGTAGTCTTAAAGTCCATGAGCAAATATTTAAACAGTCTTTTATATTTTAAAAAGAAGTAGGTGAAGGTGAGATTGCTCTGATTTCTAAACAGATAGATTAATCATTTATTACTTAAATATTTTAATATTTTCAGCCAAGAGGAGCAATCTGAGAGCATACTCTTTTAATCGCCCATTTCAATCAAGTAAAGCATTAAACTGATATACAAATATCCTTATAAGAGATGACACTAATAGTCTCATGTTATATATTTAGACCAAAAAACTGCAAATGAAACTCTTAACAAAGCAGTTTTATTAGCCTCTGTCAACTATGAACTTATCTGCTATTTTTATCTGCCCTGCAAGGGACAAAATGGCAGTATGAATTTATTTTTTTTCAAAAAGTTATATGTAAAGGAACAAAAGCAAACCTTATCTGGGTTAGACAATTGAAACAAAGTCTCAAATATAATAAAAATAAATATATTTTCAGTAAGCTGCATTTGATTTTCATACCACAATTGTGCATATTTATGTACAAAGCAATTTTTTAATTGTATTTAGGCATTAAAAACTTAAAAAAAACTCAACGAGGAAGAGTTTTCATGTGAATTGAACAGTGAATGCTTTTTCATAATTGATAAGATTAACCTAAAATTTAACCTCTTTTATAACCAGATATCTGAGGCAAGCCTAATCCTTTTTCATCTGTTATGAAGGTAATGAAAGTTTTATCAAAAGTTAGATGGTATTCTTTTAAATAACCTGAATATTTTTGCAAATGTCTAAGACTATTGTCTGCATTTTTCAAGGGAAATCATACACCAGTTCATTGCACAGAGGAAATAAAATGTATTCAGAACTACTTCCATTTTTTGAAGCATTTTTTATCAGCTACAGAATAATATGTCTATGATTCCAGTAAATAGTCTAGTCAACCCCAAGAGATAGGGCCTTGAAATCTGGGTAGCTTTTACACGTGGGGCTGCAGGAACCCATTTGACTCTGCATATTTTCCTGAACAATGAAATATTGCTTTTTCTTTTGACAACAGCAATAGCAATAATTGCTTGATGATTTAAGCAAAATCATGTAATACTATTTACTCTATATTATATTACATATATATATGTATATATATTACACTGTAGTATATTTACTATATATTTTACAATATTATAACATCATACTATATACTTATATTACATAGCAAGTAGTTGTAATACTATAGAATATACAATGCATAATACAATATTTTACTATAAATGCATAGCATTACATTACATACAGAAAATTACTGTCAAATATCTAAGGAAGATTAGGGAAGAGGGAACTACAAAATCTAGTAACACTGATTACACCGTCTACCTGGGATTGCTTTCTGTTTCTCAGAGTGGATCTTGTCCTATGTATCTCAATTCTACAAGATAGTTGCAAGAAATAACCTTGACGAGTGATAGTGTCTTCTTAGTTTTCCCCGGAAAATATCTCATCTCTAGAAATGTAACAGGAAACACTTCTGATAGGAGGAATTGGGTGCTAACACATTTCACTCTTATTCTACTGAGTATTATTTACCCCTTTATACTCAGGTTTTCTTCTCTATTTTGTCTTTCTACCTTCCTCCTCCCTGAGTGCACTACAGAAATGTTATTTACAAAGGGGCAGGAAATAATAAACAAAAAATATTCTTTCCAATTCACATTTAAGTCACTGTGTCCTCACTAGCAAGAAGAAAAATTGTCTGACCTTTGGCTACTAGTTCTCAGTTAATATTTCACACTATGTCCTCTTTCAAGTTAGATAGAAGTAACAAAATATATCCTCTGTTGATGAATATGATTTATGTATTTTCAGATTCTCAGTTGCAAAATAAATAGAAATGCTTTAAATATATTTGCTAGGATGATTTCTTTCTTTCTTTTTTTTTTTTTTTACTGAAAACTGAAGTGAGCCTGGTAATGTGCCTGTAGTATAAAGTAAAGGAAATAGAGACACTGCTGCTGGCAGGTGTCATTTGTTTATTACTAAGGTTAGCTGAAAAAGAGATTTTCAATATTAGTATCTCTCCTTAAGTTATAATGTACTATAATCTTTTTTCCTCTGACTTACCACAGCACAAGAAGATATATATTTTTTTCCTGTTGCCTGAGTTTGTAAACTGTGCACCACACAACTGGAAATAAGGTTGTGTCTGCTTAATTGTGACTAGAATATATACACATTTGTAACTACCACTGTTTTTCATAATGTGAACTTTGTCACAAGGAATTAAAATGTTGTATCCCCACACCTAGCACCCTTTATTAGTGGTGTCACCCCATCCCAGTAACTGTAGGAAATCCAGAGATGAGAATGCGTTACTGACTTACAAATATATCTTCTCAGAGGCCTGCATTCCCTACCTGTTCTGTGTCATGGGTTTTATTCTGAAGACCTTTAGTCTTAGTCTGTGTGTAGGATTATTTATTTGTCATGTCATAAGATTAATCCATTCTTGCTTGTTTAGACCAAAATCTTAGCCCTTCTCTCCAAAATTCATATCAGTAATTAAATTTTTATATCCTTCTTTATTTTTTAAATGTTATCTTTCAGCATAATGAAAGATGAGCTTTCAAAATCCCCCAGATTATGCAGTTTGAGAAAGAGAAATTTAGTAGGATACAGGATTTTTTTAGAGATAGCTATGCTGCATGTAAAATGAAAAGACTAACCTTGTCTAAGAAGCACCAGTGTTTGAAAGCCTAGCTTTATTTTTAGTAATCTTTTTTCCCCTGCAGGCAGCCTGATGACCTCTGTTCACACTCCAAGGTATGCTCTGGGGCAGTGAACAATACTTCTGATAACAGGAAAAAGATTGTGACTGCAAGCAAGTGAAGCAGTCAGCTGAGCTACTACCTTGATCATCTCCCTCTTGTCTTGTACCATGACATACTACTTTGGTTTTTGCTGTTGTATATTTGAAAACTGGGAAATAATACCAAGAAAAACACATTTTTAATACCATTTTTTAAGAGAATGCTAGCAACACACACTGCACTGCTAAGAACAGAATCCTTACAAGATACACCACCATAGTTTTACCATGTTCATTCTCTTACTACAATAAACCAATGCTAAATGAAAAATTAATATTATAGTTACGTGACTACAATATTTTTATTCAGATATTTATAAGTTTTTGCATTACAAGGGTATTTGTTGGTACTATTTCAAAAGCAATCAATTTACACTTTTGCACATGAGCTTTTTTTGAAGAAACCTGACAAGTAATTTTTTCAGGTTTTGTTTTCCTAATGGTACTAGGAAACTTGAAATTATATTAGAACTCAGAATGAGAGCTGCAGGGAAAGAATATATTTTTGAAAATAAATGTCTCTTTTGGGGAGTATGTCAGGCAAGGATGAAGGGTATTTTTTAGCTACAAAATCATTATGCCTGCTCTAACCACAAACTGCTTTTAAGTGAAGAAACAAAATATTTTCCCTTTGATGTAGTGAAAGTGAGGCAAGAGAAAATCACAGCAGGGGCAAGAAAACAAGATACCACAGGACTCCAAATCTTTTACATTACACATTTATATATTTATAATATAAACATAATTTATATGAGAGTATATTGCTGAGATCTTTAAGAAATTTTAACAATTAAATCCTAAAGAGAAACAGTTTTTTGCTTTATATCATTTGACAGCTTTTCTTGATGTCATGAACTTATAACCTTCTTTGGATAGACATAGCAGGCTGTTAAATCTCTATCCCACTCTGTCTCTAACATTAGTGCTCCTCATTTTTATGTTGTCTTGGACTAATTTCTCCTTTAAAATCTTCAAAATTAATTCTTTACCTGTCTCTGCTCTGCACTGTAAATTCTGACACAGGAAATATAAAATTTGATTTCATAATTTCTGGTAGAGCACAGATTATCCTGACCATGTGCCTGGAGGTGCACTAGAAACTGTTGCAACTTTAAAGCCCCATCTGTAATGCTCTAATGGGTGTACCCAGTTGAAATGGGCTGTTGCCCATTGAATTGTCCCAGGTTGTTGGAGTAGACCTGGACCTCCCCATAAAATTTGTGGATTCCATTCCCTTTGCGCTAAATTAAGATGAAGTGTCACCAAACAATTGACCCAAAATAAACTTATTTACATAGGTGATCTTAGGAATAAGACATTGGTTTGTTAAATGTGTATAATAAAGATAAGAAGGGAAAAAGGAAGGGAGAAAAAGAAAGATAGATAGAAAAGTGTAAGAAAATTACTACCCTGGGGATCCAGCATTATCTTCAAGCTTCCAAGACTGTGGTCATACACAGCAGTATCTGCAGAGTGTTATTTATAGATTTGGTTCCTCAGAGGGGAGTGTTTTTTGGTGCACTTTCATAATGCCCCTTCTAGAAGTTTTCAGAATTGAGTCCGAGGTTCTTTACTGAGTCTGAGGTCTTTTGGTGATCATTTTGTTCTTACTTCCTCTACCAGCAGGATTGCTGGTCGATGAGAAGCTCAACATGAGCCAGCAATGTGCACTTGTAGCCCAGAAAACCAACCATATCCTGGGCTGCATGAAAAGAAGCAAGGCCAGCAGGTCGAGGAAAGTGATTCTGCTACTCTATTCCTCTCTTGCGAGATCTTATCTGGAGTACTATGTCCAGTTCTGG
Organism: Piaya cayana; assembly: GCA_013389865.1. Classification (NCBI taxonomy): domain Eukaryota; kingdom Metazoa; phylum Chordata; class Aves; order Cuculiformes; family Coccyzidae; genus Piaya; species Piaya cayana. The sequence goes on from WAAB01010605.1 coordinate 42,799, forward strand.
GATCTTTAATGTAAGAAAGATATGGAGCTGTTGGAAGTGGCCCATAGGAGGGCTATGATGATCCAAGGGCTGCAGCACCTTCCATAAGAGGGCAGACTGAGAGAGTAGGGGTTGTTGAGCCTGGAGAAGAGAAAGTTCCGAGGAGGTCTTATAGTGACCTTCCAGTATCTGAAAGGGGCCTACAAGAAAGCTGGAGAGGGACTTTTCATAATTGCTTATGGTGATAGGATGAGGGGGAGCGGGTATAAAGAAAAACAAATATTACTCTTCACTCTACTGTTCAGTCTTACAGAGACTTATGGTAAATGTAGTGGGAAAACAAATAAGTAGGAAATCTAGTAGGATATCTAATTACTGCATCTATTTCAATTGCTTTTACTGAAATACTAATTTTTTTATATCCTAGTTACATATTTATATAGCCTGTGATTACCACAAGCTAAATTTTTCTACTTTGAGTAAAAAAAAAGGAAAAAAACAATACCAGATGTTGCCTTGAACACTGATAAGAAGTACCAACAGGTACATTTTAAGATTTCTAAAGAAATTTGACTCATTAATGATGTTTATAATGTTAGCAGTGTGATTTTCAAAATGTCTAATCAATTTACATGATCAGTTTATGCAGACTGCATTGTTAGAAACCAACAACCACATTTACCAGCATACACTAGGGACCATCCAGCTAGAAATCAGCTTTGCAGAAAATGATCCCGAGTGTCCTCGTGGACACCAAGTTGACAATGAGCCAGCAATGTGCCCTTGCTGCAGGGAAGGCCAGCAGTATCCTGGCTGTGTTTAGGCAAAGTATTGGCAGCAGGATCCTTCACCCTCTTCTCAGCACTAGAGAGTCCAGGAAAGGACTACGAAGATAAGCAAGGATCTGGAGATCTCTCTCATGAGGAAAGACAAGGAGATTTTTTCTCCACACACTCTCCTGGATGGAAA
>WAAB01010606.1:9916-30324 GCA_013389865.1 Piaya cayana
ACTGTCTGCTCCTTGGTACCCTGAAACTGTAAGAGAAGCGGCTTGTAAACCGAAAGAAAAAGCATTAAAAGTCTTTTTTTTTTATATGCTACAGTAACATTATAGCAATTCAGAATTAAAGGATAAGCTATAAAAGAAAAAATCTCAAGTTTTCAGAACAAAAATCACAGCTCCTGTAGACACAGGCTGCCCCACACAGCTCCCAGGGCCACCCACTGCTGTCACACTCTGAGCAGGAGAATCGTAGAATCACCAGGTTGGAAAAGACCCATCGGATCAAGTCCAACCATTCCTATCAAACACTAAACCGTGTCCCTCAGCACCTCATCCACTCATCCCTTAAACCCCTCCAGGGAAGGTGACTCAGCCCCTTCCCTGGGCAGCCTGTTCCAATGCCTGATCACCCTTTCCATGATTTTTTTTCCCTAAATTTCAGCCTGAACCTCCCCTTGAAGCCATTCCCTCTCGTCCTGTCCCCTGTCACTTGGGAGAAGCGGCCAGCTCCCTCCTCTCCACAACCTCCTTTCAGGTAGTTGTAGAGGGCAATGAGGTCTCCCCTCAGCCTCCTCTTCTCCAGGCTAAACATCCCCAGCTCTCTCACATCTACAGATTAAAGTCCTCATGGTGCCTCCAGGGCAGGTAAGTGCCCAGCAGCAGCTCCTCCTCATGCTTTCCTTGCCTCAATTGCAGCCTGCCCTGGCCTTCGGCCTTAACATGAAAGGTTCAGCTAGCTCTTCCACTGCAAAGAGCACCTGCTTTCTTCCCCAATCCTCCCTCACAGTTACCAGAACAAAAGCAAACACTTTCTGGGGACCAGGTGCCAAATCTGGTCCCAAGCATCACTCGCCTTGCCCCGTCCATAGCCTGACACGAGTGCAATCCTTCTCCCTTTGACAGACACTGCTCTGCCCTGCCTGTTACTGCTTAAAACCTTCCAATCAGCACACCTCACGTTCCAAAGTACAAGGTGCCCCGAGCCGTACAGCCTGGCTCTGGACTGCAGTCACGCTTTTCAGATGAAGGTTTGCATCAGAAGGGAAACTTTCTGAAGGATTTCCAGCTCTTGCCCTGATACAAGCAAACCTCAGCGATGTTCAGGATGCTGAAGGGACCAGAGAGCCTGATCTGTTGTACAATTTGCAAGCCTGACCCCTCCTCTCATTTCACGCACACTGGCCAGGGCAGGACACTGCCTGTATTGTTAGAAGCTGGAGCCCCGGTTGCAAACTCTGCCAGGATTTATGGACTTTTTGACCTGGCAGCTTGAGCTAAAGCACAAAGTCCTGCTGAGTCCCAGTGCAGCCCGGGCAGATGCATCCGAGGGAGGAGGGATGGGGTTGCTATTGGCCAACCCTGCTGCTCCCCTCCCCATAAATCCACACCAACCCCCTCCCTAAAAAACATCCACAGCACGGAGGAAGCCCGGAGCCCCCCAGGAGCAGCCTGTTGAGGTGGTACCTTGGCTGGCACTCTCTCCCCGCACAGAACTCATGGACGGGCTCGGGACGGGTCATGGCATCACAGTACGTATCATCCACTTCGATCCCATCATAGCGAACACACATAGCATACGTGGACATCACTCCTAGTTTCAAAGAGAATACACACACACAACAGAGGACGCTTGGTGATTTTGACATCCAAACTCTTCTCTTTTTTTACTGTATTTTCTTTTTTTTTTTTTTAGCTACATTTTCCCAAACTTCCTCCCAAGGGGAAACAGAAAGCCAGACTTTCTGACCCGCGGAACGGATGCTGCTGGGAGGGCAGAACCACAGTGGCCACCCGGCCAGCACTGGCAGCGCGGTGGAGTTTGGCTGGCTCTGAAGTCAGGCACAGCCAGCCCTGCCGGGGCTTGCCACCAACATCAATATATGACTAACATTTTTATAGGAAACACTCAGGGCGATGAGTCTGCTCAGCAGCTCCCTCCACCTCACAGCCATCAGCTCCCCCCGGGCCAAGCTTGTGGGTGGAGGTGACAGGGAGAACGGTCCCCAATCTGCTCCATCCACCTGCTCTCTCTATATTCATTACACCCTGTTCGTGTCCAGGTGCCTTCCAAGGTGCATCCAGCACTCTAAGCCATGGAAAGGCTCCTGGGTTCTTTGCAAGGAGGCACCTGCCCCTCCTGAAAACACAGGCAGCCAGTGTCCTCAGACCGAGACCTCTTCCCCTGCAGCCGTGCCAGAATAAATGTTGTGAAGTCCATTCTGGGACCTGGCTGGGGACCAGGAGGCTGCTCTGGCTACAGGTAATAAGAACTGTAACTCTTGGGAACATATGGTTTACATGAAACTAAAAAAAGATCTACAGCTCTTGACATGGTAGTGCTGCTTCTCTGTGCTATGTCAATAAGAAAAGGCAACGAGAAAGGAGAAATTTAAGTAAAACCTCTCCCTGCCAGCTGCAAACCAAGACAGAGCAACTTGGCCCAGCCAACGGGGGATTTTTTTCAGAGGGGAGCAAAGGTCAAAAACATCCCAGAACATGTGGCTGATGGGATCCTGGGGAAAAGAACGGCTCACAAAGCTCCCGCTGTGGGCATGGGTCTGCTGGACAAGAACAAATGCTCTGGCATGCTTGAAAAATAAAGTCCTTGCATTTGCTCTTTTGAGAGATGTCCCTTAGATTGCAATCTCTTCTCCCCCCTTTTTTTAACTTCTTTTTAGTTCCAGAAGCACTGCAGGATCTGGATTATTTCATGGACAGGGGAGTGGTGCAGGCAAGAGCAAGACCTGCACACACTTTATCACAACTGATGGGCTAGTGGGGGCCAGGATGCCCCAGCCAAGGGGTAAAGGAGGAGAACGATCAGGTGCCTCGAGGCTTTCAGGGGCAAAAAAAGGGAATTTATGCAAAAAGACAAGAGGCCAGGATTTGATATCTCTGGCATCCAAATCGCTGTTCCAGATTTACATCCTCGCAGCCAAGATCAGGCTCAGAGGTAGAAGAAGGAGTGGGAGACAAATCAAAAAACAAATCAAAAAGCCAAATTCTCTTTTGTTTCCTGCGAGAGCTAAACAATCTTCAAAATTTCACTCTGTGGGGAAGCAGCTGAGCTTTTCAATCCCCTCTGAACAGTTTTTTTTTAAAAAAAGAAGAGCCAATATGCTGAGACTCAACAAGGTCTGGAGCTCCTACAGAGCCCCAGCACCTCCCTGCTGGGCTGGGAAGTGAAGGTGACGTTCAAAGCTTCCCAGAAGGAGGGTGTTTCGCAGGATGAGGGAAATGCTGGGGACCAACACCTGCTCCCCGAGGTCAGCCCCACTACGCTCTCCCTGCCTTTGCACCCAGGTGGAGCAGATCTGGGGCCGCGCTAAACCACCTCCAGAGATCACAAGGTCACCTACACATCACCAGGTCTTTCCCAACCCTAACAGACAGAAAAGTGACTCACACACCAGGTGACTTCAGCAGTCGTGCGGAATTTGGCTGCTTCTTATAACTACCTGTGGTACACGTAGAGCTGCAGGGTTCATGGGAGGAAAGCTTCCACCTGTACATGTCAGCAGCACTCACACCTTGGCCCTTTCTTAACAACTTCAATCTGTTTCTAGCAATAAGCAAACAAAACAAACAAAAACACAAAAAAAAAAAAACAAAAGAAGGCATTTACAAGGCGAGCGGTGATAGGCCACGTCAGACACACACATCTGCCAGCAGATTGGTTGGGTTTGGGTTTGGGAGGGGATTTCTTGGTTTGGTTTGGTTTTTTTTCTCATTTTTTGGGGTTTGTTTGCTTGAATCGGTTTGGTTTGTTTCACAACATACCTGTCCTGAGCCCCAAGTAGAATCCCCAGCCCGGTTAGAGGCAGAGCTTCCACTGTCTAGAAATAGAGAGAATGGGATAAAAATACCCACAAGTAGAAACAGTTCAGAATTTCACAAAAAGTTCGCATTTTTTTTTTCTGCTCAAATACACCTGGCCCTCAGCATACAGCGACTAAAGGTGCAGTATCGCCTCCCCTGTGTCTCCAGGGCTGGGCACGCTGACTTGTGCTTTCGAGCTGCTCGAATCTCAGCAGCTCCCTCCTTCCAAAAGGCAAAACGTGGCACAGGAGTTTAAACCTGTTGCTCAAAGCCCACTTTGTTTTTAATCACCAAGGCATGCCACTTGCCTACCCGCTGCTTTTGCCACTCTCCTTTTGTTTTGGAATATTTTAGGCAGGGAATTTGCATCTCTCGTATCCACTCTGCACTCAAACACCTTATTCCACCAGGAAAGGAGTCAGCCTGGTGCACGAAAAAGCATTTTTTTCAAACTAAGGTAACAGCTTCTCCCAGTCCAGTGCACCCTGCAAGCTGTGAGGTTACAACACATCAGGGATACTGCACCTTTACAACAAAAGGCTTCAATTCTGCTCTCATACCCTTGTTCAAACCCTTGAAACAGCTACACTGAAATAGCGTACAAGGTTGTATCCTGACATCCAGTTGTCTCTGGCCTGGCGAGATATGCAGCTCGTATGATTTCTAGGCAGCAGAAGCTCTGAAATTGCCTTATTTAGTTGTTCGTAAGAAAGAATTCAGGTCCAGTTTCTCAAATCAACCTTTAAAAGGACACTGCGAGGATCCAGCCGTTTCCTTTTGGACCCACCCTCCTTCCACCGCCAGCACTGAGCCTCCAGAAGGATTAAAAACAACAACAATCTCGTTTTCCCTGTTGATTTTGCCTCTGTTCAGTTTGGCAAATGGTCTCTCCCTTCATTTGAAATGGAACTGAAATGAATGCGACTTTTTTTTTTTTTGCAGAAAAACAACCACCTCTGCTCACTATAAATAGTACTTTATCTTGCCAAAACCGCTCTGCATGGGGACCTGTATCAGCCCCTGATCCCAGCTCAGCCCCAGTTGCCACCAGTGCTGCCTGCTGCCACCCAGCCAGGAGAGGGCTCACAAGATGACAGTTTTCAGCAAGATCCGTTAAAATATAGTCAGCATCTGCATTTTGTACTTCAATTTGCCTGTAAAATGGGATATTGCCTAGATCCTCCAGTTTCTACCCTGCTCTGGGAGCCACCAAAGTAAACACCAAATCTTCCTGTGACAGGGACACCTCTTCCCTTGAAAGGGGAAAATAAGCTTTGCACCCCAGCTGAGGAGAGAAAATTTTTCAATAGTGTCCCTTTGATGTACGTGATCCTAAATAAAAAGCTGCTTCTATGGTTAACAAGGTCAAAGGGATGAGTTCTTTCCAGATACATCAGTCATTTTATCACAAGGCAGCATTTAGCTCCTATACCATTCCAAGCAAAGACAAAAACTGTCATTTCGTTCTTCTCTAAATGCAAAGAGCAGCACATTGTCCCACAAAGCTGGTGGGCTTTTCTACTATTTTTTCCTCTTTTTTTTTAAAATGAGCTTTATTATAGTCTCGAGTGCTTTCTTCTCTGCCTGCACTTCGCTTCTGCTTTGCAAGCAAGAAACAGCATCAAAAATCAGCGCCAGTCGCTCACCCCCAGCTGAGATCTAGGCTGCTCATCTTCCAAAACCAGTCCCTGTAGCAGAAGAATAACCCTAACAAATGCACATGGACATGACAGACCAACGCCCTGAGGCCCTAGGCTTATATTTTTGTGTTTCATTTCAGTTTTTATTTTTAAGCAAAGGGGGAAATTTGTGGCTCCTGGATCAGCTCTGGCTGCACACCGCAATATGGGCACGGGATGAAGGACTGAGGGAGCCTGGATCTGCCCTGTCACACCATGGAAAGACTCGAACTGCTCCAGAAGAGGAGAAGTAGCAGTGCCTCCCCACTACAGCACAAGAGTCACCCANAGTGCTTTCTTCTCTGCCTGCACTTCGCTTCTGCTTTGCAAGCAAGAAACAGCATCAAAAATCAGCACCAGTCGCTGAGATCTAGGCTGCTCATCTTCCAAAACCAGACCCTGTAGCAGGAGAATAACCCTAACAAATGCACACGAACACAACAGACCAATGTCCAGAGGCCCTAGGCTTATATTTTTGTGTTTCATTTCAGTTTTTATTTTTAAGCAAAGGGGGAAATTTGTGGCTCCTGGATCAGCTCTGGCTGCACACCGCAATATGGGCACGGGATGAAGGACTGAGGGAGCCTGGATCTGCCCTGTCACACCATGGAAAGACTTGAACTGCAGTACTACTCCACTACAGCACAAGAGTCACCCACCCACTCCTGTGCCAGTGGGGCTGGTTCCCAGAGAGGAACTAGAACACATCACACTGGTGCAAGGTGTTCCTGTAGCTGGATAACTCCATCTACACTAAGAACAACACTTTATAAAGAACTAAAATGCCCCAACCCTAACCAACACTGTCCCACACGTACAGACCGGCTGGTTACAGTCTGCAGAGAGATGAACATCCCTTGTTTATTCATTGACATGGAATGAGAGTGATCAAAGAGTCATTCTCCGTCCCAAACGGAGCCTTGAAAGGATTTAGGAGGTTTCAAGTCCAAACTGCTGCCCAGAACTAGGCTGACCCCAATAACAGCCTGGGTCCCACAGGGCCTTGCACGTTCTAGTTTTGCCCTTGTCCCAAGGGTAACACCCTGTCCCAAGCCCAGGGCAAGCGCAAGGAGCTTTCAAGCACCATAAAAAAATGCATTGGAACCACTGAAAGTTTTTGTGATTATCCCGTAACAGCCAAGTCAGGAGGTAGGAAAGCACTTGGACCCCTTCAAGAGCTACTGAGAGAGAAGCATGGGTCCAGGGTGCCAGGCAAAGCCTCCCAGGGAGGGCAGGGGGGCAGGCAAACCCCAACGTGCAGGGCAGCCCCTGCCTCGCCCCCAAAGCATGAAAAGGCAGGGGAGCTGACAGCGCTGCCCTCGCCTTTCAAAGAGCTAACAAAATGCTTGCCTTGGCAGCTGAAGGCACAGTTTCCAAGCCAAGCCACGAGAAGAGATGATAGACTCGAGCCCTTGGCAATGTTTTAATGTTCTTATCATTAAGAAGTTTGTTGATACGTTTGGCTGCGTGGACATTTTCTTTAGCGTAAGTTGCTTTAGCGTAAGCTTGTATAAGTTCTGGGTAAAAACATCTGACTATAACCAGACAGCATCTGCTCGGTGTTTTTCATCTTCTGAAACTCAGCATCATAACCCTGTTTGACTGGTGCTGAAGCTGAGGAGACAGAAGGGTCAAAGCACCAGAGGCAGGAGGGGACCCACAGGGGAGGCTTGGGTGCCACGGGCCCCAGCCAAGCAGCAGGGGTGCACAGCAGGATCTAGACCCACGATTGTGGGGCTGGGACTCAGATGACTCTCAAGGCTCTGATTTCAGCCCCAGTAATCCACCAATTGCTGTAATTTGTGGCTGCTCCCCAGAGAGCCCCAGGGCACCCCAAAAGACGCAGACTTGTGGGCAAGCGCTATCCTGAGATTCCCTTTCACCCCACCCATCCTTGCCTGGATTAATTCTGCTGCTAAAGAAAATGCCTTTGTTAACCTTCCCACTATGTAACACTCCAAATCAGCCTTTCAACAAATCCTGAAGTGATGGCCTTAATATCAATTAATGAGCTGCCACTGGAGAGCTTCTTGTCAAATCAGGGACCAATTGCATTGTTTCTACACCCATCAAGGTAGCAAACCCAGGCTGTTTCTGCGGGTCCTACAGAAGAGCTCCTGTTGTCCTGCTCTGCCTCTCCAGCAGTAGTTAAGAAGGCTGGACCATGCCTGGGAGCTCCTGGAAGCTCCTGCCAACACGAGCGAGGAGGATCATGTGCGGCAGTCAAAAAAAGGGTGGGTAAAAGGGGCCAGGACCAACTTCTGCTGCATCAGAGCTTGGAGAAAGGGACTTGGGGAATCAGAGCAGGGTGTCAAGAGAAGACAAAAGGAAGAGGCTTCTTTATGGCCATGGCTCTCATAATGAGCTCTGACAGGGCAAGAGCAACGCACAAGCTGACACACATCAGCGTGGACTGAGTCCCTGTTAAGGAGAGCAGTCGTTTTGCCTCTTGCTTACATACTTTCTTGACTTTCTGCTCCCAGACCTCTGGCCCTTCCTTCCAAATCAACCCCCGACAGAAAGCTTTCACATACATCATCCTACCCCCACTTACCTTCTGACTTTCAAAGCAGACAGAAACCACGCAATGAGGTCTGCATTGAGCACAGGGCTATTACAAGTCAAAATTAACATCGACTAGGATTGACTATAGTTAAAGACACGCCTCTTACCTTGCTTTGTGGGTTCTGTTCCCTTGAGGGCTGGTCATGGTGATGGTGGCATTTGAAAAAGGCGTCTCTGCAGATGCATTGGTGGCTTTGCCGTTGCTCATCTCCATGTAGGTGCTATTAATGGCGTAGGTCATAACACCATCAGAGTCCTCGTAGTCAACATAGAGGCTGTCGATGTGTGACCCCACGGAGTTGATTGGGTCTCCCTGGGCAAAGATGCTGTTCATGGTCATGTTGAGCACCAACTCCTTGGAGTCCGAAGTCTTGTCTAGCAGCTTGTCCGTGATGGCGTTCTCCGAATGGAATTCTCTCGAGGTAAGCCCGAGGTCGACGTCTCTGTCGTCATGGTCTGTCTGGTAAGTAGACCTGGTTACGTTTGAATCTAGATTGGAGCCAATAGGGGGAAACAACAATGACAACCACAAAATGCATTCAGGCTGGGAGGCGAAAACAGCCAGGAGCAGCAGGGGCATGCCAGAGCCTAAGCAGCCACCCGGGAGGCCAGCGGCAGGAGCTGGGGTCTTGGGAAGGGAAAATCTCATAGGGTTGTAACCCTTTGGGAAGAGTATGCAGCTCTGTGGGTCTCATCCTGCTACTGCATGGCCAGAGGAGAGCTCAGCACCAGCTAGCACAGCCCCAAGCAATAGCAGAGGTCAGAAAGGAGGGTGCCCTCCTGGCCCCCAAGCCCGTGCAGCCATGCTGGGAAAGCACTCAAGGCAGTTTGGTGGTGGGTCCAAGGGACCGGAGTGGGAAGGAGGTTGCTGGGGGCTGGGTAGAGGTAGGCGGTGATGGAAGATATTGAGACACTCAAGTCTCTGTGTACCCAAGGCTCCCTCCTGTCCTTGGCATGAGGCAAAGCACGGCAGGGCATCAGTGGGGAGACGTTACCCATGGCCACCCCCCATCCCCAAGAAACCAGAACCTGAAGGGCAAAGAGGATTTATGAGCAGAGGTGTTTTAAAGAACTTTCCGAGGTTTCCAAAAAACAAACCAGCAGAATCACCAGAGGTAGAAACAGAGCATTTCTCAACAAGAGCTCTGAGAAGCAGAACAGTGAGGCCCAAGTCTCCTCCTTACCTTGGGGTTGTTTGCCCTTCAGTTTTGGCTCACAGTCAATTTTGTCTGCTCTTTCATAGACCTCATTGGTTTCCTGACCTTTGCTCAAGTTTAAATCTTCCTCCGTGTCCTGCCTTCCAAACACCTGGTTCTCCAAGTCTATCCCTTCCCTGGAGATTTTCCCAAAATACGTTGCGTTGTGCTGGATAAAACCCAATGGCACGTCTCCATCAAACTCTCTGCTTTCTTCGCTGTCCGACTCCGAGAAGGTGTAGTAGATGGGCTGCAGATTTTTTGAGTGTGGCTTCCTCAGGAGGGTGTATTCAAATGTGATGGATGGATTCTTGCCATTTTGATTCCAGACCTAGAAAACAAATTAAATTATTAGTGGATGCCACGAATACATGGCACGCAAAGCTTGTGATTAATCTTAGATTTGACAGTTGGGGAGCATCTACTTGGCTACTTCCAATCTGCTTTCCATCATGCTGCCAACTTTTTTTGCAACTGGAGCCCAGCACGATTTTCCAAAGTTATTTGGCAGCACTGGCCTGGGGATCAGCCCCTGCTTGGTCACTGGGAGCAGCAGGTCACATTTCCTCCTCTGCTGTGAAGTGACCATAAACTTGGGAGAGCCACTTCTTATTGGTCTAACGCTTTATAAGCGCTCAAACAATCACCTCTTCCACTTCCCGAGGAGCCTGAGGAGATGGCAGCAGTTGGGCTCCAGCTGGCTGCTCAGCAGAAAATTAAATTACTTTTCTTCATATACCTGGTTTTAGATGTTTTGGTTTCAAGAAAGAGTTTGGGTTTAAGTTTTGCGCACTTCTCTAAGCTATCAAACCCAATTTCTTATTTGTACTTTCCCTGCCAGGCAACTCAGATAAAAATGTCAAGGAGTAGAAGAGAAATTCCCCATGCAGTGCCTGAGGCATCTCCTCCCTGTGGAGACAGGGGCTACCAAGCCCACGTTCATTATTCATCGCTCTGCCTGCATCCGAGAGCAATGACGCAGATAGAAGGTTCACGCAAGGACCTGGGCACAGTCACTGCTCCCACTCAAGCTGCCCAGGAAACCTGGGAAATCAGAGCAGGGCTCTGCTCCTGCACCCACCCATTCCTCAGTCCAACAGTTTTTCCCTTCCCCATCGCCCTCAGCCTTGCAAACTTGAGAAGTCCAAGCCCACCATTATATTTAATCCTTGATTTGTCGGTCCTTGTGCGACAATATACTCGATGCCGGTCTCATAAACATCCATGGGCCTGCGGTACTTGAACACCGTGCCTGCAATGTTGAAGTTCTTTGGACTGTCAACTTTGTAGTTGCCATTGAAGAAGTAGTACCCGGCTTCATCTGCCACAGCTTCAAATGAGACAGAAAAAAGTCAGTTCCATCACATATAAGATCAGAGATTTGCAATATTGCCACTTGTCAATTCAGAAAATAAAATTATGAGAGCATCACAGTAGTAAAACAAGCGTTATCACATGCCCATTGCACATTCTCCAAGCGGGAGAAGATCAAGAGGGTCACAAGAGAGGCGAAGTCACCCAACAATCTGACCTAAGCACCAGCGTATTTGTCATAAAACACAGAAGCAGCAACAATATTGACCAACAGTCGCTGCATTAAAGCCATCAAAGCATTGATACACACAGCCGAGAAGCTCTGAGTGCAGCGAGGAGAAATGCACTGGCTGAGACAAGGCGATTGTGATTTACATTGACTGTGGTTTAGCTCATGTCTGCAGTAAAGCTGCGTTCGTCTTCCCATTGGAAAAAGCATTAGCCAGGATACACATGCATTCTAGGGAAGTACCAAGAGGTTATACACACCCAGAACATCTGCAGATTTTTTCCGTTCCACTATCTGGATATCCCTTGCTCCGGCAGGAATGTGCGTTACCAGAGAATAGCCTACGGGAAACTACGGATTAATGAAAGGAACTTTGTAACGAATCCTCTGAATGAAACGCTCGGTAGTCAATACTGCAATATATCAAGTCAACTGGCCTTGATCCAAAGTTATTTTTAAGGAGATACGGATAAAAAAAAAAAAACAAACCCTAACGTTGATAATTGTTAGGTTGCAAATGGACTTTGTCGATAACAGAAAATACAAATGTGTAAACCATACATCCTGGTTTATGGTGGAAATATATAGCTAAAGGGGACAAAGGATACAATCTTTACATGCACAAACACGACATTTATCTAAACTGGCATAGGAAAAGATATCTGAACACTGCTTTTTAGCCAGAGTAGCAGGGTCCTGTGGTTCAATATTGAACCCTGTGCTAGCTGGTCTTCCCAAAACCCCAGTAAGAGATTACGACTCAGTTCCCCTCCAGCTCCCCTTTGCTTCACACTAGACAAGAGATGGGGCAAGTCCTCCTAAGGCCACTGAGGTTCCTCAGCTTGCTCCACCTCGTACCAGTCCTCATTAGTCATTCATTCCCAATGGACCTATACATTTAGGACAAATTTAGAGAAGATTTTAGGAAGAAATGTTTTCATGTGAGGGTGGGGAGGCCCTGGCCCAGGTTGCCCAGAGAAGCCGTGCCTGCCCCATCCCTGGAGGGGTTCAAGACCAGGTTGGATGGGGCTTGGAGCAACCTGATCCAGAGGGAGGTGTCCCTGCCCTCAGCAGGGGTTGGAACAGGATGGCTTTAAGGTCTCTTCCAACCTGAACCATTCTATGATTCTATAAGCAGGTTTTGTTGCTTTACATCGCAGTAATTCTGGAAATCCTGCTCTTTCAAAATACCCTCGCTTCCTGTTATTACAAATGATTTACTTCTAGTCTTACTGGGTCATGAGAAATGAGACTAAAATAGACGCCAGCCTCTTGCATAACATTTTTGCACCATTTAGCATCAGAGACCTCGGGCTTCTGACATGTTACATGCAAAGTCACTACTTTTCTTTAACAAAAATCAAGTTCAGAAGACACGGAACATGGGGAAAAAAAACCTGAAACAGGGCAGCTGGTAAAGAGCTGAAAGCAGTTAATAAAAAATACATTTAGAAAACAACCCTCTGACACAAACAAAGCACAAGAACCCCCCAAAAGCCTTACCAAGATGAGAATTTCCTTTGCGGTAACTGCCGGTCACATGAGTGCAGCTGCTCCCATCTCCTTGGCAAACTCCACATTTATCCAAGGTGTGGGTGGAAAAGAGAATGCCATCGCACCCAATCGGCTACGGAAGGCAAAAATAGAGTACCGAGGGTCAGGCAAACGCCGCACCCGTTGCAATTTTCTGAATGCTANAAGAAGTAGTACCCGGCTTCATCTGCCACAGCTTCAAATGAGACAGAAAAAAGTCAGTTCCATCACATATAAGATCAGAGATTTGCAATATTGCCACTTGTCAATTCAGAAAATAAAATTATGAGAGCATCACAGTAGTAAAACAAGCGTTATCACATGCCCATTGCACATTCTCCAAGCGGGAGAAGATCAAGAGGGTCACAAGAGAGGCGAAGTCACCCAACAATCTGACCTAAGCACCAGCGTATTTGTCATAAAACACAGAAGCAGCAACAATATTGACCAACAGTCGCTGCATTAAAGCCATCAAAGCATTGATACACACAGCCGAGAAGCTCTGAGTGCAGCGAGGAGAAATGCACTGGCTGAGACAAGGCGATTGTGATTTACATTGACTGTGGTTTAGCTCATGTCTGCAGTAAAGCTGCGTTCGTCTTCCCATTGGAAAAAGCATTAGCCAGGATACACATGCATTCTAGGGAAGTACCAAGAGGTTATACACACCCAGAACATCTGCAGATTTTTTCCGTTCCACTATCTGGATATCCCTTGCTCCGGCAGGAATGTGCGTTACCAGAGAATAGCCTACGGGAAACTACGGATTAATGAAAGGAACTTTGTAACGAATCCTCTGAATGAAACGCTCGGTAGTCAATACTGCAATATATCAAGTCAACTGGCCTTGATCCAAAGTTATTTTTAAGGAGATACGGATTAAAAAAAAACCAAACCCTAACACTGATAATTGTTAGGCTGCAAATGGACTTTGTCGATAACAGAAAATACAAATGTGTAAACCATACATCCTGGTTTATGGTGGAAATACATAGCTAAAAGGGACAAAGGATACAATCTTTACATGCACAAACACGACATTTATCTAAACTGGCATAGGAAAAGATATCTGAACACTGCTTTTTAGCCAGAGTAGCAGGGTCCTGTGGTTCAATATTGAACCCTGTGCTAGCTGGTCTTCCCAAAACCCCAGTAAGAGATTACGACTCAGTTCCCCTCCAGCTCCCCTTTGCTTCACACTAGACAAGAGATGGGGCAAGTCCTCCTAAGGCCACTGAGGTTCCTCAGCTTGCTCCACCTCGTACCAGTCCTCATTAGTCATTCATTCCCAATGGACCTATACATTTAGGACAAATTTAGAGAAGATTTTAGGAAGAAATGTTTTCGGGTGGGGGTGGGGAGGCCCTGGCCCAGGTTGCCCAGAGAAGCCGTGCCTGCCCCATCCCTGGAGGGGTTCAAGACCAGGTTGGATGGGGCTTGGAGCAACCTGATGCAGAGGGAGGTGTCCCTGCCTAAGGGGTTGGAACAGGATGGCTTTAAGGTCTCTTCCAATCTGAACCATTCTATGATTCTATAAGCAGGTTTTGTTGCTTTACATCGCAGTAATTCTGGAAATCCTGCTCTTTCAAAATACCCTCACTTCCTGTTATTACAAATGATTTACTTCTAGTCTTACTGGGTCATGAGAAATGAGACTAAAATAGACGCCAGCCTCTTGCATAACATTTTTGCACCATTTAGCATCAGAGACCTCGGGCTTCTGACATGTTACATGCAAAGTCACTACTTTTCTTTAACAAAAATCAAGTTCAGAAGACACGGAACATGGGGAAAAAAAACCTGAAACAGGGCAGCTGGTAAAGAGCTGAAAGCAGTTAATAAAAAATACATTTAGAAAACAACCCTCTGACACAAACAAAGCACAAGAACCCCCCAAAAGCCTTACCAAGATGAGAATTTCCTTTGCGGTAACTGCCGGTCACATGAGTGCAGCTGCTCCCATCTCCTTGGCAAACTCCACATTTATCCAAGGTGTGGGTGGAAAAGAGAATGCCATCGCATCCAATCGGCTACGGAAGGCAAAAATAGAGTACCGAGGGTCAGGCAAACGCCGCACCCGTTGCAATTTTCTGAATGCTACTAACAATATTTTTGCTATAATGTTTAACAACCTCACATTTTCCAGACACGCAAACCCCTCGGAAATCAGTGTATTTGCAGGATGTTCCATCCCGAGCCTGAACCATTAACTGTCTCTGACCATCCACAGTGGTGCAATGGAGGTCACAGGGCTTGCTAGAAATGTGAACATAGTCATCTGAGGGGAAAGGATATAAAGATACATTCAAAACAGCAGAAACACAACAAACGTTCATCCTACCAATGTCAACGAATCTCTGCCAAGTTAAACAACAGCAGCGAGAGCACATTGCGCAGCAGCCAGCGGCTCAGAAGCTGCCATCTCTTGCGTTTCAAGTGGGACAGGAGATGGCACCTCTGACAGCTTGACAGCCCCCTGCTGCAAGTCTTTGCACGGGCAGGGAGTCCTCTCTGCCGCCGGGAACAGCTGCACCTCGAGACGCCAGCAGTATCGCTAACATCAGCCTCAACATCCTCTATTCCGTGCAAGGACTTGCAGTAGCGATTCTATATACACATTACACAAGAAACATGCATGCTCGCATATTGATATCTAATACACAAGTTAAATTAATACAGTTATAAATACATATGCAAGTACGACTAGTTAAAAATCAGCTTAAAACATCAGAACTTTTCCATAAGCATCCACCCAAGTTGGACTCAATTCACCCTTTGCTTTCTGCAGGCAACTGGCTGGCTACATCCATTGTCAGAGCAGTCCCGCATTTTCTAACATCCACAGGGAGCAAATGGCAAATTCATTTCTGCATCGGAAACACAGCGCTAAGTGTTGAACACCACCAACTAGCGAGCGGTCATATACCCACTGGCCTGCGTGCCCAAGCAAGACAGCATCAGTGTCAAAACATTATTCTGCAAATCCCCCAGGAGCCACGTGAACGCCTGCTAAAAAACAAAACAATTCACTGTAACTATTCTGGCGAATCATCTCGAAGAGCAAATACGTTCAAAGAAATTGTCACCTTGCCATAGGAAAGGGACAAGGGCAGCCAAGTAGCTGTAGCTAACCAGCCTGCCACTGGCCAAGCTCTACCACGCTGACCCTGCCAAGAAGGCTGGCGAGAGAGAGGCTTGTTTCAGATAAAGGGAAATAACGAGTAATTTTGTGAGGCAGAGTTGTTCTTAGGTACATTCAGAGACCCCAAAAATGAGAAAATTGCAGTAGACCCCATGTCAACCTGCAGACACCCAAGCGGCACCGTGAACCTGAAGAACCAGCCCCCAGGAGCCTCTTCCCCAGCAGAGGAATCTCGAGTTCCCAATAGCTCTAAAAATTGGCCATGATTTTTTTGTTAAATGCTTCATTCTGATGGGGGTTAGGTACCCAAAACCTGAAATAAAATCTCAGCCCGACTCCTGCATCGCTCACCCCAGATAAATATACTGCTCGCCTGCCTCTTGGTGACATTTGACAGGGCACACGGAGGAGATGGGAGCGAGCAAATGTCACCAAGATGCGCAGCAGCCAGTAGTGGCCCCAGCTCAAAGGACACTTGTTCGGGTGAGCCGGACTCTCCCTGCTGGCACAGTCCATCACCCCATGCTCTCGCATCCTCCTCCAGCCCTTCAGCCTCTCTGATCCTTCAGAGCTGTGACCGACAAAGGCTACAGCCATAAATTCATGTTGTTATTTTACGTTTAAGCTACCCTGCAGCTGCAAAATGCATCTTTGAACTTGGGAGACAGTTGATTGTGTCTCTGAAAAATCGCTTTAAAACAGCAGAGGAGGAGCCTTCCTGCAGGCTACAGCATCATAACTATCAAAATATTTTGGCTAAGCATTATGAAACACACAAAGAATGTCTTGTTACCAGGATATAAAGGTTTCCATTGATATGTTCTGCCGTTATACACATGGGAGTTAAATGATGAACACTGCTCCTCTCGAAAGCTCCTTCCGTTCGCAGGGCACTCCTAGAATGGGATACATTAATATCCTGATGAAAACAAAACGCAGGAAAGGTTTCTGGCACATCTCAGCTGGCTGCAAGGAGTGTTTCCATCACCTGCCCCATCCAGAGCCACAACCTCCTCCTCCCACCGCAGGGACAGCCAGGGGAACCCTCAGGGAGATGGTGCAAGGACCACCCGGTAGGTTTTATGGTCCCCAGAGCAGGTAAAAGACCCAAAGCCCCGACACAATGGTGATGGGCACCAGAGAAGGGAATGCCAGTTGGATGGAGGGGTAACAGCTACAGGACAAACAGTGTCCCCTCTCAGAGCGGTTCAGAAACACCATCACATGAAGCAAGCATGACTTCCCACATTTTGCATTGAGTGTTCCCGATGAGAAAAAGGATAATCCTTACTTGTACTTTGCAGAGCTGGTATCTTTTGGATGTTCCAGTGCAAGTTTTATTAGCCAGCCCACTCACTGACTTTCTTCTGAATAAAGAAATGATGGTTAGACAAGGTTCAGAAGCCCTTCCTTTCCCTTTTTTAAATATTTGTCCCCTCTTTCTGTAAGACTGGTCTCCATATAGCAAAGGTGTACAGAAATCTATCAGGGTCTCACTCGAGTTGTTAGCAAAGGTCTCTCTAACTTTGTTATCTGCAGCACAAACTGTTCTTATTACAGCATCCTTGCAGATATCATGGGGACAAGGGCCGGGGGACAAGATTTTCAAGGTACCTTCCAGCAACCACACAGCCTGGGAAGGGCAGAGCCATGGACAGAGCAGCCAGAATCAGCAGATCCCCAACCAACCCTGCACTACGATGTCCTCGCTGCTGTCCCCAGAACCCTTGAGAATGGGTTTACACTACGTGTGCTGCCCGTCTTCACTAATCTCTGCAGGAGAGACTTCAGGGCCAGCACAGGAATAGCTCAGCTGGTTCGGGCAGGGATGCCCAGGGCACAGCATGCTTGGAGCTCACTTACCTTCTGCACAAGCAGGGTTTACCAGATAACACCTTTTCACCAGTGCTTATCTAGTGAGCGATGAGCTTCTGGATGGAGTCTACCTCCAGCAAGCTGGAGCTCCCCACACCCAGGTAGGCGGGTGTCGTACCTCTGCCGCAGGCAGTGCCTCTCCTGGGACTTCACGCCTCCCCCGCAGGTCCTGGTACACGCCGTCCACTTGGTCCACTCGCCCCACCAGTACGCGGTGACATCTGCTCCTTCCTCCAGGCTGTTGGAGGTCTGCGCCAGGTCCTGCTGGAAGCATCAGGAGGTGATCAGGAGAGAATCAGATACCAGTACCTGCAGCGCAAAACCTGTGTGGGTGGACTGAGGGAATCCCTCATCCAGTCTGCCCTGAGCAAACGGGGCATTGTCTTCTCTGTCTCAGGTCGAGTCTGAGATTTCCATCTTGCAAGAAACCCCACATTTTTCCAATTGTGTTTTCATTACAAATTGGAATGAAGTGGCAATATCTGGGATTCCTTGGGGGTGGAAGCGTTCATTGTTTCACTCGGTTGGCAAAACCAAGCTCCCAAACAACCCTGAACTCTCCAAGTCTTTTGGTGCTCTCTGGCTCTCGTTCCACAATGAATTCAAGGAGTTGAAGTGCTGGTTACAGCCAAAAGCTTTGCTGAAAGCTTAAGTAAACCCTTGCAAAGCCACTCAGCAGAAGGAGAGGATGCCCAGTGGATGCTAGAAGCCTGGAGGAGCCTACGTGCTCCCTTTGCACAGGTTGGTCAGTCCAGGAGGGTCACTGACACCTCCATCTCCTGCAGGCAGGGATGTGACCACGCACCAGAGGACAAAGGAGCTGCTCCATCAGCAGCGTCACCTCCTCACACCTGCACTCAGCAGGACATTCACATCTCTTCACAGGGGGCACAGAACCTCCTGGGGGGTCCCAGCTATTGCTCATTGCTGGGGAAGGGATGCGTTTTTCTATCCAGAATCACCTGCCTGTTAGGGGAATCCTGTTAATTTTGTGTTTACTGGGAAAGGAACAATAATGTTCCATGTGAAGTAAATGAAAACTACAACCACTGCAGGGCTCAAGGATGCAGAGCTCACCCAAAAGCAGGAGACAGCCTTTCAGAGCCCTTCACCACAACTTAAGTTAAGCCCAGACTAAGGAGCTATGCCAAGCCGCGCATCCTCAGATTTGCTGGAGACCTGACACATGCAAACCCCAGTTCTAGTCCCAGGGATTTCCCGTCCCATCCACCACATCATTTTAAAGCCTAGAGACTCCCAGCATGGCAACACGCTCACCTGAGCTATCACAAAGGCAATGTTGCCCACGAGAAGAAGGGCCAGGGTGACTTTCAGCTGGGTCCACACACTGATGGAGATGCTGCTCCACTTCCACTTGGACATCTTCATCCTAGAAAGCAAGTAAACACCGTGTTAAGAAAAACTCCCACCCAGCCCCACCACCCTTGGAGAGCAGAGGCTGATTTGCAGCCTGGGTTACGCAGCACAAGTCTCCAGCATTCCCGGTCGGCTAAGTGACACCGACCACCAATGACTGCAAGGGCTTGATCCTGAAGTTATATTTAATTAGTGGAAGCATTAGCACGGTACAGGTCCACATCCCAGCTCGGCTGCTATCTTCCAAACCACAAATCCAGGCTGGTTCCCAGTGGCTGCTCTTGATGCCACCAGCACGAGCTGAGGCTCCAAACCTGCCTTGGAAGAGAACGTGGCTTACACCGAAGCAAGCACAGAATCACAGAATCACCGGGTTGGAAGAGACCCATCGGATCATCGAGTCCAACCATTCCCACCAAACACTAAACCATGTCCCTCAGCACCTCGTCTACTCATGACTTAAACACCCCCAGGGAAGGCGAATCAACCACCTCCCTGAGCAGCATATTCCAATGCCTAATGACCCTTTCCGTAAAAACCATGCAAGAAGCCGCCAGTAACAAGAAGTGTCTCTGGATCTATCATTCAAAGATCCCCATTTACACAACTGCTCCTAGAAGAACAAGATGAAAGGCTTCATAAATTTTAA
Organism: Piaya cayana; assembly: GCA_013389865.1. Taxonomy (NCBI): domain Eukaryota; kingdom Metazoa; phylum Chordata; class Aves; order Cuculiformes; family Coccyzidae; genus Piaya; species Piaya cayana. The sequence continues at coordinate 29,289 of WAAB01010606.1, forward strand.
AAAAGCAATTAACAGTCATTATTTTTCTTTTTTTTTCTAATTTGTTCCACTCCAATTCCCACCGATTCCCAGAGAAGAAGCCCGTTCTTATAGAAACCACCCACAATTAAAGTGCAGAAATGAATTATCCCAAGTGTCAGCCTTTCATCTCTTTCTCCATCTGCCTCATGAAAGAGAGGAGCCCGGAATGGCATTTTCTTAAATAAAACCCGGCTCAAAAAAAAAACCACAATACGTTTTATTGTGAACCTCGCTGCAAGAGCCAGAAAGGAGCAGGTTTCAGGAAATCATGCTTCCAGGCAATCAAAGCAGCTCATGTCTGTAAGAAAGAGGGGAAGAAAAAAAAACCCCAAGCAAAACCCATTCTTCCCTAAGCTAATTTCCCTTGAAAAGTAACTAGACAGCATCTTTGGGAAGCAGGGGGGTGGGAGAGGGGCTGCTCCTGGGGAGAAGGGGCAGGGTTGCAGACCTGCAACATAAAGAGCTTCTTTCCTACATTTTTTTTTTTCTTTTCTTTTTTTTTTTTTTTTTTTTTTTTTTTTTTTTTTTTTTTNAAGGGCTTTTTGTGGCAGGTTTGGAAAGGCAGAACCGCCGGCCCGGCTGGCACAGCTTTGCTGATCTGGCTTGGGGGAAATTACCAGAGGGGTTCCAGGTTCCCATCTCGGCTTTGCCATCGCCCCAGGGTAGAGGTCCCGCATGCCAAAGCCACTTTCCAAGAGGCAAATCCATCGATTAATGGGAGCCCAGGGCGCTTGGCTGGGGATGCCGGGGACAGGTGGCTGCGACTTGCCTTTAACACTTGGTTTTCATTAAGGCTTCCAGACACTTCTGACTCAAAGCCAATAGCAGAGCTCGCTCAGAGTTTATCCTAGAGCCGGGCAGAGCTGCGTGGTTGGAGAGAAAACAGATTAAAGAGGCTCGGGGAAGGGACGTCGCCTGCGAGCCGCGCGGAGCCCGCACCGGCGGCTCCTCCGCACCCCCGGGCCCTGCGGGAGATCCGCCCCCGGGATGAGAGAAGGGGGGGGGGGGGGGGGGG
>WAAB01010606.1:38018-69045 GCA_013389865.1 Piaya cayana
GGTTTATTTTTCTCCCAACGCCAACAGCACAATCAGAAAAACAAACACCAAACAAAGGCATGAAGCAGGGAAAAAAAAAAAAAAAAGAAAGAAACCAACAACCTGTGGAATGTTTTCTTGCTCCTGAGAGCTCCAACACTTCACTGCTCCGGGGAGCGCTGGCACTTGCTGCATCCAGCAGTCAACGGGGTTTCCTTTCCAATGGGCTTCAACTAGATTTTGGATAAAGGATGGGGGAGAGGGGGGATGCACTTAACAACGGTTTGATCGTACCTTTCAACTGATGTCACCACTCTTGCATGTCCCCACAAATGATGGCTTGTTGCGCAACTGCCCTGTCCTTGCAAATGGTCCCACAAGGGTGTGAGGGGCTCCTTTGCACCCAGACATGGAAGTTTGCCCTCCCTAACAAATGCTGAGCTGGTTTTGCTTCTCTGACCCCAACCTCATGGCCACAGAAGCAGGGCAAGACATGGTTTGCCTAGCTGGGAGTCCAGAGTGGTTTGTGCAACCAGCTGACCTCAATCCCACTCGAAAAACTCCTGGAGACGAGCCCTGCCATCCAGCACACAGTGGCCCTGAGCACCTTCCTTGGTCCAAGCAGCTCATGCAAGAAAAACATGGAATAACGGATATGTCTGAGGCTACGGCACAGAAAAGGAACAGGGTACTTCAGGGCATGCTGGTGCTTGGCTCTGCTTCCCACTCAGGGCTGGATGCCTGGGGAGAAGCAGGGTATTTATGTGCTGGCTCGGAGGGATTAATTTTCATGGTTAATAGGGACACCAGATTTTTTCACTATTTATTGGTGGATATTCATTTTTGCAGGGATTTGCGGTAAGTTTACGGCTTATCCAGGCGGGAGGGTGGCTGGAGACGTGGTGTGGGCAGCGTGGAGCCCCTGTGCTCTGCGGAGGGATGCTGCCTGCAGCCAGACAGGGAATGCGGATGGCTCCTGCAAAGTGAACTGAGAACAGGAGCCCTAGCCACCTCATCTCAGCTGTGGCTGGGGAAGGCTCTCAGCACAGCCCTCTCGGGTCAGTGCTTTAATGCTGTCGTGCCATTCTCCTTGCACACGCAACTCCCCCTCTCCGAACCCTTTCCAACTTGGCTGGAGTGCCTTAAAGAGCATTTTTCTCCCGTGCATGGCTATCTTTCCACCAGATCCCCTCCCAGGGCGCAGGGGAGCCCGTCCGATCAGCCTCAGAAATAGTTAGTGGCTCATATCTCAGCTAGCAGCCTCCTCCCCAAATCCACGACCACAAAGGCTGTTGCTTAAGCGCAGCATTCCTGCTCCCTGCGTCCAGGGAACAGCTGTACCAAAAAGATGTCGAGAATCCCTGCGAGGCTCCGAGGAAAAGATATTAACCCAGGAGGGGAGCAGCAGCGATATAATAAAAAGTCATAATAAAAGAGAGAAGCCACTGAGTGGATTAGCAGCCCAAACGCTGCTTGGCTTTCGGTCTCCTTTCCTCCTGCTTTTCCGCACCGCATGGTGTTCTGCTCAAATTCCTCCACCTCAGAGACGCTCGGCTCCTGAATTTCAGACAGATCTCCTGGAGGTGTCCGTGCTGCAAAACCTGAGGGCCTGGCTGAGAATCTTTACTGTATTTAACTCCACTCAAACGCACATGAGGGCACACAGGCATGTGTAGCAGGCAGTAGATCCTGCCTCATGCGAGGTCCTGAGTGCCTGTGCACCCCGAGAGCGGGGCCACCCCCTCCAAATTTGCCCTCACAAGGGAATAAAAGGCACATTTGGAGCTTGGAGTGTATTTCTCAGATATGGCAAAAGTAGCAGGATACATCCTGCTGTTTTAAATCCCCCTGGTACCTCCCTTGTACCAGTTCTTCCCTACTTTTTACCAGCACGGAGCAGTGGATGAGTTCTCCCCACCCTCCAGCAGCACCGACCCACGCTTGGTGCAGGGTTGTAGTGTCCTCGTGGGAAGCGAGCAAACCCCCAGTCCTCACCCCCTGTGCACCCAGATCCAACACCCGGCACAAGGCGTGCAAGGACAACATTCCCCTTCTCTCCTTTAGAAACCCCCAGGGCAATATCAGGGCACAGAGCATCTGCTGTTGGGAGGTGCCAGCTGTATCAAGAATTCCAACACTGGGGAGAGACAGGAGCGAGAAGGGAGGTGGCTGTGGCGACAGCAGCTGTTCCCTATCCACAGCCAGGGCAGGGGATTTAAATTTTAAAGCACCCTCGCCACTGCTGTCTTCTCCCTTGTCACCATCCACTTGCAGAGACCCCCACCGGACTGCAAGGCACCCATGGGTTCGCTGGTGGCCAAGCTCCTTCTGCCCACCATCAGCACCTTGGTCTTCCTCCCCACCATCAGCATCGCGGCCAAGCGGCGCTTCCACATGGAAGCCATGGTTTACTTCTTCACCATGTTTTTTGTGGCGGTAAGATATCTCCTATATAAACCCCCTCTGTGTGCTTCCTACCCCGAATGCTCCCAGCACAGGGTCTCTACTGGGAAGGGCAGATGAATTTCACCCAACAGCACTGAGAATAACCCCCAAATTATCCATTTTCAGTTATTTCCCACTGTGCATGGCGGGTCTCTTCCAACCTGGTTATTCTCTGATTCTATGATTTTTGGTTTAGGATGCCCTAAAGGGTGCCCTTGTATAGATGTAATGGTGTTTTACGGCTGTGAGGTTGAGTATCTGGGTGTAAAGCAACTTGACTGACTAGCAGCATTTGGGAGACGATTTTTCTCTTTGTTTTACAGATGGCAAGTGACCGTGCTGAATTGGGGGTTTAAATTGTATTCAGAGTCTCTTGCTATGCTTTTGTCTTTTTAGCCAGAAGCACGCAGTTGAATTATTGATTTTGCAATTGCTGACTGGTGATGGGAGCAATGCTGGAGTCGTGGGGGGGGGGTTCTGCACTGGGAAAGCATGTTTTACGTGGTGCTGAGCTATCAAGAAAAAACAATTATTAACCCTCCACCCTGGCAGGGTGGTTTGAAAATGTGTATTTCACTAGGCTCAGAATAGCCCCGCCTTCCCTCGCATGGGAATGATGAGTGGAGAAAGTCAGTTGTCTGTACTCGTACAAAAGAATTCATAGTCCTACTCTTGGCAGTAATCTGCCCTACGCTTTGTATCGCTGCTAAATGCCTCCATACACACATGGGTTGAGCGTCTAAAGCAGCGTTTACACTGGGAAAAATCATCTATTTAACCCCATGATGACACTTTGCAAAGGAATATGGAGGAAACAAGCCCAGCAACCCAGTCAATATTGCATTTACTTCTCCTCCCTACCCATCTCAAGGCATCTCATGAGGATTGTCCCTCATATGGAGCCAGATAAACCAAGGTGAGGAGTATATTAAGGACCTTCCTGGTGTGAAAAGCTCTTCCACAGCAGCAGAGCTCTGACCAGGCCAGTCTCTTCTTCCTAAGGATCCACCATTTGAATCTCTAATTCACAACGCTGGGGGTATAATTCTGCCAGTTCCACAAAACCCACAGGGTTAGTTAATGAACACATCCCGGCCGAGCCCCCCAAGCTCCCCAGGGAAGCCAGACATCTACAATTTCTTTTTGCACCAGTTTTGTGTCCGGTCCACCTCCCTGAGAAGTCAATAGGAAAATTGGCACATTTCAATGGGAGGTTGAACAGGTCCTCACTGAAGAGGCGAAATATCCATGTGTGGAGAAGGGAAGGCAGCTGNCTGGAACAGGTTCTCACTGAAGAGACAGAAGAGGAGAAATATCTGTGTGTGGAGAAGGGAAGGCAGCTGCCAGCGTGGTCGAGGGGGTAGGAAGGGCAGCAGCTGCTGCCGTTGCCTTTCTTGTAGCATCTCCTCCTTCGCCAGGAGATCTCATCAGTGCAGTGAAAGCATATGTCCGTCGCGGACAAGTGCTGCGACATCAGCCAGAAACACCCCCTTTGCCTTCCACCCTTTCTTCCCCCTGCCTCCAGACTCCCCGAACCCAAGCTCAAGCAGAGAAAAGAATTACAGCCGCGGTGAAATCTTTTCTAGAAGCTACAGCGAGCCAAAGGACTTGCAGCAATTCCCATTATAAATAATATCAGCATCCCTGCCGGGCCATGACAGCGAGGATTGTTCCAAGGGCGTCCTGCCAAGCGGTGAAGGGACTTCTTCAGAAACAGCGAAGCACGCTGGTGCTACCACTAGAAAACTTGCAGAGCTGAGCGCTCGGAGGGAAAAGCGGAGGGAAGAGCAAGCACCAGGCAAACACTAGGAGCATTCCCCTGACTACACTGGAAAATTTCTCTTGGCTTGGTTTGCATCTGTGTTGCCCGACAATGGGATTTTTTTTGCAAATAACCTAATCAATGAGCTAATGGGCAGGAACCAGCAGCTTTTAAGGGAATGCGCTAATGAGTGAATTCCCCAGTATTCAGACTCTATTTAGCCTGGACAGTGACCTGGCACGTCTACGCATTTCATCAGGACACCCATTTTGAATTGTTTTACAAGAATCTTTCGCAATTAGAACCATAACCTCAGTGTCCTCCTCCTGCTGGAGAGGACATCCCCGCGCCGCCTGGGGCTCGGCTCAAAGCAGCTTGGTCATCAGATTGCAAATTCTGGCACAGAGCAAGAAGCAAACTAAAGCTCAACCGCGAATAATTTGTACTAAGAGAGAAGACTGCTGATTCTCAGGATATTTGCAATTGGGAACGGTGACTTTATATCTCAGATATATTCATAACTGCACATCAATAACTCTGGGATGCATGAGGCTGTCCTGTTCCTGGCTGGCCATCCTCTCAACAGCCACCAAAAGTCTGTTTCAAACAAACCCAGAAGTGTTTTACTGTACCTTAGCCGTCTGTGGGTAGAGAAATAGATTTAGATGAGATCTTAGGAAGAAATGTTTCCCTTGTGAGGATGGGGGGTCACTAGCCCAGGTTGCCCAGAGAAGTGGTGGCTGCCCCATCCCTAGAGGTGTTCAAGGCCAGGTGGGATGAGACTTTGAACAACCTGATCCAGTGGGAAGCATCCCTGCCCACGGAACTGGGTGATCTTTAAGACCCCTTCCAACCATTCCATAATTCTATGAACCAACCTCATTAATGTGGTTTTTTTTTAATATTTTAATAGATTTTCCATGCATGCGATGGTCCCGGCTTATCAGTGCTGTGCTTCATGCGCTACGATATCCTGGAGTACTTCAGCATCTATGGAACAGCTCTGTCCATCTGGGTGTCCCTGATGGGTAAGCACTGGGGGTCTGTCATGGTTCCTACATAGCACCAGCATCTGCAGGTCACGTGGGACTTGTCAGCATCACAGTCTCCAGGGCCCCTCAGCACAAGAAGGATGTTGAGGCTCTGGAGCGAGTCCAGAGAAGAGCAACGAAGCTGGTGAAGGGGCTGGAGAACAGGCCTGATGAGGAGCGGCTGAGAGAGCTGGGNTGACTTTGAGCTCCCAGCAGCAAGACTTAGGTCTGAGCTGTCTTTTAGGGAAGTCAGCCTGTGCTCTCGTTTAATCCCTTTCTATATCATTCATGCCTTGGAAATTCATTGCACTCCGTGGGTTCAGACACACATGAAAACTGTCCTGAGTGGTGGCTGGGGATGTTTTATTCTTGGAGATAAACAGAGCTCTGGCGCCTGGTGTTTGTGTTAGTCGGGTGTTCCTCTGCCTTCCCCAGCTCTTCTGCATGTCCTTACAACAGCAGGATTATTTACTTCAGATTGACAAGTAACACATGCAGCTCTGTGCTTTAGTTCAGGGCAGGACAGTACTGTGAGATGACTTCGTTTGAGTCCTCACAGAGCGGAGAATCTCCCATTTCTCCTCCTGTTCCCCATCCCGAGCCCATTGGTTTGATTTGTCCTGACTTAGGGGCATTAACAACTGCAGAACCTGCCACTTCCCTTGGTAACATGCAAATTCAAGTGGTTTAGTCAAAACAAATATATCTTCCGAGTTTATCAAAAGCCTAGTCTCAACTGACGGGAAATATTAGATCTCCGTAGAAAAAGCAGAAATATATTTCACTTCCTTTTAATTAAAAGTCCTGACCTCTGCTGTATTACTCAGTTTTCATTTTCCCACATTCCCTTCACTCTCTTTTTTTTTTTTCTCTCTTGGTTCCTCATTTGCTGCTGAATGAGGTATAAGAGAAATGAAAACAAATTTGACAGTAGGAAAGAAGGAAGAAAACCTCAAATCTATTATTTTCCCACTTTTTCAGCATCTTGTTTGGAAAGACGTATTTCTGAGAGAGAAGAGAGTAGGATACAGGGAAGAGACAGCCCTTTCTGACAGCAAAGGCTTTGCTCAGCAGATTTGGAGTGTCTCTACCAGTCACACATCCAGTCCCTGCTCCAGCCAGGCAAGGTCCCCAGGTCTCTGGTGCTGAGCTGGGGTCACCATGCTGATGAACAGCCCCAAAGCTCTCACAGGAATTTCCCCTCCGCCCCTCATGGTTCCAGGGATGGTGCAAGACCTCTAACTCCTGGGATGGGGAACTCAAGGAGCCCTTTCCACTGGTCACAGCCCCATCCCTCCTCCCTTCACAGCAGCATCCTCCTCCAGGAGATGCAACGGGATAAATCCTCTGTGCACGGGAAAACAAAAGGGGAAAATATTAACTGTAGAAATTGTTCTGTTCCCCCAAGGCACGAATCCCAGTGTGGGCTCCCACACTGTCCGTGGCACCTCAGCCCTCTCCCTCCTTGGCTAGAAAAGGCAACGAGGCAAATCATCTCCAAGGGGTTTTTGCAGTAGATAGCAGCAGTGTCAGGGTAGGTCAGAGCCCATCCAGACACTTTGGCTCCTTGCAGCACAATTCAACTTGATTGCTTCATTACTGCATTCAAAAACCTTGCAAAAATTACAAATCCCGGACTCCGACGTTTAAAATATTGACCCAGAGGGAAAAACAGAGATTAAAATGCGGACGTTATCCCTTAGCCAAACTCCCTATAAAACCACGATCCAAGGACATGGAAGGTGTGGTGACTGAAGCCCAGGGAAGCCTCTAGCTGTGGCTTGTAAAGCCCGAGCGCACATGTGCGGACACAGACCCTCGGGCACGCTTCCCGGAATGCAAATCCGGGACAGCCATAACACAGCTGTGCGAGCTGGAAAAGCATGGAGCCTACTGGGATCCATAACTTTTATCAGTTATTACCCCATTCTGTGCTAAACAAAAGCCTCTAATCATTTACTCACGCTGGTGACTTCCAGCTTGCAAACCTCAGGCAGGTGCCCAGCCCGGGATCCAGACAGTGAGGTCCTACCCGAGCGGGGTGATGGGGAGTCTGGGGATGCAGGATGGACCCAAGATGATGATGGGATCATGGAATTGAAGCAGCTTTCTAATCACCTCTGACAAGGCAGGAAAGGGAAATACAAGAAGGAAATCTCCTTTAGCTTCTGCATGCAACACTGAATATAACACCCCTAAAATCAGCTCTACTACTCAGATGCCTCAGGAGAGTTCGCTTCACCCCCATTTAGAATCATAGAATCACCAGGTTGGAAAGGACCCACTGGATCATCGAGTCCAACCATTCCTATCAAACACTAAATTATGCCCCTCAGCACCTCAGTTTCCCCTTCTGTGAGGCACAAGAAGGTCAAACCAGACCTGGATGCAGTGCCCAGAGCCCCAGGGCAGACAGGACAGACCTGGGCAAGGCTATAGGGGAGCAGCCAAGGAAAGGGATGGGTGAGCTGATGTTCCCCGTGCTTGGTGATCCACAGCCCTGGCAGAGTTTGATGAGCCAAAGAGATCGACCTTCGTCATGTTTGGCGTGCTCACCATTGCCGTGAGGATCTACCACGACCGCTGGGGCTACGGCGTCTACTCAGGACCCATCGGGACAGCCGTCCTGGTGATAACTGTGAAATGGGTACGTAGGGAAGGGCACGGTGCCGGGGCTTTGCAGGATGCCTGTGGTGGGGAAGGGGCTGAGCCCTGCATGGAGGGGTCTGACCTATGCCAGCACTTTCCTCCTTGAGGTCCAGCTCTTGCAGCAGAGGCTTTCATGGTGATTAAACAGCACTTCTCTTTGAACCCAAGCAGAAAGCAGGCAGACGGCAAGCAGCCCTTGTGATAAATGCCAGATTCAATTGGTCTGAGCAATCTACCATATCTCCTGTCCCTGCATTTCTAATCAGGAGGAACGTATTTATGGAGTTTTTACAGCTACACAGAGGCAGAGGCGTCTGGTAAACTGCCTCGGAACCAGTGGAAGGTGTGCATGAAATGTGGCGATAAAGTGGGAAGGAATCTGCCTGGCAGCTCCTGGGACAGCTGGGCACCGTGCTGCAGCATGGGTGCCACACAGGGCAGACACTGGTCTGGGGGAAGAATATTGAGAAAATAGCATCACGACCAGGAATGAAGCAGAAAGACCCATTGCAGCATGCAGGCAGACGCGCTTTGCATGGTCTGTGGGCTTTGCATGGGTTTAGTTCAGCATTCATGGGATCTTTTGAAGTGGAACAGCCAGCTAAAACCAGGTAAATACAATTGGTGTGCTCTCTCTTTCCTTCCAGCTACAAAAGATGAAAGAGAAGAAAGGGCTCTATCCAGACAAGAGCGTCTACACTCAACAAATCGGTCCTGGTTTCTGCTTTGGGGCATTAGCACTGATGCTGAGGTTCTTCTTTGAGGTACCTGTTTGGGCATTCAAGCACTCTGACTTCACAAGGTGTAAGAGATGTTGCCAAGAGAGAATCATAGAATCACCAGGTTGGAAGAGACCCACAGGATCATCGAGTCCAACCATTCCCACCAATCACTAAACCATGTCCCTCAGCACCTCATCCACCCGTCCCTTAAACACCTCCAGGGAAGGTGACTCAACCCCCTCCCTAGGCAGCCTCTGCCAGTGCCCAATGACCCTTTCTGTGAAAAAAAGGGCGACCTCCCCCTTCACACTGCTGTGCTGCATCTAGCTTTGGACAAAATCCACCTTAGATGTTGGTCTCCCGGGTTGGCCTGTCGTGCTCTGATGGCAGGGAGGAGGGTCCCTCTCTGCTCATCCCCATTAACTGCAGTGTCGACAGGGACAGACGGGACAGCGTGTGACACGCAGGGTGGTGCTTGCTCTCTTTCCCCCCCATTAAATGAGTCGTGAGGACGCAAACCACTCTTTCTTCATCCATAAATGGTGCTCAAAGTGATCTTGTGATACGGAAGTGCAATTTTTTGGAAACTGGGCATGGGTGACTTAAGGACACCTCGCCGAGCCGCGGCAGGGACTGGATACAACCCAGGCACTGCCGGATCCAAAGCTGGCTCACGCCAAAGACGAGACTCTCAGTTGACTCCCAGAGGCACTTGATCTCATGTTTATAACCTTCTGCTCTCACCGCCAGCCAGTCCGTCCGTCTGTCCCGTGCGAAAGGGACCATCTGTCCCACGCGGGGAAGGCGATAACCCCCCGACACAGCTGCCGGTCCCGCCTGCGCTCAGCCCCGCCGTTATGGCTGCTCTGTGCATTGGGAGATGCTAGATACAACCTCGCAGTCATCCCCAAGGATTATTTTTCAAAGCATTTAGTAATTGCAAATTCTAGCAGAACATAAAAATGTCACTTAGCAGCAACGGCCTCCCCCCGCGCCCCAGCCTCGCCGCCGCGTCCTTTGCGGGGTAATGAAACACTTCATTCAAGAATTGGGAAATGTGCAAATTGGAATGTGTTAAATCCACTTTGGGTTTGTTTTTAAGGCTGGAAATCCTTTCTTCTCTGACAGCAAAAAGAGGCAGAAGGCTCAGAAATATTTTTTTATTCCTTCTCTTTCGGCTACTTGCAGAAATTTTGTGTTTTGCACCTAACGCAGAGCCCCCCAGACCCCACGGCTCCTGAGGCCCTGCAGGTCTCACTAACGCTCTCCCTGCTTACAGGAGTGGGATTACACCTACGTGCACAGCTTCTACCACTGCGCCTTGGCCATGGCCTTCGTGCTGCTGCTGCCCAAGGAGAACAAGAAGGCTGGGAGCGCGGGAACCCCTGCCAGGCTGGACTGCTCCACGCTCTGCTGCTGCGTCTGAGACATTTGGGTGAGCAGGGTCCTCGCTTTTCTGCTCCTGGGGTGATGGAGGGGTGCAGCCAAAACCAAAATGCTTGCCTGCTGCATTTTCCTCTGGGATACCAGCATCTTTTCCCACCATCTCTGTGCACATCTCAGGCTTTTCTTCCCTGGAGTCTTCACCTTTCCACCATCAACCCTTGCAGTTTGCTACATATCCATGCTTCTCGCTGCAGAAGCACTTGTCTGGGCTGCAACCCTCAAGAAACCTTTGAACTCTCGGGCCATGTCACCACCTGGGCTGTCACCTGCCCCAGCTCAGGAGGACCCAAGTTGTCCCCTCCATAAGAGTTCGACCAGCTTGAGCACAAGGGGCTTCATTTGTCTCGCCCAATTAACAGAATCTGTATTTTTGTGAGATATTGACTATTTTATTTATGTATTTTCTTGATGTAAATAATACAGACTAACAAAGATTTTGCAAGCATCCAATGCTGGTGTTTCTTGAGCAGTGTGAGAATATTTCCAGCTCAGCTGATTTCAGTCAAGGGCTGATGCCAGCCCCAAAGCAGAGCACCACGCACCCTTTCCCCTACCCAGCTGAACACCTGAGCCTGGAGGGACCTGAAACATCAGACACTTTGTCCTTGCAGACCTGCCTGGGCAGCACATGGAGCAGGTGCGCTTGCAGGGAGCCTCGGTAGTATGGAAAGTACATGGAAAACTAGAGGCAAGAGAAAAGAAGCTCCTAGAGGAAGGGGAGGGCTGTAAGCTTATAACATCTCCTCTAACAGACTATTTGCTATAGCAGAAGTGTATGATTTATTTAGACTGTCTGGGAAAAACGCCAAGACTATATGTCATGGGCAATTAGAGCAGTATTGATATACAGCGATGTCCGCAGAAAGCCCACATTAAGCCTGGGTTCCTCTCGAAGAGAAATCCACCCCAGCCATTCATCAGAGCAACTTCCTGCAATGGGGCATCACCCAAACGCAAACGAGTTTCCAACAAAAATAGAAACGCATTACGGACCCCCAAGCATCCAAGAGTCATTGGCAACGGGTGGCACAGCTGGACGCAAAGGCAGCACTAGAAAAGAGTTTTCTGGGTTCACCAGCACCTAAACCAACACTGTACACCAGGTCTTTCTGAGCATCCAGCCCCAGGGATGTGTTTGCAAGGTGCTCTGAGGGTTTGTTTGCAATGCTTTCCCCACTACTCGCATGCTACTGGAGCACTTTGCTACATGAGGAATGATCAGTGTATCCCCAAAAAACAGTTCCAAGTGCTTTGATTCCCAATTCAAAACCAAGTGCAAGAAACACCTTGGCACTATATGCAAGAGCTGGCTCGAGGGTGCATAAGGCATCACCCATAAGGGTGTCACATGGCCAGGCTCACGCTGACTCCCACTGAGCCACCCTGAGCGTGTCTCTGGGTTGTGTGTTACCCTACCAGCAAAAAAATACTCAGTGCTGATCCTCCCCAGGAGCCTTACCAGCAGCCTCTGTTCCTCTGAACACCCTTTGCCACTTGCTGTGGCCACTGAGAAGATGCACCCAAGCTCCTCAACTAATTTAGTGACTGTTCATCCCCTCCTGGGCTGCTGTGACACACATAACCCTGCAGTAAGACCTGCGAGGAGAGGCACCGAGCAATTGCAAAGCTGTAATGCAGCTGAATGGGAGAGAAAAAGAGTCAGAAACCCCATGTGAACAAGGAGGCCACATTAACTAAAGTCCAGCTGAGTAAATGAAAGCCCCTGCTCCCACCTGCTATGCATCCAGGTGTTACGCACAATAACCCAAAGTGTGTTGCGCACAATATAATCCCAGGCAAAGTCTTTTTTTTACCCCCCTCTCGCTGCGGATCCCACAGGGCGCTGCTGCAACCATGCAAACCATCCACCCCTTCATAACCAGTGTGGGACCAGCACCTGCCCTGGGGCCACAAGCCAGCTGGCCACATCCATGGGGTCCCTGCCATGGGGTCAACCCTGCAGCAGCAGAACCCAAGGTAGGGAAACCAGGCACCCCGACACCTGGGAAGAAGGTGCATGGGCTGAATTCGCTGTGGCTGGGGCAGGATATCCCCTGCAATAGAAATGCAGGGAAATATTATAAACATTTACAGCAACGTAGACAAAACAGTCTCTTGTAACCTTTTAGTGCTGCCGAGAGCTTTCCCTGTAAGAGCTCTTGAGTCTCTGCCAGAAATTCTTGCTGTTTTCATAAGAGTAGGTGTTTTCGTCTAAGGTGCAGTCTGAGTGCTGTGACCTTTGTCATGTCTGCTACTGAAATTTCCTGCTTCTCTGTTATTCTCTTCTTTGGTAAGATGATATGAAACCCAAAACTTTTATTGCCCCTTTTAAAGCGTCTTTATAGCTCCCCGTCTACTTCATATACTGTCTTATTCTTGAATGCTGGGATATTACTTATGGGATCTGGGCTTGATGCTGCAAAAGGCATTTGGGTTTCACAAAGCCTAAACCACCCGGGCTCTTTTTTTTTTTTTTTAAGATCAGGCAGAGGGAAGGAAGAAAAAAAAAAAAAAGAAGGAAAAAAGGAATGAGAAAGAAGAGACTGGTTTTCTGCTGCAGAGGCATCAGCATCTGCTACCAGAGAGGAGCAACAAGGGTGAGCAGGAGCCTCCCTCCTGCTGCCTGAGGTCTCCCCAGGCAAAAAAATCCCCTTGGCTTTGTGTCTGGGTCACAGCGTGGGGTGCCCGCTGGCCCCGTGGGGGTGGCATCACACAAGCTCTCTTCCCACACCTCCATCCCCTGCCAGCTCTGCCCCGGAGTCAGCAGCTCAGATGTGGTCAGACCCCGCAGCTGGTGTGGAATCCAGCGTGGAACAGCTGGGGCACATCTGGCTCAGAGGTGGCACTGGGGAGGCCAGTCCTGCTTGGGGGGGTTCCCTCGCACCCCCCTTTCCCTGTTCAGTTTTGGGACATAGCATCACAACCACATGAAGGCTGCACATCCCCAGGCGAGGGGCTTTGCGAAGCCACATCAGTGGGATGCTGGTGCCGAGGCTTCGTGTTCCCATCTCACCCCTCGGGCTGCGGGGCATCGCCTCCAAGGCACGCAGAGATTGGGGCGGCAGGGATTTCCTTGGGACATGGCTCACTTGTGCATCCCCCGCTGTGGGAGGAGTGGGGACCTGGCAGAGAGACCCCAGGCTGCAGCAGGCACAAGGGCGAGTGGCAGCGATGGAGCTTCAGGGCAGCCTGGCTGAACCGTCCCTTCCAGGTGACACACGTTCCCCCACGCACACCTACAGCAGGGCCAGGACAAGATGGGGATTAGGACCTTCTTCTGCTCGAGGGGAGCCTTCCAGAGATGTCTAGTCAGGCTCGGTGCCAGCTAATCTTCCAAGCAAACTTTATCCAGATCCCTTTGGCTGCAGAAAGCTAAAAACTAGCCAGACTAAAATATAAATGCCTGGGTTTGCTGCCAGCTGTATGGGGCACTCCAGAAAACGCCTTATCGCCACATGATTTTGAAAGACCGCTTCAGGCTTGGTTTTTTTCCATGCACTGTTCTCCCCTCCTCATCCTCGCATGATGATCGAGTGCTGAGCCAGCATGGCCAGCCCTGCCAGGTTAACTCACAGACCGTGGGGCCAAGGTTTTCCTTCTAACTGTTTTAATGCCCTTTTATGCTGCAGCGATGTTATCCCACTTCACAAAGTGCTGTTGCTCCAACCTGAGGCATAGGTAACTCGTTGGGAGCAGTGATCATAGAATCACCAGGTTGGAAAAGACCCATCAGATCATCGAGTCCAACCATTCTCATCAGTCACTAATCCATGTCCCTCAGCACCTCGTCCACCCATCCCTTAAACCCCTCCAGGAAAGGGGACTCANATGTGATGGACAAGCCAAGTTGATTCATCCACTGGGACTATCACAGAAGTCCTGCCTCCTTCCAGGGAGCACCAAATAAACCTGATTCCCCTGAAAATTTATAATTTTTGTGCAGGTAGAGGCAGGAGCTCTGTGGGGAGTCCCAGGATCGACTCCATCACCCTCCAGTTCTGATATGCAGATGCTTGTGCCCAGTAACAGGGATACACAAGGCCTGCAGGGGCAAAGAGGAGTCACCACCAATGTCCTATGAAGACCCAGGCCTCCACAGCCCTGGGACATTCTACAGATAAGAAACCAGTCCCATACGACAGCCTGGGAAAAAGGGGAGATGGAACAACCAAAGCACCTAACCAGGACCACTTAGTAACCTCTCAGCTTTGCTCCAACTACCCCAGCCCCAAGCCATCTCTGTTTTGGGTGCACAAAGAAGGTCGCCTGCACTTCAGGGGAGTTAGGGTCACCCAGGAAGAGCAGGGTGGGATTTGCTGTGGCTGGTGCTGCTCTGCATCTTTCTGCAGCAGCGCATCAGTTGAAGTAGATGCAGCCACAGGAGTCAATGAAGTCGTATCTCCTGCACGGGTGCAAAGCAGCCTAACCAAGCACCAACAAGAGAAAATAAACTACGATGCATCAGAGTTTTGTTTAAAACCAACACTACGCAAGGATGATCAGAGGGCCTGAGCACCTCCCGTACAAGGACAGGCTGAGATAGTTGGGGTTGCTCAGCCTGGAGAAGAAAAAACTCTGAGGAGACCTTATAGTGACCTTCCAGTACCTGAAGGGGCTACAAGAAAGCTGAGAAGGGACCTTGTAAAAAGGCTTGTAGTGATAGGACTGAGGACAATGGCATCAAACCAGAGAGGGGCAGATTTAGACTAGACATAAGGAGGAATTTCTTTACAGTGAGAGTTACGAGGCCCTGGAACAACTTGCCCAGGGAAGTGGTGGCTGCCCCATCCCTGGAGTTTCTCAAGGCCAGGTTGGATGGGGCTTGGGCAGCCTGATCCAGTGGGAGGCGTCCCTGCCCATGACAGGAGGGTTGGAACTAGATGATCTTTAAGGTCCCTTCCAACCCAAATTATTTTATGATTCTATACATATCGGCAGATTTCTCTTCTCCTCTTTTGTCTCAGCCTTTCAGCAAGATTTCCAACTGAACTTTCCAGCCCAGCTGGCGTGGGGAAGGCAGCCCCATCCCAGCACCATTTGGCAGCAGTGGGGTATTTTCGGGGCACGGAGGAACTTGGCTGCGATGCAGCAGACAGGCTGAGCCGCTTGGCTCCCAGCGGGACTGGGCAGGGAGCTCCTCATCCACTTGCAGGTGTCCGCTTCCCCCCCCCCGGCAGCACCGGAGACGGACGCGGATGGTGGACTTGACCCAAGTGGCCAAACCCCAGCGCCGAGTCCCTGACCTGGGGAAGGGCAGATGCAAAGCAGCCCGGATCGCTCGGCTCTTACGGGGATGCTTTCACAGCTGCAAAACCCCACTCCAGGTCCAGGTTCGGTGTCTCCAGCCTCCCCGCTCCTCCGGTGAAGCGGTCCCAGGGAGCGTCGGTCCAAGGTTTTCAGTTTAGGCCAATCTCCCAGAAATTCTGTCATCATGCAGTGCATCACGCACACTCTCGGATCCGCATTACACAGAGGATGGCCCCGGTCCAACGCCTCTTAAAGGCGGTGGAAAAACCCTCCCTCGCTACGATGGGAGCTGGCTCGGGCTGTATACGATTTGACAGATACCACGGAGCGAGAGAAGTTGTTTTAATCTGGGAATATCTTGTGGCCCCAAAGCTTCTTCTGGAGACGGACGGGGCAGCGTGTCTGCAGAGCGGGTGCTGCTAAGAAAAGCTCCCAACCTTGCCCCAGCCTTTCAACGAGCAGTTAACGAACCTTCATTATCTGATCCATGTGCTTCGAATGCAAGAGAACCGCTCGCGTTTCCAACTGCACACATCATCTGATGCTCGTAAAACGAGCTGATGTGTCTGGAAGCTCCGGATCCAAAGAAACATTATTTCAATGGGGGGAAAAGAAAAGTCAATAAAGTTTTTAAAAGCACCGGCGTGGACAGACGGGGATGGTGGCTGCTCTCCCTGCTCACCTGCGGTTTTCCAGCAAAGGATATGTTCACTGATAAAACTCACAATCTCCTTATAAAGGCAGGATCCGTTTTGCCTGTAAAAGGGACGGCTGGGGGGAAGTTTTATACGCGTCTCTCCTCTCTTTCTATGTCTTTATTTGCATTTTTGTTTTCACAGTAGTTGAGCTAATCTGAACGGAGCAGGAGCGAGGATCCAGGTTATAACCAAAGTATCGGGTAGCACCTTCACATCTGGAAGGGATTTTAACACAAGTTCTCCCAGACTGTTACAGACAGTTTAAAAGCAAAAATCTGATAAATAGCAAATGTTTAACAAGTCAATAGGAAGCTGCGTTTGCGAGAACATGTGGCTCTCGCTGCCCTAGCACCGCCGCACTGCCAAGGCCCTTCGAACGCATACGCGCACATACCTGCAGCACACGTCGAGGGTTTGTTGTGGCTCTGCCTGGACCTGGTCTCTGTTACAGAGGGAAGAATTAAAGACAGATGCGTCTCTGTATGCCCAGACACGTCCAACAGCCCTCCTCAAGGTCTGAGGAGATCCGGAGCATCCTTGCTTTTGTGACAAAGGATTTGCTTCTCCTTCCCTGCTTAAACCTTTTCCCCTCACTAACCGCACAGAGGGTCAGAAAGAAAGTTCTCCCTTCAGTTTTGCACGTATTGGCGTTCATCAGAGCCCCAACCCAAAAGCCAGAGGCACCGGCACCTTTGAAGATCCTTTGCCATCCCTGGAGAGTCACAGCCTCCTCAGGGCAGAGGCTGCTGGCCACCCGGGCAATGCCCTCCCAAGGAAAAGCACTGCTGCGAGCAAAACTTCCTCACATAAAAGCTTTTACAGTGTTGCAACCCTGCATGGTTTGGGGAGACTTCATACCAATAAACAAACGACTACCCAAAATGTGGAAAGAGGCATTAAAATAGAGAGCATTATGCAAGGAGGGGGAGATGGGGAGACGGAGGAATCAGAAGTGACCAGGAAAACCACCAAAACCCCTCTGGGATGCCTGCCTATATTTAAAGATAATGTGTCCAGCCGTCTTGCCAAGTCCCACTCATTTGGAGCTGGGCTTATGTTTTGGATTAATTTTAAGGCAGTTCCTAAAGCATCTCACTCGCGCAAGGAGGAATTTTTGCCTCCCTGGCCAAAATGACCTTTTAAAAAATCTCACTCACTATTTTTCAGCCTCTCACTCATTTAAAATTGTCATCGCCCAGCAGCTGCGGGGCACGCGGTGCAGACAATTCTTTTGCCGGTGCTCACCAGCCCCACAGGATTGTAGAATGAGGCTGGGGATGGGTGCAAGGATGTAGGACCAGGAGGGAGGCATTTCCCTTCAAGTCAGCACCCTTCATCGAGTGGTTGGACTCGATGATCCAGTGGGTCTCTTCCAACCCAGTGATTCTGTGATTCTGTGATTCTGCTCTCCTGTAAGCATCAGCTGACCATCAGAATATTAGGTTATCATTTTCTTAACTGAAATACTGTGTGGATACATGTGTGCGCTCTCCAGATTGATGCCTTTGTTTGAAGATGGGAAAAATGAATTGCAAATATTGCCCCAGACTGACTTCTCCATTGCCTACGGGATTTCTGCTCAGCTCTTTGCTC
Source organism: Piaya cayana (assembly GCA_013389865.1). Classification (NCBI taxonomy): domain Eukaryota; kingdom Metazoa; phylum Chordata; class Aves; order Cuculiformes; family Coccyzidae; genus Piaya; species Piaya cayana. Next base: position 55,591 of record WAAB01010606.1, read on the forward strand.
CAGACGGAGCCGCTTCAAGACACGTTCAGTTGCTCAGTCTGCATGGGATGGGTGCGTTCAAGAGGTGTCAAGCCCAGCTGCCAGCCACAACAGGGGAAAGCTTTTGAGAAGAAACACAAGAGCAGACTTTCCCAGAAGCGCCACCCAGCCCACCTTCTCACCCAGGCATTCGCAGCATCCTAATCACCCTGGAATCCAAAGCACGTCCATGGCAGGGCTGTCAGATGCTTCCCATTTAGCTGAAACCTTTTGCAAAATGCTCAGTCACTGACTCAGTCCAGGGCAGGATTGCGTCCACCGCCCTGGCAGGGCATTTGGTAAAAATAAAACCAGGGATTTTTTTGAAGCCAAGCATCCCTTAGTACTTTGCACCTCTCCCAGCTCACCCTTGCTACCAGCAAGTGAGCAGGGTGTAGAATATGGAAGTTGCTATTCGTTGTCGATGATCCTAGATGACACTGGGTTTTTTATTTGAGTGATGGAGGAGAAAAGCACCGAGAGGGACAGGGAAGAGGCAGCTGCAGTGAAGCATGGGACTGCAGAACATATAGAGCCCTTTAGCCTTGGCACCAGAACTATGGAGATTCTAGGGATTGTGAGCAGTCGGGACCCACTCAGGATGCAAAAGTCTTTTAGGAATGTAACAGGTAGGGCCAAATAGCTTCTTTCCCCTCACACCTCAAGCCCTAAAGATCCAGTGGCAATACAAAGCCACAGCAGTGATCAGAAATCATCCCTTTGGCTGGGAAAAAAAAAAAAATCACTAAATTTTGCTGCTCCCCAGGTCTAGAAGTGCCAGACGCGGCACACAGACATCCTTCCTGTAGCAGCTTTGGTACATTAGCATCCAGCCCCAGGGGAACCAAGACATACAGAGGCAGCCACGTAAACGAGACAGACATTTGGTGTTTCAGTTAGGCAGATTTCCTCCAACCAGCAAGAAAAGTTGAGCTTGGGTTTGGCTGGATTTGGGACGTGAAGTTTTTGGGCAGCTCCATGGTTTTATTTAAACCAGTTCGACCAGCCACCGCATAACCTCATCCTAGGAGGGGAGCGCAGCAACCCAAGGTGCCTCTTGTGCAATAGATGCTGCTGTCTACCCAAGCAGGTCTGGGATAGCGCTCAGAGTTTTGCTCCATCTCTGTCCGGGCTAAAGGAAAGACCACACGCAAAACAGTTTCAGGATGCCAGCAGCTGTGCACAAAGCATTTGGTTTACATTAATTATGTCTGGACAAAAAAAAAAAAAAGGGGAGGGGGAGACGGGTGCAAAGCAAAGGAGAGCAAGCAAGCTGAGAAGACAGGAGGGATGGAGGGAGGCTTCTGCTTTGTCCTGATAAGATCTGCTTGGATCCCAGACGCAGACTGCAGCCCGTGTGTCTTAACACCTCCTGCCCTGAACGGCTTCTGCCGCGCAGAGTAGCACGATCCCATCCTGCACGGTAAACACCTTGGTGAATGCAAGGCACAAATGCAGCCTGGGAAGCACCCGAGGACCCCAGCGGGACCCTTTCCTCCAAGCTTTGCTCCCCATTCTGCTTCCTTCTTTTTCTTTCCCTGAGCAGAAATAGCCTCAAGAAACACTAGTGAAGCAAATGCTGATGCTGGCAGGGGAAGAGATGCTGGCTGCTACTGGGAAGGGAAGCAGTAAATGAGAGGAGAGAGTAAATAAAATGGGAAGGAGGCAGACACTAAGTGGAGGCATTAAAACCAGAAAAATCCCCTTCATTTCCCAGCAGTGCAGTGAAACCCTTCACCGTCTCCTCTCCAAAGAGCACTGCGAGAAGCAGGGGCCCTCCTGCACCCCACAGGGATGGGGCAACCTACACCAGCATAGACCCATGGCCTCCCCATCCTCTTCCCAAGAGGAGTCTGGAGAGGCGCAGGCTAAACCTGGGCTTGAGCCGCTAGCAAGAAGACTGGATTGATCAGATCTCCACAAACTCTCACTGTGGGGAGTCCACGATGCCACTTATCACGGGGAGGGGGGAAGAACAGTTCCCATCGTGGATTGTGCACTGGGCTGCCCCAGCAGCAACCCACTGGCCCAGCTCCAGCTCAGCAGCATGAGGAGGGGGAGCTCAGGGCTCGGTGCCCCCCAGTAGCAACCATCTCCCCTCAGGGACCGAGACGAGTGACCACAATAAGCTGCCGATGAACTCCAGCAGCTGCATCCCTGCGATGTCCTGCACATCCCCATCCCACGCTGCCTCCCTCCATGGGGCTCTGTACACCCTCTTGCACCAGGACTGTAGCTGCCCCTGACCAAGGACTTTGCTTTACCAGGAGCTGTATAAATGCTAATTATGTCCCCATCTCCCGAGCCCAGCCAGGCCCTGCTCCGAAACACGCAACGGGCACTGGCAAACTGCCGCAGTGCCATGAACGTGTTTTTAGCTGAGTTGTGCTGTCGTATCTCCTACATCCAGCCATCCTGGGCACCACTGTGGTTGAAATTCCCCACTAGCAGCAGCTGCCCCCTCCTAACCCAGCCAAACCCTGCTCCTCTCCCCAGCAGCCTTGCTGCACAATGAACTTCCTCGCTGCAGCAGCAGCGTCTCCGCTCAGCAGCTCAGGGGGCCCAGCCTGCACATGCCAGAAGCTGGACTGACCCATGTCAGAGGTGATTAATTTATCAGGCTTTTGGCACCCACCGCTCCCCGCCAGAAAAACAATATCCCAAATTCCAGGCCCTCCCGCCCAGCAGATGTGTCTGCGGCGAGGGCGACCGTTCCAGCCTGTCTCGCAGAAGCTGCTGCGGGGATGCAGCACCTGGAGCTCCCACACTGCCGACCGCCTTCCCCATCCCTGCTGTGCATCTGGGGGAAAAAAACCTGCCCTGGGAGCAATACCCCGGGGCTTTCTGCCAGGCTGCTGTTCCAGTGGGTCTGGCCTCTCACCCCGCGCAGGTGTCCGTGCTGCTGAGCCAAGGAGAAGCGGCCAGGGAAGGGCAGCGGGTGCTGGGATGCTGCTCCACCAAACCCTCGCATCCCAAGGAGGAGCAGCACCATCCTGTTCTGGTCCTCAGCAGCTCCTTGAGCTGCTTGGCACTGGGCAGCGTGCCTGGGTTTGAACCAAGCAGGTACCGGCTAAGGTTTTATTAAGTTGGCATGAATCTGTATCATCAGGAAAGCACGTCAAGCTTTGAAAGGATGGATTAACAAAGTCGTTATCATTAGCAGAGAGGGTCAGAGGATAGGGATGGGGCACAGCATCACTGCAAATGCCAGCCGAACCCTGTAGCTCACCCTCCCCACTGCTATAAGGGGTTTAAAGTGAGAAAACAAGAGCGTGGTGATATCACTCAGATGCTGCAAAGCACTTGGATGTCAGGCGGCCAAGAAACAAGAGAGATTTTTCTTCCGCTCTCCACTTCCCACTGTCTCCCTCCAGGTTTCATAGGAGGGATGGGAGCCCATCGGAGCACAGAACTAGCCAGCCCCCCTGCCTCCCAGCACTAGCCATAGGGAGATTCAATTCCCAGCTAGGGTCTGAGCTCACCTTGACATCAGGGTGAGGGGCAGAGGGGGGCACGACATGGGCAAACAGCCTCTTATTTATCCCAAAAGGTTACAAGCATCTTGGAAGAGGCTGGAGCTGGATGCCTACGGTCCAGAGGAGGCCAGCGTCTCCTCGAAGAAGAGGTTTCACAATTCATCTCATTTGTTCACTGTGGCATTTTCATCACGGTAGTTCGACTTATGCAATTACATAAAAAACATCTAATGAAATCTCGGTGACACAAAACATGAACGTTTATATTGGCCTCCCCGTGCTGCGGAGTTGATCTTGGCCGGGCCGTCCAGACAGACATTCTGCATTCTTCAGAGATTAAGCACTGAAACGCTCCGGAGAAACCCAGCTGCCCGCTCCTCCTGCAGCCGCACCGCTAATTCCAAACACATGCGCGCCGGCCGGGGAAAGGGGAACACATACCTTATACACACACAGCCACGGGTACTGCTGAAGGTCCAGCCTGGCACCCCGCGCACCCCCTTGGCTGCATCCCCATCACCACAAATACTCGTGAATCTTGATAAATAAACATACACACAGCAAGCATGAAGGCTTGGTGGATACAGCATGAGGTATAAATAAGGTACTACGGGGGAATTATTCATAAATAAGAGGAGAAATGGGGGTTGGAGCCCTCAATCCAACCCTGCGGCTGTGACACCGCGCTGCCCACACAGCATCTTGCCAGCGCTCCTGGTTCATCAGCCTGCGAGATGTCAGATTCCAGTCAAAATAAAGGAGCCCAGGAGGCTGCGGGCAGTGAAACCCTTATCCTGGCTTCATTCCTCTCTCCCCTCTTTTAAAAATTCTTCTGTCCCCCATTAAAAACCAAGCTGATCTTTAAAAAGCAGGAGGAAGGGGACAATGCAGTGTGTGGGGCAGGTATTTTGTTCTCGGCAGCACACGGGGAGCTGGGTGAGGAAATACAGGGCTTCCACAGGTGGGGATGGGGATAAGGGGTGCAGACACCCCATCCCAACGCTGCCCACATCACCCATCATGCATGAACATGCTCTGAGCTGCCCCGGACCCAATCCCAGTTGCCACTGGGTGATGCTGCCCATGAGCAGCCACAGCGTTGATGAGCAGAACCATCTCACTGGCACAACCCACCATGCATCTCTGCTCCCATCACAGCCTTTCCCATGTCTGAGGACCCGGGGCAGTGATGCCGCTACAAATCCCCATCCCAGCACCCACCGCAGCCTGGGAAATGCAACTCAACCAGCAGAAGAACTCGCAGATGAACATGCCATCATGCCAAAGCAAAAGCCACCGCAGTGTTGTTTGTGCCACCCCAGCACGTGGCTGGCTGCAAACCCTCACTGCCGTTCTGGGGTGAGGATGAGTGAATCCTGACCAGCTCGTGCTAACGATGGTTTCTCCAAATACAGGTCAATTTGGAGACAGGGACCAGCACCAGCTCACAGGGTTGGATACAGCTACCAGGATCCTGCCCTGCACCACTACCAGCAGGCAGAGCTCCTGAAAAGCCCCAAATTGCCCCTTCCATGGGGATGGAGCATCCAAAGTGCAAAACCCACCAATGGACCCACCAGCCCCACTGTACTCAGCCCTCATTTTAAGGGTAGAAGACGTTTGACATACTACAAGCCACCACTAAAACAAGACGTTAGAGCTGTAACTGCCTCTGGCATCAATTCTGCCAGGGCATGGGAAGGATCCAGGAGCAGCAAGGGGTGCGGGGGTGTCAGCAGCCCCCTCTCTCAGATTGCAGCTGGGGGTCAGACCCCATGGGTGCATCAGCCCTCTGCCCACATGGGATGTCTGCAAAGGCTCAGGCTTTATCGTCTTGCACGGAAGGGAGAGGAAAGATGGGAAGGAGAGAGAGAGAGAAAATAGCCCCTTATTCCATTTTCAGCAAGGAAGTAACCAGCCGTCCCAAAAATTTAATGTCATATTTTAGCAAGAAAAACAGCTGTTGTGGTACTTTAAGGCCCAGCGTATTTTGGCCAGGGCTGCATGTTGTGGATATTGGCTGAGTCAAGGTTAGCTGTTAAAAGGCAGAAATTCTAGACCCATAAGAAGAAACATCGTGTTCCTTTATATTCAGATAATATTTACTCCCAGGCCTGTTTTGTTTTGTTTTCTTGTCCCTCCTGGAGGGGGGACCCAGCCCGGGGGCCGTGGCTGCCCTTGGCATCACGCTCTGCGGGCAGAAGGGCAGCTGCACCCAGGTCAGGGCAGTCTGGGGGAGATGGAAGGGACGGGAAAAGCAGGGGAGGCTCTGCCAGACCCCTCCAACTGGAGTTTTGTCCTCTAATTTTCAGCACTGCCTGGCTTGGAGCCATGCCTTGTGCACAGGGAGAGGCAGCGGGGCAGGAGTCAGGGCTTCGCTGCCTGGCAGGAGACGATGGGTCCCCCCAGAAGCACAGACACCGGGGGGGCTCTATCGTTTCCCTGTGGTGCTGTGGAAGGATGGGGACCTACAAGTCCCATTCAGACTGGGTCAGACTTACAGTCCCCCAAGAGATAAAGATGCCAACGAATCCATTGCAGGCAAAGCAGGAGAAAGGAGAGAGAGGTCCCATGCCAGCATTCTGCTCCAGGAGGAGCAGCTCTACTCCAGTGAAAATGCCAGCGCACCTGCAAAGTTCCATGCTATTAACCCCTCAAAAGTGAAGTGCGACTGTAATAAGGCGTTTAGTGAATTTAGCTTCTCACAATGTTGTTCTGTTAGAGCATATCTATGATTTTATTTTATCTTCCATTTAAATGTCTAACGCTGGTGCCCAGTCCAGCTGTGCCCAAGCATTCAGGCCGGTCCAGCCCCCTCCTGAAGGTCTTTGTCTGATGACTCCTTCCAGCTCCAACTTGCACAGTTCCATGAGAGCAAACAGAGCTCCTGGGTCTAGAGATGCGAGGCAGGGGGACGCATTTATTCTGCATGGGAATGAAAACCCAGACCTCCCCCAAAACCGAGCATCACTGGAACTGAAAAATTCTACATGGACTGAACTTGCTGCCACCTGGCAGAGGTTCCCCAGCCGATGCAGGGGTACCACGGCACCCGTGGAGCCACATGTCCTGATGCACAGAGCCCCCAGGCTCTGCAGCCAAGCGCCGAGCGTGATGCCACCCAGGCTGTAAATGACTAATTTTCTCAAAAAGCTGGTTCGCTAAGGAAGAAATAAAAAAACCCCTTTGCCCTGAAACAATTCCTCTGCGCTTGCCAAGCTCAGTGGGAGCAACCCACACTGTGTCTCTGCTTCTCTGGAGCGCCCAGCGCTGCCATCCCCCTGCTGCGGTGCCACCTCTGAAGCCCCCACTGGAGCTGGAACCCCCCAGTTTCCCCGCAGCGCTGGGCTTCCCTCCATCCCTCCCACCCAGCGCCGTGCCTTACCAAACACAGAGCCACCAAACACTACCCCGCATATTTCGCTAACCTCAGGAGCTTGGATAGGGAAGCCTATGGATTAAAAAAAAGAAAAGAAAAAAAAAAAGAGGGGAAAAAAAAAATCCAAGGTGGAACCGCAATGTTTATAAAATGGGTCACTGAATTATACATAAAAATATTTTCCTTGTGGATGCAATTACTTCCTGGACTTGTTATTCCACAGATGCTTAAGTTCGCCTCAAGCAACTCCAATAAATGCTTTACAGTCTGCTAGATCAACAGTAGCAGCGCTGGAGCGAATTGAGCAGCGCTGTTTCAAATTTGTCAGAAAACCACACAGTGTTTTCATGCGCACGTTTTAGAAACCCAAACAAAACGATTCCCAACTGTCGTGCTCCCTTTCCTTGCGCCTTTAATGGGTTTCGCATGAGGTCCTCCAGACACGGGCAGAGACCCAGGGGCTCAGGGCACCCGGGGAAATGTTCGATGAAAGCCGGGGAGCCCCCGGGATGAGACCAGGACCAAGTAGGGGCAGCGCGTCCCATCACTCTCCTGCACAAACCCTACTCCTTCTCACTCCCAAACTTTCTCATCTCATCCTCCTGCAGGGTCTGACTCGCCCGTTAGGTACTTGGGGGCAGCAGGATGTGTAACCAGCTTAGGAGGCTTTCCCAGGGGAAATGAATTTTGGGACAAGGGGTCAGGGCTGTCCCTACCTGCCACAGCAGCTGCAGGCGGGTGAGGGAGAGTTCAGGGGCCGGGGGACACACGCCACGTGGTGGTTAAAAACACCCAGAGGAGCTGCAGCAAAGCTGGCGAGAAGGGAAAAGAGTAGAGACAGGGACCAGATGCTTCCCAACATGGGCACTGTCCGGATGAAACCGTCTCCTCAGGGATGCTTATTTGGGTTTTTCTCCTCTATTCCGCCCCCAATTATAAAATGCAGAGAAGTTCGAGGCCATGGAGATGCGTAATGATTATTTTTAATGCATTTAAGCCTTGGCCCAGAGGCTCCCTAAATAAAATTGTGGTCCATCTGGTGCATCTTGACCTTCAAAAACCTCAAAGCTCCTTTCGTTTAAGAGCACTTGAAAGTATTTAGTGCCACTTCCAATGACCTTGAATGGTGAAGCGGCTGAGGACTGGGGTGTTCTGCACCCCAGGAGCACAGGGCAGAGTACTTATGCCAGTAAAATAACTTCATATCTACCTAGGAATACTCAAGATTCACTCCAGGACTAGCAGGTGGATGTAACAAGATTATCCCATTAACAGATCATCAGCAGAGCAGAAATGTGCTTTCAGATCTCTGCTTTCGCTCCAAATTTCATCCGCAAGGTTTTCCGCCAGCAGGAAAAGCAGGTTAAAAGGTGCCTGCAAAAAGGGGCTTATAAAAAGCTCCTTATTCTCCTGCTTTGAGGACACAGCTGCTTCCTCTTCTCCCTTGTACGTGAATCCTGCTTATCTTTGGCTTTTTGTAGGCCACTGCAGCAAAATTCTGCTCCTCCTTTCCAGCAACTGAGTGTCACGGACCCTTCTGGGACCCTTGTCCCACAGGGAGCTGGTGGCATCAGGCTCCTGGCAGACGATGCACAGCATGAAAGTCCCACAGGACCCCAAAGAGCATCCCCCTCCTCGGCGAGGGCACCCCGCAGGCTGCAATTCCCCAAATCCCAGTAAGGCAAATTGCTGGGAGCAATTCCCACCACACCACCAATGGAAAATGCTTTGCCAAGGGGAAGGAGCCAGGTTTCCCTCTGCCCTCGCTCCCAGCCCCAGGATGGGGATGAAGCACCATGGCAAAGCCGCACACTGGGTTGCAAAACCAGCACGGTGCTGCCCACCTCAAAGGTCAAAGGTCCCTCCAGGAATGCTCTGGCGTTTTTATTTGGGATTAAGTCCCAGCACATCTTAATTTTCAATTAAACTGCCGCTGAGAAGAAGCGTAAAATAAAACAAGCGCCAGCGGTGGGGAGAGAGGGAGGGAAGGCGGCAGCTCCAGGTCTGCCCACAGCCCCGAATTAGCTGCAGAGAAACATTAACATTCCTGCACCGCTGCCTGGCCAAGGAACGGAGCAACTCAGGAGATGGCAATGCAACCACTGTCGAACACGCACGTAGTCGGTGGGTCCTGGTTTCACAGTAGGTGTGCAAAACGCTGGGGAAAGAGCTGCAAGCTGAGGGTGAGGAAAAGCGTGGGTCCCATACCCTGCTCCTAGGGCCAGCCTCAAGGTGCTTTTAAATGCCACGAGCATTTTAATTCCTAAGGCAAAGTGACCGGGAAACGTCACACAAGAGGTGGTGCATGGGAAACGCCACACAAGGTGTTGCATCTTATGCAAGATTTCATCATAGCTGGACACCACCTCGTTCCAGGTAGCAGCACCCAAGTAGAGGGGCCAGATCCTGCTTCCAGATACACAAATCATCATGATTTGAGATAACAGGCAGGGCAGCACAGGGATAAACACCTGCTTGGGAAGAGTGCGGCATCCCAGAAAACATCCCCCATAGCCTGTGCCAGACCTGACCCCAAACAGGCATCTACTCAGAGGAGATCCCCGACCCCCAAGGTTTCTCCAGCTCGTCACAGACCCCAGCATCCCACTGCAGAGCCCCCAGCGCCCCATGCAGCACCTGCCCGACTATTACTGGCTGCTGGTATAGTCTAAACCACTGGTCCACACCCTGGTATCCACCGGCTGTCCCAGCCCTCCTGATTTTGCCATTTGCCGGGTGCTGGAGGGCTGGCGAGGGCTCCAACCTGCTCCTCATTAGGAGGGGCAGACAGCCCAGTGCGGGAGTCTGAGCCCTAATCTCCTTTCCAGTTGGTATCCGTCAGCAGATGTACAACAAGCAGTTGGATATTTTAGCGGGCATGTGTGTGACAGAGCCTTTAGCTTTTTTCCAGCTGCAGGGGGATAAAATACCACGGCTCGAGCCGAGGCTTTGCTGGTCACACGCGGAGCCCGATGGCAGCTCCTGGCTCGCCGGCACAGGGGTTTATTTTACCAAGGTCTTTCTTGGAAGAAGTGGTGATGAAGTTAACAGCCTGTGAGCCATAATTGGCTCACATTAAATCAAGGAAATGATATGTTTTGTTTCGTCCTTTTTTTTTTTTAAAGAAAAAAATCATATTAAACAGGGAAAAACCACAGGGAGCCAAAGAAGGAGCAGGCAGCAGCTCTCAGGAATTTAGGGGGAGATCTGCGTCCCAAAGCATAAAGAAACCCAGACTTACCACTAGAGAAAAAGCAGCTTCTCTTCAAATGCCCAGCAGAAAAGCCCATAGTAAGGGAAGGGGTGTTTGAAAAAACCCAGGTTGTGGCACCTCAACAGATATTGCTTCCAAGCCTGCTCCAGCAGCCTATGGACTTGAGCTAAAACCCCCAAGATTTCTCAAAATAATTCTTCTTGAAAGCTGTTTTCTTTATCTCACCACATCTCAACCAACACCAAATTCTTATTGGTGACTTAACGTGGCTCAGGATATGAAGGGTATTTCAGAAAGGAAACTTTCTTACGCATTTTCTTTAAATTCTGGGCTTGGCCCCTGTGGCTATGTCCCTGTGTGAGCTGAGCTGGTGATGGCAGAACCATCCTCCCAAGGCTGTGATTCTCCTGAGCCGGGGGGTCTCAGGAGGGATAGTGTCCAACCACGTCCCAGCTCATCCTGCCCAGCACTGGATTTTGTGGAAAACCTGAGCTGTTTCACAGAACTGGCCTGTCTGAAAGCTCAGCACTATTGGGGATGCTCAGATGTCCAGGTATGAAGATCTACTGCATCACGCGAGCAAAGCCAGACATGGACCTATGGGCAGTAACAACCTTGGGGGACCCACTCCAAGCATCGCTGGCTGCATTCCTCTCTTTCTTGGGAGCCACCACAGCCCTGGGGAAATTCGTGCTCCAGAAGAACATGATCCTGAGCTTCCTTGACACTGCTCGCTCACATCAGCCCAGGTTAGCAGCCACCCAAAGGTACAGAAGGAGATGCAGCAAGTGATGAAGCTACCCCAGTGCACGGGAAGGAGTGGAAACCCCTGCTCTGCCTCCACCTCCCCTTTTCATTCACCACCTCAGTTTCCCTTGTACCTGCTGGCACTGGAAGTTGCAGCAAGAAAATAAAGAGCCCTATGAGGAGGAAGAAACACCTCACTTTTGGTGTTAGCTGAAGCTCACACACACGTCTTCCACCTCATCCCAGCTTCTGCATCAGCCAGGCCAGAGACAGAACACCAAAACCCAACTCTGCAAGCATGGGAGGATGACAAATTCTTCCATTGCATGGCAAGCAGGAAAACCTCCAAATTCAACCCCTTTCTAACTTAACAGCAACAAACCCCCCTCAATGGGAGATTCTAGTTTTGCTTGGAGCCTTCATTCCGAAAAAGCTCACAAGAAGTCATGCCCTGGCCTAGCATTGCTGACAGGATAATATTTTATCCCCACAAAATTTCCACATGAACCCATCACTTTTGTCAGTACGTCTGGACACCGGGAGCAGAGAGGGAAGGCAGCAAGAGGGGAGCCAGGAGGCACAGGGACAGGCAGCCCTGCCCGGCGGATCAGAGCCCCAGGCGGCTGTGAGCCCCTCAAAGAGCTCATTGGAAACACGATGGGTCTCTTCGAGGCTCGTTCTGAGGCAAGAAACAGCATTTTCCAATGCATTCATAGCAAGTAGCTAATAGTTTTTCAAAACTAGTCCTACCCTTTTTTCCAATACATTAAACCAATACAAGCCTCTGCTCCCAAGCACCGTCGCTCTCTCCCGTGTTGGAGCAGAGTGGATCCTGCCTGACATCCATTTCTCAGTCTATTAGGCACACTTTGCTCTGTGTTTTGATACTTACAAAGCCATTACCATCCCTCACAGGCACATCCATCACTGGGCCTTCAAACTCCACAAAGCCCCACAAAGCTATTTTCCACTCACCATGCAGCCTGCCAGGGCTCTGCTCTTCTACTCTGCGCCGCTTCATCCATCGAAAGATTTCAGCAAGTTCCGAGCCCAACAAAATAAACAGACGGCAATCTGAAAGGTGGTGATTTTTTTCTGTGAGGGGGGAGCGAAGCAAGGGATACAGCAGGGAAGAGCCAGCTTCTATTTGCCTGCTTGGAAGAGCTAACCTGGGCTTCAGGCACTGGTTATCTGGATTTGTGGGTGCAAGGCACCAGTTTGCAAAACCACAGGGTCTTGGAAAGCTGCAGAGGGAGAAGCTGTAACTGCCTCCTGGGCTCACCCCAACAAGTCCACAAGCTTCGTGCTGTAAGGGTGCATCCAGCCCAGTGTCAACCCTCACCAAGCACTCACTTGCCCCAGCACCCTGCAGCCCCTGGCCATGCCTGCACAGCTCAGAAAACCCAGCATGTGCTGTTTATCCATGTTTTGCAAGGAGGTGTTCACCATAGTACCTCTGCTTCACCCCAATGGCAACCACACACTCCCCAAGATCACCTACTTGTACCCCCACAGACCAGCACAAGGCTGCAAAACACAAGCTCTGCTACAGCCTTATAGGATGCAAGCGATGCACAGAGAAGCAAACCAGCCCCGGGGCTGCCCCTGAGCCTGGTGAAGGCGCTGAGCATTCTTGCATCTTGACCCAGCAAGCACCAGTTCAGACTTACGGGGAAGATTTATGAAAGGATGTGGCCAGATGAGTGATAGAGATGAATAGCCCTGAGCAGCGAGTGATTTCTCCCTTACAAGGGGAATAGGAATTAATTTATGAATTGGGTTAGTTAAGTTGCCAAGTGGCTTTGATGCAGTTTATTTTTTTGCATATGTTCATGATCTATTGTGCAGCTGTCAGAGCAGGAGGAAGGTCCTATTGAGCTCAAGCAATGCATCACTCCGGCCGAGGCAGCCAACAGCTCTCAGCAAAACCAGATTGCCCTTCAGTCGGTCACGGATTGTTTTGCTGCTTTCCTAAAGTGGGTGCCTCATTCCTCCTGGGCTCATTCTCGACTACCTAGAGCCCTGTTACTTGTCACAGAGCTGGGAAGTGGGGCAGGAGCTCTTTCCCCATGCTTCCCCACGCTGACAGCCCAGCAGAGACATGGCTGATCTGGTCTTCTTTCACCTTACTCACCCCCTGTGGGCTTTGGTAGGACCTACAGAGCAGGGATGGGGTGACGGGTGCTTTAATCCTTACCAAGGCTGCACTTTTAGAAAGAAATCACGGAGGACAGGGTGAGGATGCAGTGGTCACCTAAAGCGACCTTGATGACTGGTTAAACCCCAACTGAGGGACCCCATACTGAGGGATTAACCTGCCCAGGGGGTCAGACGTGGCTCCCCAAGCAGAGATCAGAGTAGGCACCAGCTCCCACATGCTTCCCAGTGTTACAGGTGCTTGGAAAATTGTCAAGATGTGAAGTATTACGATTGACTGTTTGAAGCACTTGAAAAATCTAGACAGAAACTGGATAACCCTTCATATTTCAGGCAGATCCCGCTGCTCCAGCTCACAGCTCCTCTCCAGTACACTTTCCCCCCCACAGATTTAAAGGGTTGGAGTTGGGCTGATCACTCCTCTCTGTCTGGCATCGAAGTGGCTTCAGGTTCAGGACAGACAC
>WAAB01010607.1:0-148169 GCA_013389865.1 Piaya cayana
TCACCAGTGCCGAGTACTGAGATGGATGGCTGTGGCCCAGCTTACACCTGGGACAAGTCACCACTGATGGGCGTGTGTGGAAATGGGGAATAAAAGGGGAACCATCTTGGAGAAGTTGAACCAATTTCCCGGCTGATGTCTGTTTGTTGTGAGGGCAACTTCATCTCTATGGAAAAGGCTGCTCCATTCTTTTCATACGCATAATGTTCTGCATTTCCCAGCCGATGTGGGAAGGCCGCTTAGTTCACTGTGGCAGTAAGAAGCACCCGTGAGGGGGGCAACCTCACAACAGTCACTAAAACCACAGGAAATCACAAACAGAAAAACTGATCAGTTGTTGTGGCTATGGAAACACTGGTGCTTCACGAATCACTTCTGAGTGGAGTACAACGGCTAAAATGGAGCTCAAATGAACTCACTCCCAGCACAGATATCAGTAGCAAGGTTAGACATGTCAACGGCTACTTCCATCTCCCATGTTCCTAAAGCACAGCTGTGAGGAACCAAGCACAACATATTTGGGGTGGCTCATTTCCTTGGTGATGAGCTCAAATGTTTTCTGCTTTTGGTGATGTGCTCAGCTATGGTCTGCAAGGTGAGCATTTTCCCTGCAAGCAGAAAGAGTATCTGGGGGAGGTTTAAACACAGTGGTCTGGTTCTAAGGCTGCAGAAGGATTTCCAGACCAGGTAGGTTAATGGATTTCCAGAAAGATCATTTTAGGTCAGTAACTGGATATATTTAGGCAGTTAAATGATTACATTTTATCAACACTTTATGATGACCATGCTGTATCTAAGTGCCTTATCTAGGGGTTTTCACTGTTTAAACTGGTTAAGTGATGAAGTCACTGTGACAATTTTTTAATACGTTTACACAGTTACGTATTGGTATTGATCTGTTGTGCTCTGCAGAAGTTGTTTGGTTTTGCACAGGCTCAGAGAAACAAGATTCTTATTTATGACAGCTTTAACTGTGCCATAAGTATCTGTTTAAATATGGAATAGGTGAGTCATTGACTCTCTTTTCACCCACGCATACACAGACACATCCAATGAACACCACCTGGAGTTAAATGAGTATTTGTCGCACACAGCTTGAAATGGATCCTGTGGATCTGTAACAGCACTTCATGCAAAGACTAAGCAGTGTCCTCTGGTTTGCTAAAGCAGCCTGGCAAGGTGCACTTTCAGTCGGTAGAGTCACAGAGCAGCTGAGGTTGGAAGGGGTATTTTCCAGCCAAGCCCCTCTCCAGTGCAGAGCCAGCTACAGCAGCTCCCAAGCACCATGGCTGAGCATCTCCAAAGCTGGAGATAATCCACAACTTCTCCAGGCAGCCTGATCCAGTGTCTCACCACCCTTACAGAAAAAAACCCACCTTCTTACACTTAAGCAGAACTTATATTTCAGTTTGTGCACATTGCCTCTTAGCCTGTCACTGGGTACTGCTGAAAAGGCCTATGTCTGTCTCCCCTACACCCTCCTACCAGTTTAATACACATTAAACCATCTCCTTCCACAGGCTGAGCAATCAAGGCTCACGGTCTCTCCTCCTGTGACAGATTCTCCAGGGGGAATCTCAGATTCTCCCTGTGACTCTCATGTCAACATATTTTTTCCTCACAGGACTGGGTGATTCATGCCCCATTCCTTTCCTCCCACAAGGCTTGCACTCCCACAGGGCAGCAGAGCAGAGCTGCACCACTTCTCTTTCTTCAAAGTTTACAGCCAGTGACTGGGGACAGTGACCTGGCATTGCTTTGCAGGCACTGTGGAAGCCTCTGGAATTTCAATCCAGTTTTACTCATTGCATACTTGTACAGAAGGCAAATTAGGCTGCTTCATAAACAGATTGTGTGTGTGTGTGTGTGTGTGTGTGTGTGTGCGTGTGTGTTATTCCGCAGCTCCTTTGAGCTCGAAAAGACCTTTTTCTGATTCTGCTTTCATGCTGTACTGTAGCAAGGTAGATTCTGGCTAGTAGGTGGCAAAGGAAACACTCGTTTCATCTTCTCTTTAAACTAGATTTTGTAATAAAGCTGTTCCTAACAGCCACAGTTCAATAACACAGTTTACTGCATCGTTCGGTGAGAATGTGGGGATTTGAGGCCAGGGTGAGGTGAGGGCTGGGGGCACAGGGATCACTCAGCTCAGAGCATCAAGGTTAAGACAAAAAATATGTTGAAAATATGAATCTAGATCCCAACAGCTTTTCAGTTCCCAAAACAACTGCTCCTTTACTATAAATAGTTTAGTACTTCTTCAGAGTGGTGGAAAAACTTCACAGAACAAGACAGAGGAATTGAGAAGTTCCATACCTCTTGGTAAAACACTCTCAGCACAACTTCATTTTTTGTTTAAAATGTAAGACAGAAGTTATTTACAACCAGTCTTGAGAATGAAGACAAAACTGAACGGCAAAGGGATCTGTTCAGGCTACCTTAGGGATACCAGATTCTGCTGCTCCATTCAGAGCAAACAAAACTCCAAACACAACATATTTTCTTTCTTTCTTTCTTTCTTTAAAGCAACAGCTTTTTAAAATGAGATGCTACTTGGTGCTGCTCTCAATTTGTCCAGGCCTAATTAATTCCTAAAAGGGAAGAAAAATCAATAGCGGAGGTGAAGGAGAAAAGAAAATAGATGGTCAACAACACTGAGGTCTGGGTCTCATCTCCTTACCCTATTTAATAGGTGCTTACCTATTTAATAGGTAATTACTGTATTAACAAGTCAGGACTGATAAACAGACCTGGTGGAGCACTAGAAGGAAAGGAGGCACCTGCCACTGAAAAAGCTGCATGTTTGCTCAGGATTCATGATTTTGACAAAAACTTTTTGCAGGAAAACATTTTTACTGGAAATAGGGGAGCTCTTTTGGAAGGTAAAGCTGTGTGTTGATGAAAAACTTCACATCCAGTGAAGGCTTCCTCTGACGGTGGGTGTTCAGGGTGAAATTTCTAACCAAGGAGAGGAAGAGGACACCAAACTCATAAAAACCAGCCTCTGGGGTGCTGGGAGCTCTGCCAGGAAGGTATAGTCTGGAATAGGAGCTGTAGAATTTATTGTCCACAGTCTACCCTGCCTGCAGCCCAGGAATACCTTCCCTCTGGAACAGTAGATCCACCCACACATAAAACAGCTAGAGAAAGGAGAGGTTAAAAACTAACCCCTCTCCCCTACACAGACTGCAGACGGTGGCCAGTGTGCTGGCTCAGGTGGTGAGGTGTCTCAAGCAGATCTGCCTGATTCAGAACAAGTGTCTTCTTTATATCAATGTTTGGTTGTTGTTGTTGCTGTCAATAGGTGAAATGTGGTCTTTTAAAATCTTACATAAATTCGCAGTGCAGCAAAGCTGTTTCCCACCCAGCTCTAAAAGTCTTAGCAGTCCATTTCGTACCAGAGGAGCTCATGAGAACATCAAACACTCCTAAGGCAGATAATGCTGAGGCTCTGTCAGTGCAATGAGAAGTTCATTCTTGCTGGTTAAAAGACAAGGCAATTACAGGTGAACAGATGCCCTGTGCGTGACAGTCAGGCTGATGCAGCAGTGAACAGCTCAAAGGGTCCAACAGAACTATGCTGGTGCAACCCCTCAGCGTGCACCCATTGACGTAGGTCTTGCCCATTTCCTGTACCCAAGGAGCTTGCAGAAGGAAGAGGTGCATCCAGCTAAATAACTCATCAATTGAGCAATTCCTAAAAAAGCAGAATTAATCGGATTTTAATTATTTTTGTATAAGACAGGAGAGACCTAAGTAGGCAAGCGGGAGCAAACATAGAGAAACACCTCCCAGAAGGTAACATAAAACCGGCATCGTTCTCCCTCCTGGACAAACTGCTTCACTTTGCTTAAAAGAACACTCTCTCATCCCCCTCCTTTTCAGAATTTCTAAAAGGCTAAAGTTGATTTTCTGCTGATGGATTGCACAAGTCACCAGGACTTGGTGATACACCAAACTAACAGAATGTAAGAATATGTTGCATCCTATTGAGTAACAGGATATGTTGAAAATAATTACTTCAGTGGTGAGGATCTCTTGTAAACTGGCAATGGCAATGTGTAGCTATCAGAACAGTCCTCACTAAGAAATGAACCGACTCCTTAATTCACTTTCCTTGCACAGCAAGACTTCCTGGAGATTTCCTGGAGCTTTACCCTTCATTGTGTGCCAGGAAAGACCACCAACAAAATGCCTGGCTCGGTTATAGTGAGCGCAGAGTGTGAGTGCAGCAGTAACTTGTGTTCAGTGCCTTTTCCAGGAGTGGCAGGAAACAAATCTAAGTTTGGTAAGAATGGGAGGCACAAGACACACGGTTTCATTAATGAATTAATGTACCAGCTAAGTAGGTCTGGCTCCGGTGGCTCTTTATGACCTTTTGAACAATCGCCTCTGTGCCTGAACAAGTCAGGTTGTTTCATGTTGCCTTGTTCTCAGCAGTCCAGGACCCACCCCACAGTGCGTGCAGGAGGAAAGGAGGTTTTCTTATAAAAGAGAAGAGACTTGGGAGTGCATATACGAAAGAGGAATAGAAACAAAAGTAAACTCTGACCATTATTTTCTATAAAATAGGAATATCTTCTACTTTTAAGGTTCTATATCTCCTTATTTTACTGCTAGTTTCTCCTCTGTAGCTAACATTATTCAATAAGGGGCTGATGCAACATCTGATTTCACTATTGGCACATTTAACTATAGGACTCTGGGAGGTACCATGGCAAAACAGCACTGTGTCTTGTGAAAGGCAGTATAAATGCTCGCATCAGGGCTCCCTCTTGGCTCCCAGAAGAAGCCACCTCACTTTAGGGATGTAGCTGTTGTCTAAAGTCACCACATGGAGAAAATATAAAGGGATACTGCCACCTCAAGTCTGTGTCACATAGCCACATCAAGCTCCTATTTAAAACTAGTGAGGGATTTTCTTTCCTCCTGTCCTATTTCTCACTATCCTCATCACAAAGGTATTCTGGAAGTTTGTTATAGCTGAATGTCCTGAATGCATTTCTAGCTTTGTGTCACATTTCTTTTTTGTGACGCATATCTGGCTGCTGGCCCCTTTCTCCTTTTCCTAGCACAGAAGTATCGGGAGTCTGAACTGCTGTGCAATAGGAGCAGGCCACATCCCAAAGGTGGCCAGAAACATCCTGAGACCCCAAGCTGTAGTAATTTCTGGTCAAGACTGAAGTCAGTGGGAACTAATGGAACTGGGGAAATAAAAGCACGTGCTGAGCCTGCTAGGATATGTGGGGTTTAAGAGAAGGTGCATTGTTTTCCCTGTCTGCCTTACAAGTGCAGACACTCAGGAAAAAACAACGAATTACAGCATCTCAGAATTAAAAGAGATGCTGCTCTCCTACTCAGTATGAAGATAGCGTTCTTGTTAGAAAGGATGGCACAAGGTTTCCATTTCTTGACTTTGCTTGTGCCCTTTATGGAAGGTTCTGGAATTGAGGCGTTGCAAGAGATGAGCAAGCTGGGCAGCTGAAAGGAGGTGATACTGCAGCTTGTCTCTGTAGCTCTGCTCCTGCATTCCAAAAGGCAAAGCTCCTTCCATGTAATGTTTGAAAGAAGCTGAAAATTCAAAGACCACTGTCACATTCTCTGGCTAAAGCTTGAATGACTGGTTCTGTGATTAATGATGTTATGACATGTAAAAAACCTGCTATACAAAACAAAGTAAAACACTTGCACTCTTCACAAAGAGATCAACAATTAAGCTACAGTTTTTCTTCCCTAGGAAATGTTGCCACATTATCAGAATATTATTTAATCTAAGTATTAAGAAGGGAAGTGAAAATTGAGACAATAAGCACAAGCAGAATCCTTTTATTAGTCTGGAACTGAAACTTTGCAAGTCTACTCCCTGCGTGCCACAAGTTTGCCAACCAACAAAGCACCTGAAGAAGTTTAGATGGCTTTTGTGTAGCCATCACTTCGTGGCGATGCAAATCAGGGTTTGATTAAAATGTGAAGAGAGTCAAAGGACATGCTGTGACTCTAAGAATGCCTAATACATAACACATGAGCTGCCCTGACACCGGAGGCTCAGAAAGCTGAGGAGCAAATTCCCTTGTCAGCAAAACTCTAAACCAACCATTTCCTTCCCAGAGAAAACCTGCAATGTCGTGGAGAGCAAAAGAACACTGGGGAGCCATTGGTTCCCCCAGTGCCACCAATTTTGCAATGCTACCGTCAAGTCTATGAAATACCAATTTCAGTTTGTTTCTGAATATCTTAGCTGCTGCAGAATGGAAGCATGATGAGGATCTCTGTGGTTCCTTAGCCTACCTCATTGTAGAGAGCTGGTCACTGGAACAGGCTGCCCAGGGAGGTATTTGACTCACCTTCCCTGGAGGGGTTTAAGGGACAGGTGGACGAGGCACTGAGGGACATGGTTTAATGATTGATAGGAATGGTTGGACTTGATGATCCGATGGGTCTTTTTCAACCAGGTGATTCTATGATTCTATAAGTGCAATCCAGCAATCTAGCACCTCAGCAATGGGAGTGCTACAAATGCAATGACTTTCACCTTCTGACTTTGGAAGGTCCCATCCACGGTTCACATCTACACTATATCTGGCAATAAATGGCTCCCCGTGAAGAGTCCTGCATCGCAGGTTCAGGCAACAAAGCCTGCAGTGAAATTGCAGACTAAGCCTTGTGTTGAAAACACCTGAGTCAATTCCTGACATTATCACAGAAGTCCCACGATAGCCATCTAAACCCTTAGTGAACATTTATGTTTCTAAGGTGCAAAGAGTGGATTTACAAGAAATGACACAAATGTTACACAGTCAGCTCTACCTTACCTGCTCTTCTTTGCTTTTTTTCTGCTTATGTACAGAAGTCATATCATTTTTTAAAAAAAAGTATTGTTTTTTAAATTGTGTAAATTCCATAGTCACTCTGATCCTGGAAAGCCTGAGCAACCATCACATCCCCATCCATTCCAAGCTCTTCCAGACAGTAAGAAAAAGGAGCTCTTACATAGCACAGCAGTATGCAGCACAGATGCATGCTTTGAAACTCATTAATCACTTTGTTATCACATGAACATTTATAGAAAAAGACTCTGATCACACCATGCATTGGTCAGAGGAGACTGTTTCAGTTGGAGGCTTCCACTGCGATGCCCTGTGCTGGGCACTGAGGACCTTCCTCATTTATGTGTTCCTTGTTAATTAAGTTGCCCAGCTGGGTTTTCAGTTGCTAACACACTCCAAGGACTAGGGTCATGCTGAGAACCTGGGGTTTTCTTTTGAAAAAAGGTTCTTTTGAGTCTCAATGGTGTAGAGCAGAACTAGGGCAGCATCTCATGTGACATGAAGCAACACCTAACTGCTTCATATTGTACCAGGGCCATGTAAGGGCCAGGCTCCCCTCCTCAGTGTCACAGCTGAGCTACAGCGGGAATTTAAATGATCACCTGGATGTCAGGCAGACAAACCAGCAGCGCTTACTGCCTTTGTATTTCACTGTTTATTTCAGAGTAGCATAAGCGGTGCAGAAAAAGAGCAGTAAACTTCCTAAAACACTTGAAAGGCCACTACATGGCAGGAAATATTCAGCCCAGTCAAAGGTACTTTGAGATTTTAAATCATGTTGGACTACCAGCTGTGAAATCTGTTTGCAGCTCATCTACAGTAAACGTTCAGCCCTTGACAGAGCACTTGACAAGGAGAGCAGCAGCTCAAGAGATCAAGATGAAGAAATACCCTCTTGAAGTGGTGCCCGTACACAGTGGTACGATGCAGCGATACAATTCATTGGTATTACTCAGTCAGAACAACTAACATGCAATCCAGGACTGAGATAACTGGTATGACTGGTGTTTTTCAGTCATACTCCCTTTCACATTCCTTTCATCTCCAGAGGAATGATGTTGCTCATTGCACTTGTGTAACTGGGAAGAGGAGAGGAGATGCTGCCTCTCCATGAGCTGTAATTCTCCCCAGAAGGAACACCTCGGGCTGAGGGGCAGAGCCCAACATCCATGAGGTGTTGATGGTGGAGTCTCAGGACAATATGAATTTGCCTGCAACCCTGAAATCCTTTTGTCAAGCACTGTCTTACAAGTGATTACAGGTCTGCTGGACAACACAGATTAACTAATCCTTTTTACTAAAATTACAGGGAGTAAATCCTCTTTCACAGTTGCACGTGCTTTGACTGAGTGGAATCACACTGTTGGCAACAAGTCAAATTACCCTCTCCCAAGCAGCTACCTAGATTTGGCTATAAACGAGTTAGGTTTTACACAGCAAACAAATACATTTATTATTTAAAGCATTTTTTCTAATGCCATAAAGAATAAAATAGATCTTTGATTATTCATTAGTTCTTATAATCCTTACAAAGTCCCAGCTGAGAAGTGCAACTTTGACAGCCTTTACAAAACCATTTAAGGCAAATGCTAATTATGTCACAATATAGTAAATGGAAATGAGAATAAGACATCTTATCAGGGCTAGATAGTTGTTCAACATGATACAATCTTGTTGTCCTGATTGTCTTGACAAAGAGAATGCAGCGTCTGTTATGGTGCCTCACAGGAAATCCTTAAGAGACCAGAGAAGAAAACCAAACCAGGGCTGAACAGACAGAGCCAGGAGAAGAACAACTGTAAACTGGGCAAAGACACACATCGGGGGGAGACGCTGGTGTCTTGTGCTGAAATGGAAATGCCTGAGCTAGAGGAAGGGTTCTCAAAAGAGCTGGTCTGAGGATTGATTTTTTTCAGTGTATTCATTGCAGGCACTGGCGAAGGACATAAAGGATGAGCTGGAAACAGCTGTTGTTGAAACAGATAGATAGAATAAAATACTGTAGAAGTAGTATGCGATAACCTTTGAGCCGTGGGTAGCAGAAAGCAGATAAAATTTCAGACTGAAAAATAAGTAAAAGATCAGTAGCAAAAAGTGACTAAATGTGACTTCCCCAAAATGATGGCTAATGTTGCACACTCTAACATTTGTGACCCACTTCACTTTTCAGTACTAAAAACCAAACATGATTTAATTAGAAATTTTATGTGTTTTCACCTCAGATAAAGCTTGTTCGTACATGCGCCCTTAGCCCTGCCCCAGCTGCTGTTGTCATTGCTCTGGGTAATCTAAGAGTCCATTTGGATTTTCCAGAAAGTTCATTTGCTCTGCATGACTGACAAAAGGCATCTTGTAAATCTGTGAACTACTCACACAAATCAGTTCAACTCTATCTTTTTGTCTTCAGTGCAAGGAGTTCACCTTACACACTGGCTACGAGGTGCTCGTACAGCGGCTGTTGGATGGGAGGAAGATGTGCAAAGATGTGGAGGATCTGCTCAAACAGAGGTAAGAAAATCAGAGCGAAAAAAGTGCGAACAGCCTCTGTTTTCTCTCCCCTTTGGCATCTGGAAAGGAACAGTAGGCTGTTTCTGGACTTGTTAGTGATACCAGTTTACATGGTAAACGTGAGTGATTTGACCCCCAGCCTTTTGATGTGATTTGTGAAGGTAGATAACAAATAGAAGTTACAAACATTTGAGAAGAGAAAGTTGAAAGAATGAGAGATCTCTGTTAAGAGGTCGTTGTCAGTCCAGAATCACGTGCCAGCACATACATCCACAAGTGGCACCACTGAGTTTCCACTTTTACAGGAAGCAAGTAACTTGCACATTTCTCATTCTCCTAAACATGCTATTGCCACAGGCACCATTTCAGTTTCTTGCAACTACCAAACCCAGACTATTTTTCAAATACACACAAAGCTACAGAAGATACTACCAAAAGCCTTTTCCAGACATCAGACAGTCAGTATTGTTCACTAGCTTTGCCAGACTTCAAATAATAATGTTGTAGTTTACATCCATCCTTTACATGCTTTGTGGGTGCCCCTCAGCAACAGCTACAGAAGGCTGGTGCTTTTGTGGGTGAGAAATACACATTACACAGCTGCTCTGACTCCTCTGCCATTCATTTTCGTACCTCTTACTTAGAAAAAATATCTGACATTTGGTTTTGGTTTTAAGTGGCTGGGTTTCAATGGGTTCCATGCATAGCATGAGGCACATATGTGCTCCTGCTCGACCTGTAAGGAAGACCACACAATACAGATTATGTATTCAGCAGGTAAAAGTTCATCTCTTATCTCTCTAGAGTGCTTCTCAGAGCCCTCTCCTTATGAACATTGCTTTCTCTTCTGCAGCCACAGCCCTGCTTTTTCTTCCCATGCTGGCCCTGCTTATTCTGGGTTTACACTGGTTTTCTGAAGGCTACTTTTCAAGCGCAGGGACTTTCATGGGGGAGCGAGCTGTCAAACTGTAAGTTCACTACCTCACAGAATGTGAACTGTCTCCCACCAAAATCTGAAGCTATTTGAAGCTTTTCTTGACCACCAGTGGAAACATATTTTACCACTGCACGTAACACAGTCCTTAAGTCACATCTGCCTGTTGGTAGCTTAGCTTTAACTGTTTAAAATAACTCCTTTGTGACTCATAACAGAGATTAGAATTACACTGCAGGCTTCAGGCAGACTCTACACTGCTGTGTGTATCTGGTGTCATCTACATTTGTGTTTCCCCAACAAGTTAGAGGAGTTTCTCTAAGTTGCAGGANGTTGTCCTTGTGTCATTCATGGGAATGACCTAGGAGGAGAAAAAGCACAGGATGAGTCTTTGTTCCTAGAAGCTGCCATATGACAGAATTTCAACAGGGATTCCTGCAGAAACTGCCCTGAGACCAACTGCCCTGGCTACACTAACATTATCAGTTTGCCACACAGGTCAGTCACTTTGGCTCACAAATACCTCTTCTTGCCCAAGAGGAGGGCATAAAAGACCGAGGAGTAAGAAAAGCAGTTGTGTTCCAGAACAAAGCCCTGCATTTAAAACACAAAGCGTGCTCCAGCTCTCAATGGCTGAAGGGAAAATTAGAAGCTGTGCACAACAGTACCTGAAAGTGGGAAAGGCAGCACCTAGATGTGAAAAGCAATGTCTCCGACACAGAAATGTGTCTTGTTATTAAAATCAGAAGAAAACCAATCTATTCTTCTTCTGCAACATTCCGTGTCTCTAGATTTTATTTCCATTTTGACAGCATTTCATTCACCTAACTGGAAAATGCAGCAATACCTTCGTGGCCNCTGCAGGCTTCAGGCAGACTCTACACTGCTGTGTGTATCTGGTGTCATCTACATTTGTGTTTCCCCAACAAGTTAGAGGAGTTTCTCTAAGTTGCAGGTCTTCCTGGTTTTTGGTGGAGGCACAAAGGAAAGAAAGAATAGAAGAAAGAAGAAAGAATACACGTGCAGGTCTGAAAGCTACAACAACAAAAGTTTCCATGACCTTTTGGACACCCCAAAAGCGTTCCAGTGAGCGTGCAAACGTGCATGTGCCTGTGTGTGCACATGCCAGCCAGGGGAAAAAGCAGAGGAGCAAAGATAGTGGGCAGTGAGCTGCAGAGAGCAGTATAGCTTCCAGTTTATTTCTGAAAGATGAGTGTTTTATTGTCCTTGTGTCATTCATGGGAGCGACCTAGGAGGAGATCAAAGCACAGGATGAGTCCTTGTTCCTAGAAGGTGCCATATGTCAGAATTTCAACAGGGATTCCCACAGAAACTGCCCTGAGACCAACTGCCCTGGCTACACTAACATTATCAGTTTGCCACACAGGTCAGTCACTTTGGCTCACAAATACCTCTTCTTGCCCAAGAGGAGGGCATAAAAGACCGAGGAGTAAGAAAAGCAGTTGTGTTCCAGAACAAAGCCCTGCATTTAAAACACAAAGCGTGCTCCAGCTCTCAATGGCTGAAGGGAAAATTAGAAGCTGTGCACAACAGTACCTGAAAGTGGGAAAGGCAGCACCTAGATGTGAAAAGCAATGTCTCCGACACAGAAATGTGTCTTGTTATTAAAATCAGAAGAAAAACAATCTATTCTTCTGCAACATTCCGTGTCTCTAGATTTTATTTCCATTTTGACAGCATTTCATTCACCTAACTGGAAAATGCAGCAATACCTTTGTGGCCTGGTACCATATTTTGCACCCCGTTCTTCTAGAAGGAAGCCCAAAGCAGTGATGTATGACTGTGACCCACTAAAATGCAGCAATTTCTAGTGCAGGATGACAGCAACTAACTAATCGCATGTGCAGTGTTAGACACGTGGGAGCCAGGGACAGAGGCCAGGAGCAGTCTCCACCCCTAAGAACAAACCATTGGGGTTGCACCACAATTCCTTTATCAAACACAGAAAATGGTTCTCTACGGTGCCAGGTCTCAGGCTCAAAGCTGTCTGAAATGCTTTGAAACACCTTTGGAGAAATGGACCCCAAACAAAGTCCTTCCTTATAGCCTAACACCAGCCTACCTGTTCATTATTTACTATTGGTTGTTTAGTAGTTTTTAGCAGGTGCTCAAAGGCTTTCTGAAAGCTCAGTTCCACCCTAGTCTTGCACCCAGAAGAAAGGAAATAACATATTTAGCACATGTAATAATAGAAATGTCTTCCAGAGCTGGGGGAGGGGAAATTGGCAAAGAAGCAGTTGTATTTTTTTGTTAACCATAGAAACAGAACTCCTTTCCTGAGTCACTAATTACAGTTCCCCATTGAGTGAGACATCGCATCACATTGACCCCTCACAGAACTGCCAGTCTCACCTCACCACTAGCCATGCTCCTTCCCCCTCTGCCTCCACTGCAGCTGCTCAAGCAGCACCTCCTGTCTCTAATGGTCAGAATTTTTCAACTGTTCCCAGCTCCAGTTTATTCAGAACTTCTCTATAGATGAAAATTTAAAGTGAAATCCTTTGGATCCTGCTTTTCACTCTCCTTCCAGCCATCATGTTGATGGGTCAAGTCAGATTGATGGGTCAATCTTTCAGGTTTCTTTTGCAAAAGAGGTTTTTTTATTCTCCTGAACATTCTCACTATACTGCTGTAACACCTCTTCTTCTAATGGAATCCAACCTTTTGAGGACAGAATTGTACATAGCACTCCAGAATCTAATCAAAGACACCGAGATGGGCATTCATTTCCTGACATTTATTCTAGAAATAGCACCCGGAATGTTTTAGAAGTACTTGACCGCACTAGAACTGAGCAGAGAGAGAAATCAAAGAAATGGTATTTCTCACATTTAATACCTCAGGTACAATTACAATGTTTGTGTAAATGTGATCTTGGTACCGCTAAGGCAAATTGAACAAGTTTTTCTTTTAACAGAGCACAAGCAGAAGAGAGATATGGGAAAGAGCTGATCCAAATTGCCCGAAGAGCAGGAGGACAAACAGAAATCAAGTAAGGAATTCTTTCATTATTCATGCAAATGAGTATGCACTAAATGAATAGTACAATAGCAAACAGCTGTGTTTTGCCTATGAAAAGTGCCCTAAAAGCTGCTCACTCCAGTGCATTCTGTAGCAATGAACAACGTACAGCAAAAATGGGGAAACACCATCCTACTTCAAAGCAGGATTCACAAAATCTCTATTTGGGAACTGCCAGTAGGTCTTTCCTGAGAATAGTTTTAATTTCAGATTGCTAACAGCGTTTAATATTTACTTCCAAAACCAAACTGAGCAATGGGAAAAAAAGGAAAAGGAAGAGGTTGGGAAATGTTTAGGATGGTGGCTTGGCAATTCTGGGAAGGTGGGTGAGGACTGAGAGACTGTGACAGAACAAACCCAAAATGCCAAGACACCAAAACTTCTGCAGCAGGAAAAAGGCTTAGCTTAGGAATTCAAACTTTATACCTCTTTGATGGGACTTCATTTGAGACAAATCAATGGAAGTGTATGATGTGTATTTTTCTCTGTCTTCTGTACTGCTCTCTTAGATTACAGATAAATTGTGTTGGGAGGGGAAGATATATGCTGGCACAGAATTTAACTTAATAAACGCTGTTGATAAATGGCTGTGATTATTGATGGTAGCAGCAATAATGAGACATTTAGTCATTATTGTAACAAGTAATAATACAGTAATGAGGTGGCAGAGGATGAAGATTTGGGGTCACAGAAGACAAATCTGAAAGAGAAGACCTCAATCTAAACACAAAACAGCTGTATTGATCCCTGGAGCCTGCTACCCTCATCCATCCCATATCTCATATAATTGCAGTCTCCTTTTTATGTCAATTTATCACTCTTAGTGTGAGTGTGGTTTCCTGTTAATATTTTATTGGAGACCCTGACCTCAAACCCTTGCACTACCATGGCATGCGAGTGCCAGGCAGTCACCAGTGGCAAGGGCTGTTGATTCAGGGGTGGCACATCCAGGCCAACAGGGAAACTGTTGCATTAAGCCAAATGCCTGATAGCCTGGAGAGCATCAAGGTTCACGCTGAAGAATGTGCAAGTCTGTTTGACCCTGCTGCTCTGTCTCTCCCAGAGAAAGGCAGTAATGTATGGCAAGGCTCCTAGCAAAGGTTGCTGGAGATGCCTGCTGCCTGCCTGGTGTCTCAATTCACAGACCTAATCAAAGAAAAGGAAGGAGAAGAAAAATGAACTTGAAATTAAAATAGCTAATTAAGGATGAATGACTTCTTCCCAAAGCAAAGGCTGAGATCAGCATTAACAAAAGATGCCACCTAAACTTCTTTACTGCTGAAGCAGGGCAGGTAGAGCAAATGTGTTCAGAAACAGCCAGCTTTGGCTGCCCTTCTGTGACTTTGTGGATAATCCACAGGCCTGACTTTTCCTAAGAGATTATAAGAGCTTGATTTAGAGACAGAGTCAAGTCCTGGAATTGGGATGTGGATCCAGGTTCCCCTGAAGTTGCGGGAAGTGTGGACTCTGGCCCGGCTCCATTTTGATCCAGCAATTTTATAGCTTGACATAGAGAGAAGGATGAATGTACTAACAGCACATGCTGCAGAGCTGATTTCCTGTGTTTCCTTAAACTCATGCCTGGTCTTGGTATTGACCAGCTTTGCACTGGCATTTTCATCACAGCTCATGCCTCCCTGGCTATTCTGAAGCAGAAAGAGGATACTTTACTGTCTGCCATTTGACATCCTCTGGCTGTTTAAGAAGTTACACAGGCATTTGTCCAGAGTAAACACTCAGAAATCAAAGGAAACGAGGGTCTGTTTAGGGCTGGATGACTCATGAAAATATAAGATTTGGTTTTAATGTCTTAAAATTCTTGACATGCAGCTTTGGGTAGCAGCATTTCTCAAATAACATCTAACAAAGGCACTGTGCAAGTATTTGTCCCTAAAACTTGCATTTGATGGTCACCAGGAAAAGCTACCAGGCTTTTTTGCAGGATGTTTTACAGAACCTGCCATGCTGTGCTATGCATTGCAGAGGAGCAGGAATCACTAATTTTAGATCACACACTCATTTTCTGACTAATGTAAAATCATCATCTTCTAGTCTTACTTTCAGTCACCTTTTAAATCTCTGGGCTATTAAAGCTTTCTGTCACTTCTCCTGGGAAATTATTTCACACCCTAGTAGTTCTCAATATCAGGAAGGTACCTGATAACCTTTCAAAAAGTCAATAGAAAGAACCTAAAAGATCCATCTGCAAAGACCACCCAAAAACTTCCAGTGTCAGTAAGTACTCAGAAGACCTTAAGAGAAAGAACTGCAAGGCTGATTAATCCTCCGTAGTACAACTTCTGAAACAAACAAATTGCCTGCAAAACCCTCCCATCACCCCACCAGCTCAAAGCAACGCTCTGGAACTGCTATGGAAAGCAAAGCAGGAGAGAAGTAGCACAAAGCTGGCATGAGAAGCAGTCCCCATGCATGGACCTGTTGGTAAAGTGTCTGTGGCAAAGCCACACGGCAGCAAATGCCAAATGTGCAAGACTGGAGAGAGCGGCACTGCCACCTGTTATGGGCAGCCCAGCAGGTCCTCATGTGCTTAGGTGCTCTCAGTATCATAGAATCATAGAATAACCAGGTTGGAAGAGACACACCGGAGCATAGACTCCAAACATTCCTATCAAACATTAAATCATGTCCCTCAGTACCTCGTCCACCCGTGTCTTAAACACCTCCAGGGAAGGTGAATCAATTACCTCCCTGGGCAGCCTCTGCCAGTGCCCAGCGACCCTTTCTGGGAAANTGCTGAGGGGCCCAGAACTGAACATGGTATCCAAGGAGCGGTCTCACCAGTGCTGAGTACAGAGGGAGAATAACTTCCCTGGAACTGCTGGTCACCCCGTTTCTGATCCAAGCCAAGACGCCATTGGCCTTCTTGGCCACCTGGGCACTCTGCCCAATAGCAGAAATGCAGTCCCTGGAAGCTGCCTGGCTCTTCCGATCTCAAAAGGTTAAAAATGTAGAGAAAAATAACCTATTCTCTCTCCTTCTTGTGCTTGGAGACACAAGGATCTCGGCAATGGAGAAACTAGGCAGCAGTGGGAGGTAGAGCCTGGTCATCACTTCAGCATGGTCAGGACTGGCATGAAACAAGGTGAAGAGAGTAAGTGCTATGAGTAAATACAAGCAATGGGGAAAAGCCTGGAGAAGCCTCTGGCACACTGCACCAGGCAGTGGCCAGCACTGTAGAAAAGTTCTCTCCCAAGCCTCCCCCACGTTTTGAAAGCTTTTAGTTCTTGTTTGGAATCAAACTAAGAAAAATGTCAACTTTTTTTTCCAAATTCTTCTCCAAACTTTTGCTTCAGCTGGAGCAAATTGGTGAACTCGACTACATGTAAAAATAGATTCAAATGCCAATTTTTATCCACTGAAAGACACAGTTGAAGAAATATGCTGCTGACTCCAAAGAAAGGTAGCATGGGAGGCTTGCTGAAATGTAACAGCAGATCTGGGACCACTCTCCAAGGCTTTGAGAAACATCAAGGTGACAGCAGCCATCAGATTTCCATCCCTTATGCTGTCCGGTGCTCCCTCAGCATCCTTACTGCTACCTCTGATGGAGAGCTGGCCCCTCAGGGCCCAGCACTGCTTGGTACAAGCCAGCGCTGGACAAGGACACTTCACTACCAAGTATCAGCAGTGCTGTACCATCCTGGCCTGGGGAAGGGGACAGCATTGTGTCTCTGCCAGCAAACTCCTTCACACCAGAATTATGAGGAATCACTTTGACTTTGGAGCTAGTAGGGGACAAGTTTTTAGCACTTGGCTTCAGTGAGATCCTCACTGTTCTTTTCAAACCGGTACTGGAAATGGTCATGGTGAGCCTACAGCTGCAGAAACAAAACTAAAAGCAGAGAGGCAGACACACCGCAGCAAGGCAGACGTGCTGCAATCACTTCTTATTTTATCCTTTATTCTTTTAAAAAAGCAAAGACAGGGTTTCTAAAAGAAGCCAGTGCTGGTTACCATGGACGTAGCAAACAAACGCTCCAGCTTCCAGCTCAAGAAATAAAAGTTCCCTGTAAGTGCTGCCGAACAGCCAAAGGACAGAATCATTAAATAGTTCAGACTGATCCAAACAAATTTAGGCATTCTGGCTGCTTGCCCTTGCCTTGAGCACTGCAGCAGGTAGAAACTGCTTCCTATAGCAAAGGGTCACACAGGCTCAGACCAAAATCCCTTCAGCCTAATATCCTGTCCTCAACACTAGATCCTAAGCAAAGAGGAGAAGAACAGGGCAAGCGTATGAGGATATTTCTTCTAAATAATCTTCTAGCCTTGGCAACTGCTAGTTCAGGGCTGCCACACCAGTAGCAGCTTTGCATGTAATAGACCCTAGGGGAGTTTTCCTGTGCCTTTTTCTAATTTGAAGCCCAGAAATATTTCAGCACCCACTGAGTCTGAAGGAAAAGCAATGCACTTTCCTGTCAAGTGCAGAAGTGCAGAAGTGCTGTGTTCTTTGTTGATTTTTAGCCCAACTCACCACACTTCCCGTTTTGGATCAGACACACATGAACACAGACCAATCAGCTACAGTGGGGTTCCCCAACACGTATTTGTACTGGTGAGCTGCAGTCCCACTGCCTGCACTGGTTCTTTCATACACACCCAGGTCCATAATAACACCAAAGCTATGGAAAAAGTTGGATGCTTCTTTCAAGCTAATCTCCTGGATGTGGCAGCACAGTCATGGATGCAGGCTACGTCTGGGAATACAGGTAGCTGGGGAGTCTTAGTGAAAGCACTGGGAGGACAACAGGGATCATGAGAGGATATCAACTCTAAATGCACTCTCGGGCATCTAGGAGGGGGTAAAGATCACAGCAGTCAGGATAGAAGGATGGATGCTGCATAAAAATGAAGCTCCAGAGCTCATCTATCGTAAGTCAGAGCTAAAGTGAATTTTAAAAATGTCTTCACAACTAGCTTATACTAATTTTAAAGCCTTGTTATCTCACTTTCTTAATAACAAAAAATCCCATCTGACTCAAAATTTCATAGTCTCTAATCATAAAAGAAATTATGAAAAAGATGATTGCAAAGCTACAGCTGCATATTAGCGGCAAAAGCCAGGTTACACCAATATCCAGGGGGGAAAGTGAATTCAGTGTTCTGAAGTTTAAACTGCTGTGTGGTTTTGTACTTTCTGTATTCTGTGTTGCATACATGGCAGAGGATGCAGAGAACCTGGGGCTCCTCAGCTGAGATCAAGCTTGCACGTGTTTGCTGGTGGTGTGCAGAGTAACGATGCCTCTCACTCTATAGATGATTGTCAGCAGAGCTCCTGCTTTTAAGGGGAAACACCCTTCGGGCACCAAGGTGACTAGAAGTTTCTGTGCAGCAGCTTTGGGCAACTCTTCAGTAGAACATGAAACCAGAATATACTACAGAGCCCATTTTCAGACATGTCCTCGGCTTCAGCTGGAATAGAGCCTCTGGGAACTCTGTTCTTTCATTAAACTACTGATGTAAACACACAGTAGCTGGTTCAATTCTGCCTATTCTGACAAGAACAATTTTTGTCATTTGCTCTGCTTGTCTCTTCTCATGTATATGATTTCCTACTTTTTTCCCTCCCTCTTTTCCACCACCATCTCCTTCAGACCTCAGGAAAGGGTAGCTCCTTCAAGATCACGTCTGCTCTGCCCTTCTCTGCGATGCCTGAAATAGAATATTTCTGTGAGTGTGAGGTGAGGGCATCTGTAACGAAATGCCAATTCCTCCCTCCTATGTATAAATATAGTGCCTCTGTCACATAATATACAGAATCCTCTTTGTTATTCACACAAAGCAGGCATTTTTGAACTGATGATAAAAGTCATTTTGGAAGGTCACATCCTTCCATGGTTAGTTATTCTCCACTCAAACATTCTGAATCCTCACAGACTGTATACAATCGTACTTTGAACTTTCAGGACTGTGAAAATGGACTGAAGAATAAACCCTCAAAGACCTAAGCCTTTACTCAGTTCTTGTTAAATCCAATCTAAGTAAGCTCTCTGGTGATGAGGATAGGCATTTTTTGAGTGCGGTCCTTTCTTTCTAAGAGACATGAGGAAATTTAGTCATATGTTAAAGGTACAAAAGTGGCTTTATTTTTTTTTCTCCTGTGATTTGAACAGCATAGATCATTCTGGAATCACAAAGGATTCAATATGGAGTCTATGCGCAGAGAGTTAGAGGGAAGAGAAGGTACATAAAGATATTATCCTGTTTGCTCCCCTGGCACCCAAAAAATCTGGGGTTATGTGTCCACGCTACTCACAGCCAGCCCTAGCAGTGATGGAACAGTCCTCTTACCATTCAGTCTATGGCTGCTTCTGCTTCAAACACATATCTGAAAGTACTCAAGCACCAGGAGCAAAAGATGTATGCAGATACACCATAGCATGAGAGGAATCCTCTGCCTTTGTTGCTGCTTTCGTGAAAGATGTGCTACACCCAGCCTGACATAAGCTTATCCTGGGGCACAGGGCACCCTCCTGTGATAGCCAAGATGACAGCTCAAGCCGTCACTAATTTACAGGCAGAGATCAGGACTCCCACAGTCCAAGAAAAGGTGCTTCCTGTGCCTTTTCTCTGCCACAAGCGGCTTAGACATCAGTCCCCAGCCGGGACCAGTACTGAAGTCTGACCAGCACTGAGTGACTTTCTGTTTATAGCTCTGTGAACAAGATGAAAACATGCTGGCAAAATTAGTTCTCCTATGTTTTCACCACATCTCCACTAAGCAATATTAGACATTATTCTCACAGGAAATGCTCTGCTATGTGCCTGGTCTAACACTTTGTAGTGACTCAGGCACCTCCCTGTTAAAAAAGCACATTTCCTACCCCTTCCTTTCTCTTTTTGCAATGCAGACAGAGTCCCAGGTGTTAAGTATTTGAGATCAGATGCTTCTGAACTTTTTTGCCTACCCCTTGTACCACTACTGGGCTTCACAGAAAGAAGTGTTGGGAAAACTAGCCTGGGTCTCCCCTCTGTGGCAGGAGGAAAGACAGATATTAATCATGGCTTCAGAGGAGACTGGCACTACCTTGGTCTCATAACCACATTGAGTATCCATCCCTGGAGGTGTTTAAAAGATGGGCAGATTAAGTGCTTAGGGATATGATTTAGTAGTGGACGGGTACGGTTGGTCTTGGTGATCTGAAGGGTCTTTTCCAACCTGGTGATTCTATGATAACCATGTTGTCAAGATCTAAGTTACTGGAGGCAGAGGGTGAATCAGACCTGCTGGAAAGTGGTCTGTAGAGTTCATCTGGCAGACACCTCTCTTGATTCCAGGAAGAATCAGTAAGAACAAAACATTGCCAATCATATTGCCATTAAAATGGTAACATACCACAGAGAAAGGTGGGGTTACTTCACATTTCTGTTCACCAAGCAAAGGTAGAATAGAAATAAAATGTGAAAAGAGCTGTGGTTTTCCGGTTAGAAGAGCCTGTTTTACCTTCCTGTGTACAAGATATGAAGGGACTCTCTGAATTACTCAGTTAAACCAGTCTCTAAGGGCAAAGTATCGGAAAAAAACCGATTAAAAAAATTATGTCCAAACCATCAAGCCTACAGTTGCAAAAAAAAAAACCAAACAAAACCCAAACCCACAACTAAACCACCAACAACAACAAAAAAAAACCAAACAAAACCAAAAGCTAAACCAAGCCCAACACCCCCCAAAAGAGTGTGCAACAGCATATGCAGTGAGCGCACCTGTGACCTATGCACTGCCACAGATAGAGCTCTGCAATTACATCTCCAGTGCTATAAAATTCAGCTTTTGCTGACTATGAAGCAGAAGGAACCAGAGCCCTACCTACAGTACATTTGCTCATGGTCCTCATGTCATGCAGGACTGCCCAGCACAGGCTGCTCTAGAGCAATAGGTCAGTTCTCTAGCAAAAACAGGGTCCAAAACCAAAGAGAAAACAAATGCAGGGAGCAGCTAAGAGAAGTTTGCTTTGAAATGCTGTCATCCCATGCTGCTCTAATCAACTATAAGGTAATTCTGCACAGAGGGTGAGTAAAGCGGAGTTAGGATCAGATGCAGCGGTTCCCCACTGCTCCTCATACTTGCGCTGCGATGGGGGGTGAATGCCAAACAAGGAACCTCTGCTCCATTACAGGATGCATTTTCTGCCTTGACAGCAGAAGACAGGTTCTGCTGTGAGAAAAGTCAAGCCAAACTCTCAAACGATGCATCCTTATAAATGTGTATCCAGCTGGGGGAGAGCCAGAGGGACTAGGGTCAGTGCCCTAGAGAGACAGGGATGCCTTTCCATCTTTGGTGTATTGGGCAAACACGGGTAAGTTCAGCTTGGAAAGTCTTTTGCAAACTACAGAGCAAGAACACTAAACACCGGGTGAGCTTTATCACAACGAGCTTCTCTCCTCGCTTCCTCTGTTCCTCTAAAAGCTCTGCTACTCTTCTTCTCCTCTCCACTTGAAAAAAACCAGACACCAAAAGGTGCTTATTTCACAAGAACGGCTCAATTCTGCTGCACTCGAGCAGCAGGAGAAAATAGCGAACGTGTCCCAGCGTACGGCAGGAATATTGCAGCCACTAGATGGCAAAACCCACCACGAGTTGATGCCGAGAGGCTGCACAACAAACAAACCTGGTCCCTGTTATTCCGGATTCAAAGGCGATCCTGTTTCCACCAGAAATTCATTCTGACAAGGTTTTAAATATCCAAGAGGGAATCGTTTAACAAACACGCCCAGTTTATTTGTATCCAATCCTGCTCTTGGTGACCATCTGCAGGTGGCTCTGAAGGCAAGGCTGGAGCTCTGTCTTTAGCTGGAGCAGTGGCACAGCCTTCCAGAATTATAGAATAACCATAGAATAACCAGGTTGGAAGAGACCCACTGGATCATCAAGCCCAACCATACATGGAAATGTCAGAAGTGAGTAATTAAACAAAAACTAAGAAGAAAAGAAGCAAATTACAAATCTTCAGTTTTGCTTGAATTGTTTTCAGCCCTGGGTTTTCCAATTTGGCCACAGAACAAAGAAAAAGCCGAAATCTATTATCCCCACAACGCTAAACAGCATAGTGCACTGAGAGGAGAAAACACTCTTGAAATGTCTATGAGAGTGAGACATCCTCATTTTGGATGCTGCAGAACAAACTCTTATCAATCATGTTGAGAAGAGGAGGCTCCCAGGAGACCTTAGGGCAGATTTGCAGTGCTGAAAGGAGCACCAGAAAAGCTGCAGAGGGACTCTTGATTAGGGAGCGCAGGGATAGGATGAGGAGGAGCAGTTTTAAGCTTGAGGGAGAGACTGAGATGAGATCTTTGGAAGAAATAGTTTCCTGTGACGGTGGGGAGGCCCTGGCCCAGGTTACCCAGAGCAGTGGTGGCTGCCCCATCCCTGGAGCTGTTGAAGGCCAGGTTGGATGCGGCTTTGAGGAACCTGATCCAGTGGGAGGTGTCCCTGCCCCTGGCAGGGGGTTGGAACTGGATGAGCTTTGAGGTCCCTTCCCACCCAAATCATCTTGTGATCCTATGATTCTACTAGGAAGTCAAACTCACAGGTGAAGGTGCTGTACATTTGAAACAGCACAGACAAAAATAAGACTCTTACATCTGATACACCAGTTGCTTCCACTAAACCCTCCAAAGCAGGGACATGAAACACTTCACAGCTCTCATCAGACCACATAGCAGCAATGAGAAGCTGATCTACAGCACTGCTGCTGCAGCCTGGGTACCCCTACAACCCAAGTCATAAAGAAATACCGGATGGATCCAGAGTCAGAACTTGGCTTCTTTATACTCTCCCACACATAACTTGGCTCACTGACATCTTTGCTACTCCTGTAAGCCCATGGAACGAGAGATCTGATTCACTGAGTTTAGAAGATTATCAAAATAAGGAAGGAAATGGCTGTAGTCTCTTCCAGCCTCCTTACGGATCTTGCCCCAGGTAGCAGTCAGGGAATTGGCTGAACAAATCTGTCAGAGGGAGCAAAAAGTCAGAGCTTCCCAAAATGGTCATCACACACCATGCAGGGATCAAATGAGTCCCTCCAGCTCACAGCCAGATGCATCATTACACCAGAACACTCCGCCCCTTACAAAGTGCCTGCAAAAATGAGAAAAGCCTCCTGTGTGGCTTAGGATCATGAACTGCTCAGATGCCTCAAAACTGAAAAAGCAGCAAAGTGCTTTTGCCCTTGAGATGTACTGAGAAAGCACTATTTTTCAGTATCCACTACAGCAATTTGCCAGTCTTTGCATAACCTGAATGGTGGGCAGCAAGGGAAAAAGTCTCAGATCAACCTAGCATGAAAACATTATGTGCAGTTTGCAAGGGTCCCCTGTTTTTTTAAATTCCAGCATTTGGCTATTTCAGGCATGACATTGTTAGCACATTCCCAATCTCTTATTGGAAAATCCACACTTAAAAAAAGGAAGTTTTATTCCTTCTCTATCTTTATTTTTTTTCAAAATAATCCATTAGCGCTTTTAGGTGAGAAAAAGCTCTCTGCTGCTGCCATTCAACTTGTCTTTTAATTTCAAGGTTTTAATTAACTTTGCCAGAAAGTACACTGTGTGTTTCCTTGGTGTTGTGAAAATTTAGTTTCCATCAAAATTTCATGCCAGACCCATTCTTCATAAAATGAACCTTCAAAATGTTTAAGTTCTATTATGACAATACAGAAAAATATTCAATCTAGCATGTTTTCCCTGACTTATCTCAGGAGATTCAGCACAACAAATCTAGCTGAAAGCATGAAACAGTTAGCTCAATGCTCATCTTTTCTGGCAGAAAGCCTTCTCTTCATCTTCCTGCAAATTCAGATTTGGAAGTGGATTTCAAGGCCATTATTGCTGAAGATAGGCCCAGCCTTCCCCCTCACCTGGGCATTTTTCTTATCCCTGGCAAGGCAGCTTTACTATTGGTAGAGTAAGCTTTGAGCAGGAAACAGGTGTCCAGCCTAAATTAAAGCAGGACAATTAGGATCATAGAATCATAGAATCATCAGGTCAGAAAAGACCCTCCGGAACATCGAGTCCAACCATTCCTATCAAACACTAAAACATGTCCCTCAGCACCTCGTCCACCCATCCCTTAAACACCTCCAGGGAAGGTGAATCAACCACCTCCCTGGGCAGCCTCTGCCAGTGCCCAATGACCCTTTCTGTGAAATTTTTTTTCCTAATGTCCAGCCTGAACCTCCCCTGGCAAAGCTTGAGGCCATTTCCTCTCATCCTGTCCCCTGTCACTTGGAAGAAGATGCCAGCACCCTCCTCTCTACAACCTCCTGAAATGGCCCAAGAGATCCAGGATTTCCCTGCCCATTTGCAGCCACACAGGGCTGGAAAGGTGTTATGGTCTTTGTTAACAGGCTTTTCCCCTGGGCACTTGCCTGGGGTAGACCAGGGATCCCTGAAGATCCCAGAACTGCTTCCCTTAAAGGAACAGCAGGCTCTGGGTCTTGAAGAAGTGATTTCTAAATCTCAAAAACCTCCAAACCACACCACAGCCCTGGCTCCTGCATATACAAATGACCTGGCCAGCCTGCAGACTGGGAGCTGGAAGAAAATGCCTTTCACAGACCCTGGTCCCTCACCTCCCATCACCTCTATACTGGTGTATCTGCTGTTTTCCTAAAACAGACTCTGGCTTGCTAAAACCAGGGCAGCAGGTGATTTATCGTTACCCTTTCATGTCCTTCTGCAGCTCTGCCTTGTAGGATCACTTTGATGTGTAGCTCCATGTGGACGACGAGCAGAACATCTCTTTTAGCTCATCTCCATGCTGTACTTCACAGCCCAGCACCGAGGCCTGATTTCACAGCCTGATTTATTCACACCGTGCTTTTGGGCTGCCAAATCCCCTTGGGAACATCAGGGTTTGGAAGCTTCTGCAGCTCTCAGAAACACTAAACTTCGTGGCAACACAGGTCTTGTGAGGAACGGCTGAGAGAGCTGGAGGTGTTTATCCTGGGGAAGAGGAGGCTGAGGGGAGACCTCATTGCTCTCTCCAACTACCTGAAAGGAGGTTGTGGAGAGGAGGGAGCTGGGCTCTTCTCCCAAGTGACAGGGGACAGGACGAGAGGGAATGACTTCAAACTCCTCCAGGGGAGATTTAGGCTGAACATTAGGAAAAAAATTTTCATGGAAAGGGTTATTGGGCACTGGCAAAAGGTTGCCCAGGAAGGTGTTTAAGGCACAGGTGGACGAGGCACTGAGGGACATGGTTTAGTGATTGACAGGAATGATTGGACTCGATGATCCAATGGGTCTCTCCCAACCTGGTTATTCTATGATTCTGTGATCATTTGTGAGTCTGTTAGAGCAGAGCAAGCTGCGCCACACGGGGGTGCTCGGAAAGCACAGTCTGGAGGATGCTGCACAGCAGAGCTGCTCTAGCTTCAAGGGTGACAGAGGAGATAAAAAAATGCTGGTGCTGCATTCAACAGAGAGGGTGGAGCTGCTTTCGCTCTGCCCTTCAGACCAGTGCTCCAAAACCCAGCTACCCTTGAAGTTCTGTTTCACTCAGGCGACTTGCATCCATGGGCAAGGTGCAAGAACAGGGAAATGGCTGTTAACATTCACAGTCACAAATACAGGGGGATAAAAAAGAGGCTGCACATAAGGAGCAGCACAATTCCTTGCTTCATGGAGCATTTCATTGCATTTCCTGATGGTAACAGATTGACGCTATCATGCTTGTTAGCATGGTCAACTTTTATTACAAGACAATTAAAGAGTTTTATCTCTACGTGGATCCAAGATTCTGAGGCCATTTTTTCTTTAGCTTCATGGGCTGTCCTTAGAAGCCTGTACTAATAAAGTGCATTCATTTCTGCCTCACAGCACGCTGAAGGCAGCATTTGAGAGGCTCAAGCAACGTAAGTATTTACATCTTCCTTTCTGACCTGACAATGTGTTCATTACCCCTGGGGTTTTCATCCTCTTCCCCCCTCTATTTCTAACTGTTCTGTCCCGGTCCATAGTGTGGAGGGTGGAGGGAAAGGACACACAGTGGGAGCCCTCCAAGGCTGGGCAAATTGTCTGCTCTGGTGGCAAAGAAAACGGCTCATTCCTCAAGTTAGTTTTATCTGGATCAAGTCACATCATATCAGCTCTGTTCACTCTTTGTCAAGCCAGTGACATGATGTGTGCTTGCTAACCGTGCCCAAGGCCCAACACAAACGTCCCCCACACAGAGAACGCGGCACCACCACAGTCCTCAGGACAGCATACCTGGCTGCTGGCACTGCTGTTTAGATCAAAACACTCTTCTGAAAAGCAGCTGGTGAGCTAAGGGGTTCTTAGAGCCTGAGTAGCGGAGCTGAACATTTCTGGAAAATGTGGGATTCCATTTCAAAGATACTAAAGCCGACAGATGCTGAGAAGTTATCAGCCACTTCAAACAGCAGCAGCCAGGTGCTCTGAAATGCAATCCATCTTTGCTGACCCTTGGAAACTCTCAGCTTGCAACCTCATCTCATGACATTTGTGCAAGGCTGGATGCAACTGGCAAGCAGCTCGCAAGAGCAACGACCATCCAGCAGCATAGCAGACAGAAAGCAGCCCAAGACTGTGCTGGCAGAGGTCAGAGCACCCCAACATCTGACCTGCAGCCCCAGCAGGAGTGGTGGCTTGGGTAAATGGAGCTAAGAAGCAACACAGCTGGCTCTGCACCTGCCGATGCTGCTTTGAATGGGTGTTCCAGTTCTGGAGAAAGGAGCCTTTCCCCTGCATTTTGCAGGCACTGAGAGGACCTGCAATAAACCCTGTTGAGGTTGTGTGACCCCCATGGCCACATTAGTGCATGCAGAAACACATGGAGGCCTTTTTTAAGCCTGTTCCATTCATGCCTAGTCATATAGCAGCCACATCCCAGAAACAGCACCTAAAAACTGTGACTTTGTGTTTAAAGACCTTTCTACTGACTGTATATGAATTCTGAATTGCTTTAGAAATTGAAAGTGTTGGGAACTCTCACATCCAGCTGGCAGTAATGCTGAAGGATGAACTGAAAGGAATTGAGGAGTTCCGAGAAAGACAGAAGGAACAGAGAAAAAAGGTGAGGAACGAGATAAATGTTGAAACAGATGGGGTTCAATGATCTGTGCTGATGGCCTGTCTCCAGCCAGAGGCCATGAATGCTGCAAAAGATGATAAACCAATGCCAGTTTGCCTTGTGCACTCCATATACCAGGCTGGGGGAAAAAAAATCTTTCTGATCCCAGCTGGAAACGAAGCAGGCCTCTGAACTCGGGAGACAGGGGCTTTCCTCACTTCTATTCTCTCTGGTGTTAACTGCAGATACTATTATGGCTCCTGTAAGAACTTAATCCTTCCTTTCCTCTTTTTTATACCCTTGCTAATTGGTTTTCTTTGGTATGATTCAACATGATCTCAGCCTGCACTAAAATGAAGGGGGGAACGCGAACATTTAAAAACATAAAACCAAATTAATATCGTGCTGAATGCAACACCAAGATATTCTGCATTATGAATTATGGAAGAGTAACTAGTTGTTGTTATATAGTGGAAAACTGAGTATATTCATGGCTATTTCACCCTCTATGGTCTTATCAAGCTCCAAGTTCCTTTAAAAAAATAGCTCTCAGTAGAGACAACAGTGGCCACTCTTACAGCTTCTCTGCTTCCATGGGGTGGAAGACAAAGACAGGACAGTTGCTTAACACTGAAAGCACTGATTGATAGAGGAGTAAAATAAAATAACCAATTCTTTGCTCATTTTAAGCAAATGAAAATGCATTTGACCAATATCAAATGCCACAAAAACTTTGTGTCTACAACACTGACACAGAGGAACTTGGAATAGCAGACAACTCTGAATACAAGAGTGGGTAAACCCAGTGCTGCTCCTGAGATTTGAGGTCCACATTGATCTGATGAAGGAAATAAAGCACAAAGACAGAGAGCGTGCACCTTGTTCATCACCATTTGTATCCTGCCCCCCCTTCCAGCCCCTACCTTGCCACTAGGGTTTGCAAAGAGAGAGGCTCTCTCTCCTGTTGAAAACAATAAGCCTATAACAAGTGGAAATAATTAAAGGGGCCTGGAAAAGAAGGGAAATCTGCTTTAGAGTCTAAGGCAAGATTATTTTCTTGGCCCAGCATGCAGCTATGAGGAAGTCAGCATTAGGCATGCTAGGAGAGTCAGCATTTTTGGTAACTTCCCAAAACGCTGTGCTTTGTGTTTGGCTGTACTGCCCTCAGGACTCTTATCTAGTCTGGTGCGAAGCAAGCCTCTGGGTAGCCCTGGAGAGAGCTTGTTTGAGCAGAATAGAAAGATTAGAGGGCCAAAATTCCCACTGAAGAAACCCGTGCCCTGCCAAGTAGGAACATATCTCACTGTCACAGAAGGCTGAGCATATCACAACTAAAGCCATAAAAGAGAATTCAGCACTATCCTTTCAATGCTGACCAGATGAAGATATGGAAATCAAATTGCATCGAGCATAAATTTGCCAGAAGCAATGGAATATAAATTACACAGGAACTGTTTGTATTTGAAATGGAGAACTACCCTTGCAATACAGTGGTTTGGTCTGCAAGCATGTGGGATCAAGCTCTTGAACCAAGCTCTTGAACCAGCAAAGAACCCTGCTGGCAGAGCTGATGGGCACTGGGGACTGGATGTTACACTATTTAACCACCCTATGGGGGAAAAAAAAAGGGCAGAGAAGAAGTAAAGACGACCTACATCCTCTCTGCTAATAATGCAGTTATCATGGATTATTTTTACCTGGCACTTAGATGCTCTGTGTTACTTGGAAACCTGGCATATAGAAAAGCAGAGTGAAGTCATTTCCTCCGCAGCACATGGCTTGTAGAAAGGCTCATAAAAAAAGGATCTGACAAGGGCTTTCCTAATCCAGAAAAAAACATCTTACTTCTGTGTGCTTCTTACAGTACGAGTCTGCCATGGAGCGCATGCAAAAGAGCAAGTTGTCCCACTACAAGAAAACAATGGAGGTAAGAGAGGAAGCATTGTGCAGGTGTCTTGATGTAAACTGGCTCCAGTTTGAGACAGGGCAAAACCTGTATTTAATGTATCTATATTTTAAAAAATATTCAAGAACATATGAGTGTGCAAGAGCGAGGAGGAAGCTTATCTTCCCTGCCCCACCCAGTGAGGAGCCTCCAAAACTAATACAAAGTTAATGCAGAAAGAACAATGCCCCAGGGCAAATAGGATTTCACTCTTTCTAAGCAAGGAGACTTCCAGGAACAAATTTAATTTTTCAGTCTGCCTAAATACAACTTAAAAACCAGTGAGGGATCCTTGTAAACAGGAAGAAACCTCTCCAACGGACAAGCTTACAGGTACACGAACCTCAGGCAGCTGGTATTGGCAGCCAATATTGGCCTCTAAAGAAAAGTAGTTGTCCCCTCAGTGCTACAGCTGGAACTGTACTAGCAATTTTTATTTAACGTGGTTGTTCTGAGTGAATCTCTAAGGCAGGGAGGTCGTTTGGTGCAAATAAGGATTTCTTTTGTTTCTGGTGTCACCAAGAATTTTTTCTGTTGATCAGACTCAGGCACCAATTTGCTGGAAACT
Source organism: Piaya cayana (assembly GCA_013389865.1). Lineage (NCBI taxonomy): Eukaryota > Metazoa > Chordata > Aves > Cuculiformes > Coccyzidae > Piaya > Piaya cayana. The sequence goes on from WAAB01010607.1 coordinate 29,875, forward strand.
CAAACTGGAGACAGTCCAGCCTTGCTCCCTAATCCAGATCCTCACGTGTGATTTTGTTTCAATACAGTCAAAGAAGACCTACGAACAGAAATGCAAGGAGGCGGATGAGGCCGAGCAGGCCCTTGAACGGATGAGCGCTGCAGGCAATCAAAAGCAGACAGAAAAGGTACCTCTGCTGACTGCTATTTAGAGAGAAAAGTGTGGGTTTTTTCAGTGAAAACAAAGCACCTTCATGGGGTTGTCTTCCTTCACAAACTCCTTCGGTAACCCTGATCTTGGTCTGCCACAAGCTGAGGGGTTTTAAAAGGCAGGGAAGGGACCAAGTATCTCATTATCCCAGGCTATGATCTAATTGCTCTATCAGTCCTGAAGAGAAACGGAATGAGATTTTCCTCCACAGTTGCTCATAAAAACTGAACAAGTCAGAAGCATGCCAGGCAGTCAGTTTTGCCTTTTGGTCGCTTACATTTAGTAGGCATAGTATCTTACATTAAAATGCATATTTTTCCTTGACATTTTTCTCCTTATGGTTAGTTTAATTTCAACTAAATTTACAAACTCAAAAATAAATCATTGGAAATTAAGGCACTGCAGTCCTTCATTGCATCGTCTTGATACTTGTAGCTGACAATTCACTAACTTTTAATGGGAACATTTTACAGCGGAACAGATGGAGAAAACAAAATAAATGAACTCTCTTTGGCTCGATAAAAATCAGTGCAGTGTAAGCAAAAAGGATCAAAAAATCATCTCAAGGAGTGGGGGTGGGGTGAAGGTGGAGACACTAAAAACAGCATCAGAACTTTATGTTTCATTTCCAGCATTCACAAATCTTTGATGAACAAAACCCTCCAGCCTATCTGTAAAGAGGGAAAAAGAAATCCTGCCCCAACTGAGATCACACCAGAACACTTAGCAATTTCAATGGCATCAAAATCTGACCCAGCTCCTTTCACACAGAAGTATCCCAGGGTGCTGTGATGCCACTGTTTCTGCACACATGCCAGCGTGTTTGTAATGCACAGAGACATCTCACAAGAACCATGTCAGCTGTTTAATTCCAAGCAGTACTCACAAGCAGTTTGGGCCAGAAAGCAAATAAGAATGAAGGTTATGTTCCCAGCTTATTACACATTTTCCAACCAGCTGTGCTGAGGAATATGGTCATAAGAACCCCTACCTGAGCCTTGTCTTGAAGGGCATAATGGAGGAATGTGTGATACTGGTGTCTGGAGCCGTGCGTTAATGTACTGTTACCACCATCTGTGCTGAAAGACCAGGGAGAACAGAGCTGTCAATAATATCTGTATTTTATATGTTAAAAGCTGCAGGTTTTTAAAAAAGTAAAGTTCTACTTAGCATAAATTTTGCTTTTTAGGCTTCTGAGTTGTTCAAGGAAATAATCTGGCATTTGCAAAGTATTTTAAAGGCTGTGTTCTTTTCATCTGCGTATTACATGAGGAGCTTGGAAGATGAAGCATCTTAACTGCTATTTATTTCTGGTTTTAAATATCTATTAGCAAAGTACATCAAACACTTGAGAAAAAAACAACTCAGCCAGCAGACACAGCTTCAGGCTGGATCATGCCAGCAATGAGTTCCCATGGCAGAGATATCTGAATGGAAAGAGATAAATTGCCAGATTTCCCTTGAAGTCAGTGGATCTGTGGCTGCATCTGTGAAAGCCTAGTGCCTTCTTCTCCATAGAACACATTCAATGCAACTATGCATTGAGGTGGGACACCAAAAAACATTTGTAAATCTGAGACTTTCCCCAAAAAAGGAAAAAGGACTAGGCAGCAAAAACACTAGGGCAGAAGCAAAATATATGGTCAGAACTTAATTTGGGGTGTTTCTTTTCCTATTTCAGAGTCAAAACAAAGCCAAGCAATGCAGAGACGCAGCAAATGAAGCAGGTGATGTTCTATTTGCAACCAAACTAAGGTTTTTCTCAGCAAAGATTGACTGGCACTCTGATTTTGATAAAGCTCCATCCAAATCACCCAGCCTGGCTCTGTTTGAATACAGGCTTCTCAAAGTCACCTATTCATAATTAACGAACAAGCTGTCAGTCACCTATATTGACTGTACTTTGTGGAAATACAAATCTTCTTTCATTAGAGAATTTATAGAAGACCTCCTTTAAAGACTTTGCCCAGGAAAGAAAAGCTCTTTCTGAAACAAGTTTGAAAGCACCAAAGAATGACACTTAAATTGCCTCCAGCCAGACCAAACCAGAGACACAGTACCCAGGTTCCCTGTACCTGAGCACAGTAGCATCCTCTAGCCAGAAACATGTAGTATGTCCAGCAGGATGGGCCAGCAGACATCTGAGCTGGTTCATGAGTTCAGACTTGTCCCTCGCTGCTCACATAAAAATTTACACTAAATCTCATGGTTTACCTGGTTGGCTCAGCACAGAAAGAGCCTAAGGATGCTTGGATGAACCGAGCAAGGTCCAGGCTCTTCACCTCTAATTTGCATTATCCCCACTGTAAAGTTAACAGATGATTTGCAAACCATGCAGAAAGAATCCTTACTCTAGTATAAAGTTGCAAAGAAAGAAACCAAATATCCTTGCTGGACCACCAGTTTGACACTCACACATTCTTGTGATGCTGTGGCAAACCACAGCCCAAAATGGAAGAATCATAGTACAGTTGTAATGGGAGGAAAAAGAGAGAGCCTGTATTGTATTTTTTCCTAACTGTTTGGTTTCTATTATGTGTGTCTGTGTTTGCAGAGAATGTGTATAAACTGAATATCGAGCAGCTGGATAAGGTCAGGACAGAGTGGGAACAGGAACATATCAAAACCTGTGAGGTAAACATTGACTTTTACAGTGATATATTTGTGCGCTCTTCATTTTCTCCTACTTGCAGATATCAGTCTAGGACCTGCAATATCGTCCCGAGGGTTTCGCCATTTGCTTTATGTGGAGTCTTAGTAGATGTCTGCAAAACTGTTGTAAAAACTAGAGTTGATTTAAACATAGACACTAGCAATCTCACACTCTCTGTGCTTGTTCAGCTCAAGTATGTAAATACAAAGGAGAGGAATAAGTGCAGAGGCTGGAAAAGTGGAGCAATATATGAACTGGTACAACTTATCTGCAAGCCTTTTTTGCCAGTTTTCACCCATATCCTAGAATCATTAAGGTTGGAAAAGACCCCTATGATTATCCAGTCCATCCATCAATGCAACAACATGCCTAATAAGCCATGTTCCAAAGTGCCACATCTACATGTGTTTTGAACCCCTCCAGAGACGAATTTTTTCCTAATATCAAATTTAAACCCTCTCTGGCACAACTTGAGGCCATTTCCTCTCATCCTATCACTTGTTACTTGGGAGAAGAGACCAGCACCCACCTTGCTACAACCTCCTTTGTGTGTGGAGCGCAATAACATCTCCCCTCAGCCTCCTCTTCTCCAGGCTAAACAATCCCAGCACCCTCAGGGATAATGAGCTATCACAACCAAGATAAGGCAATTTCTCAAAAACTGCTTTGTATCAAAAGGTGATTTCAATGGAACATGAACAGTAATGTAGACATTAACATTCATTTTTAGTTTAAAAAGCAAATTTCAAAATTGAAACAAGAATTCAATTAATCCATTAAAAATGAACAAATTATTCCCTTGGTTATGTTTTACAAGTGGCTTTCAGAACAGCTTCTTGTTCTAATGCAGGAAAGGGGTTGTACTTGTTTGGTTTTGTTTGTTTGTTTCTTTTTAAAATCTCACAGCTTCGTTGGATATTTAAAATAAGTCTGGCTAAACTAAACAGCATGTACCATAGCATTTTGAGAGCAAAGATATCCAAGCCACTCAGAATCTTTATTTTCCATGGCACTTTATATTCACCTGCAAGTATATCCCCCATCTGCCTTGGAGAAATCTTTCAGTTGAAAGGTGATGCTGGAAAAGTCTCTATTTCCATTATGGCAGGGACGGATAAGGAGATTTGCATTTGGCTAGTACATTTTACACAACAATTTACAGGAACTGGTTGACATCCAAATCAGTTATGTTTGGTTTTACTAATCCTTCAAATACATTCACCCTTAGCAAGTTTGCAGACGACACTAAGCTGGGTGGAAGTGTTGATCTGCTGGAGGGTAGGGAGGCTCTGCAAAGAGATCTAAACAGGTTGGACTCCTGGGCTGAGTCCAATGGCAGGAGGTTTAACACGGTCAAATGCCGGGTCCTGCACTTGGGGCACAACAACTCAGTGCAGCTACAGACTAGGAGAAGTCTGTCTAGAAAGCTGTCAGGAGGAGAGGTACCTGGGGGTGTTGGTTGACAGTGACTGAACATGAGCCAGTAGTGGTCCAGGTGGCCTAGAAGGCCAATGGCATCTTGGCTTGGATCAGAAACGGCATGGCCAGCAGGTCCAGGGAGGTTATTCTCCCTCTATACTCAGNTGGCAGAGGCTGCCCAGTGAGGTGGTTGAGTCACCTTCCCTGGAGGTGTTTAAGGGATGCGTGGATGAGGTGTTGAGGGACATGGTTTAGTGTTTGATGGGAATGGTTGGACTTGATGATCCGGTGGGTCTCTTCCAACCTGGTTATTCTATGATTCTATGATTTGTCCAGCTGCTAAAGTATGATTTTGTGAAGTTTAATCCTTGCAGGCTTTATTTCCATGTGAAATAAAATGCCAGGTGCATAGCTTTCTAGTTCTCTGCTTCCTCTTAAATATTCCCTATCTGGGAGGACTGGGAAGTCCCACGGCTGGCACAGCAGTCTTTCCACAGGAATTGTGCCAAGCCTTCCAAGATGTAGATTTCCCCCCTTCTTAAAAAGCCAACAAACAAGCAAAGCATTCTGCAACCCAACACACTTCATTCCTCCTGCATAGCTCAATCTGGGATAGCCCCCAGAGCCTGTGGTCTGCCTGCTGCTCAGCTCAAAGAACCACTTAGAAAGGGAGGGCACCTTTAACGCCTCTTGTACAAGTGCTTAGAGAGACAATAACTGATAGATTTTTTTGGGGCATTTTAAACTAGTAACAAGTACAAAGCAGCTTAAGATCCAAAACTTCTGGTTGCATAGTGGGGAATCTGGAAGTGCCAGAGGCTGCTTAGTTCTCTAGCTGAGTGCTGGACATCCATAGGTGGAAAATCATGGCTAGCAAATGGGAACACTGGGATGACCTTCATCATGGCATCTATGCCATACTCCTTGTTGTGAGACGCCCAGGTTCACTAGCAGTCTGTCCCACAAGCCAATGGACACAAGGGATGTGTCTAACACAACAAAAAGCTGTACTCACAAAGGGCTTGACAAGCTCAGAGTCACTACACTTCCCTCTGATGAGCAACATTTCCAGACAAGACACCATTCACCTGGAAGCCTCCCAGCCGGCTCCAGTGCTATTTCAGCAGCCCCTGAGGGGCCAGGCTACAGCCAAAGGCTTTTTGTTCAGAATGGGTATTGAAATTCTCATTCTCTATCCTTCAAGTTCTCTTTAAAAGCTTTTTTTCTTTTTTTTCCCCCTCAGGAACTGGTCCCAATGCCAGCTGACTGTCTTGACAGACTCTTTTTTTCCTGGTTGTTTTTTTTTTTTTTTTTAAAGATTGTAAGATATTAGATGGCAGGCAGCATACCCAACTGAATGTTCTGCTGAATACTGTATACTTTTGTGGTATTCTGGACCTAGCTACTAGCAAATGGAGATGGAAACAGATGGCTGGAAGCATCTGAGCTTTTCACACCTCATAGAAAACCAAAAATTGATGTTCTACTTATAACAGTACAACTTAGAGATTGGGGCGGTTGTTTTTTTGTTGCTTTTAAAGAAAGAATTTATCTGCCTCTTTCTCCAGCTCAGTTCACACTTCTCCCCTCTCTTCCTCCTTCATTCTTCCCAAGCTGTGCAACAATATGAGCAATTCAGACAGATGAAGGAAGAGAGTAAACTTTGAATAAAGAAAATGCCTTCTCTTTACCATGAAAAATAACCTTAGGCATGAACAGAGGTAATTCACAGAGCCTCACACAGTTTCAAAAGAGGGAAGGTCAAAAAGACATTTTAGAATGCAGAGATGAATACTTTTGACTCTACTTCTACCATAAACACAGCCCTTTCATGCCAGCACTTAACTGATCTGCCAAACATTGAGATTTCAATGTGATGGGCAGAGAGGGACCCTGACTCTGAAATCCTTGGCAGTAGAAGTAGCAGTCAGATCCAGATCCAGATTCCTCTCCTCTGCTTTGTATTGGTCTAGAAAACACAACTTTAATTTGGTTCAATCGATTAAAACAAATTCTTGAGCATGAACAAGTAGATGTAGGTTATCTCCAGGAGTTGAAAATGTCCTTTACAGAAGATCTTTCAGAACAATTTGCAGACTTAATGAATTTGGCCCAGGGAAGCCCCAGCCCTGTCACCGCCTGCAATGTAAATAACTAACTACCATAAGGCTACATCACATCTTCTCTTTGGCTTTAGGTATTCCAGCTCCAGGAGTGCGACCGCATCACCATTCTCCGCAACTCGCTGTGGGTTCACTGCAACCAGCTCTCCATGCAGTGCGTGAAGGATGACGAGGTACCCACCAAGCGGCTTTGTCTGCAGAGGAGGAGCAAGAGTGTTCTAACAGCACGGTGCTCGCTTGCCCTTCTCTGTGGGAGCTGCCCACCTCTGGCCAACTGCCTGCTGCGCAGTCTAGCTTGTTCCCACTAGATGTCAAACAGATATGTGCCTGGATGGGGACTGTCTGTGTCACACATGGTGACACTTGCATGTTGCCATCCCTCATTTTATTTGGGAATGCTTCAAGCTACCAGAACATGTGACCAAGTAAATGTGGGCTCAGGTGCAGCTTTTGGAAGGCACCCATGGTCTCAAAATTGGAAGATGCAAGAATACACTAGTTTTGATGTTGAATGGTTGTTTCCTCCTATTGATTTCTTTATTGCGCTGAAAAGCCCTGGACTGCCTTCATCCTCCTCTCTTAAAAGAACATCCAGAGCACAAATAAACAATTGTGTTACAAGAATGTTTGTACAGGGGACAGGCCAGAAGATCCGTCAAGGTCAGACGTATCACATACAAAGTGTCTCTTAGGGGGAAAAGCATTAGGAGATAATTAATCAGTAATTCAGTGTGAGATGTTTAAAATCAAATTAAATGCTTGGATTCTATTTTGCAGCTGTATGAAGAGGTTCGGGTAAGCTTGGAGAACTGCGTTATCGAGTCCGACATAGACTACTTCATTAAGACCAAAATGACGGGAACACAACCTCCAGGTAATTATTCCTACTGGTCTCACCAGATGAGTCACTCATGAGGCTGAGGCTGAAGTTGTACAGTACACGGAATTGGAGGGGAAGCCAGGTGGAGGACTTGCTGCTCTGGCCATTCATTCCCATCCACCACAGCTCACTTATCCCCCCTCACTGTGCTGCCAATGCTTCCTGTGCAGCTCCAAGCTGAACAATTCAGGTTAGAAATAACCCTCTAAAAAAGACAAAAAGCAGTTTTAGATTTTCAACCAGCCTCATTTCACAGTACAGCTGAACTGACACTGCTTAGAAGGCAGAAAACTGCCTTGCAGAGATGGCAACCTCCGATTCCTGCAATGGTGACAAGTCAGGAACAACTTAACATATAACTGCACCCCAGTGCCCTCTTGATAGAGATGCCACCTCTTCATTTGCCACACAGAGAGGACCAGACTTAGTATTTGTTTTTGTCCCACCTGCCCAGTGGGGAATAACTTCTTTTTTCCTCTCAGGAAGTTGTTTGTATAAATGGCAAGATCCTGTCTGGGGGGAACTTTGAATGAAATTGGCTTTTCTACAGCACGCAGAAACAATGCAAGGTTCACAGACTCTGTTCATTCAAGCCAAAGCAGGCTTTTCATTGACTGCAGTGGTCAAAACCTCTGGGCTGAAATGGAGACTGGGACAGCAAGAGCTAAGAGCAGCTGTAAAATGAAAACATGCTGCTCCAGGTTAGAAAGTCTCCAAACACACCACCAGAAAGAAGGCTATCTAATGTCTGACAGGGGCAAAAGCAAACCACACCCTCTTACCACAACAAGCAGTGCAAAATATATGCAGACTGAGTGAATGCACTTCTGAGCAGCTGCTTCAGTAAACAAAGATTCAAAGCTTTTGTAAAAGGAGAGAAAATTCCCTATTTCAGCTCTTCACTAGCTGACAATACATATCTATGCAAAAAAGACCTCTTCCTCCACTTATTTGTTTTTTAAATCTGTGCACAGATACTGTTTCGCTTCCACACAGTCCTGCCTCAAATTGGAAATCCCCTTAGTACGCCTTCAGCTGTACGAATTGGAGATCGCTTCCATTGCAAGGGGGGAGTAAGCTACACTAGCATAGGAGAAGTTTATACTGATAAAAATCTTCCATGCTTGCCAGACTGGATGGGGCTTTGAGCACCCTGATCCAGTGGGAGGTGTCCCTGCCCATGGCAGGGGGATTGGAATTTGATGAGCTTTAAGGTCTCTTCCAACCCAAACCATTCTATGATTCCATAGCAGCATGAATAAAGAGGTAGTTCTCTCACACAGGAACAACTTACACCCTTTGATATCACCACAGAGCTCAGAGCTGGCAGTAACCTCACCTTTGGAACCACTGCAGCAGAGCTGGGTGCTGCCACAACTCTGCACTGAACTAACCAAGGCCTGGGTTTCACTCAGCCTTTCTGTCATTATACCTATGATGATCAAGAATTAGGATTTGGAGAATTTTTTTTGAATGGATATATTGATACTAGGGCACTGGATGCCATTTTGCTGCTTTATTTGCCGATTATTCTTCTTCACACAGGGATTCACTGTACAGGAGCATTTACCAAATAAAAACTACATTTTCACTGGCAGAAGGGAGGACTGCACCTTGCAACAGTGTGAAACAACTTCTGTACACTAAGAAATCTGTAATTCTCAGCTAGGTTTCTTTTCCTACATGAGATTTCTCATTCTCTGGTTGCCTAGGCAATTTTCTGCAAACAGCTCTTCTCTATGTCAGGACTCATCTCTAATAAGAAGTAGGTGGGAAAAACCCTCAAGAGCTTTATGAAAGGCAAAGAAATCATGGACTTGCTTTTTGTTGGACTTTTTTTACCACCTTCTAGAAGGCGAGATGTTCTGGCAGTAACACCCTAGTGCCTCTGCAGCTCTGGCTAATAAGTTTGTACAGTAGCTGGTGAGCATGGTGAGTTGTTGGTCTGCATTATTATTAGCATAAGGCAGGAGGAACGCATGTGAGATCTTCATTGTATAGCAGGAGACCTTCAAACTGACCAAAACTTTTTAGTTTCTTGATGCTATTGCTCACTCCTCTTTTCTACCTAATCTTACAATGTGTTTTAAACTAGAAACTACACCAAGGTGACTGTCTTGAAAAATAACAAGAGACCCTTAAACTGGTCAGAAAGGTCCCTAATTACTCAAAATCTTATTTGTAAGGATTCTTCACAGTCACTGCCTGCTCTGCTTATGATCTCCGCTGACCCAATATGAGAATGTCAGCACAACCTTTAGTTCATGTCCAATGTCTGTCATAATTTGCTAGTCTCAGAACTGAGATAATATGGTATCACAGACTGCACTCATGTTTGTTTGGCTTTAACACAGAGAAGGCAGAAAGGGTGTGTGGCCATGAGCTCTAATCAACTACACCAAGATCTGCGAGATGAAAAATAAATAAATCCATCTGTGACTATTTCATCTGTAAAGCTAGAGTTGGAAATGGTCCCAATTTCACCTTAATGACGCCACAGGGGAGTGTGAAGGAACTGTAACTTAACTGTGTTTGAGAGAACAAAAAACAAATATTTCTGGGTAAACAGCAAATCAGCTCTCCTAGGCGGACAGGGGAGATGCTCAAACACAAGCACAAACCAGGAAATTGCTCATTATTGTTGCTGGCAGCAGTGTGCAGAAATCTCTAAAGCCTCCTGACTCAATACATTAGGAAAAGAAGGAACAAAACACACTGCAGCCAATTGTATCAAGAACATGGTCCCAGGCTCACAACAACCATGCTCTGCTCCCTGAAATCCTGAGCTTTAAGGCAATGGAGGAAACTATCATACAGGAAACTGCCTTCTTAATTAGGACTAGGTACAGCTATTGGAATGGTTCTTCAGGACCACGACTGCTTTTGTCCAGTCCCCAGGTCACCCTGTGCTGCTCCAGCCACACAACAGGGGGATGCAGATAGGTGCTGTATTGCCTTTTGCTCCAGCAGCCCTGATGGCTGCAACTGGCAGCTGCATTCTGGTTGGGAGAAGACAGTTTTGCCTTGTTGAACTTCTCATCTTTACTGCCCTGTTGCAGATGCAATAGGATATGAGAACTACTACAGCAGTGATGCAAGCAAAAGAAGCAGCAGCCCTATCCAGTCTTGTGGGATGATGAAGAGGTAAGTGGCAAACTTTGGTTCCCAGAACGTGTATATCTACATCCGAACGGCAATGAACAAAGATAGAAAATGGGACCTGGAGAGTTTTACATTTTTCATTGCAGCAAAAGGTAGCTATGTATCAACAAATGTAACTTAACAGAAGCAAACCTATTAAAACCAGAGTCAGTAATTTTGCCATGGCCTAGTGGGAAGAGAGACAGGGACCGAATTCTTAGAACAATTAGTTGGCCAGCAATGGATAGCAGTCATTTATTTCCTCCTTCCTAGTGAGTCATGGCACATAGCAACAAACCCACTTCATTTGAGGAGGGCAGAGGTGAATCTCACTGGGAGCACAGGCTGGAGCGAGCTATTTGTTTCAGTCATACCTCCTGGCTCACAGCACTGCCCGGTTGAGCAGAACAAAGAGCTGCTCTTTGTATCCAGACCAAAGGAAAAAAACACTTAGTGGAGTAACTGATGATTAAGGAGGTGATTTTTCTTTTTCTGATCCCTTTATGCTAGTAAATTCTGTAACACAGATGCAGTTATACCAGCAGAAGAGCATGGTAGATCTACTGATTTAAATATTTTATATTAAAACATCTATTTCATAGTGGGAATGGCATCATATTTAATGCAGAATAGCTTTATGTTTTGACAAGCCTCATTATATGGTGAAGACAAGGAGTGGGCTGTGATCTACCATTTAAAGTGTAGTCCAGGCTTGTTACTGAGCTGATAAAGCTTATATATAATACTTGGGTTTTCAGTTGGAAATCAGATCTTCTGTAATAATGAATTCTAACGCTGCATCCTGTAGAGTTACAGAAGACAATTGTACTGCCACTCAGAATACAACCATGCTCTGCTGAGACTCAGGCTGAGTTTTTCAAAAATTGTGCAATTTGGATGCCTGTTTCCAGAAACACTGAGTGAGGGGATTGATCACACGGACTTCAGTCTGATGGTTTGAAGACATTTTATTGAGCTTAGCTGTTTCTTTATAAACCCTTTTTAGTTACATAACTGGGTGCCCACGAGGGTATCTACAGTGGTAACTGTCCATAAAGCTAGTACTAACATTATTGGCTAAACTACCATGCATGTTAAGCAACCAAGTTACACTATGTTGATAGTTCTCTTCCATTGTTTTCCTTTCAGTTGGTACTCGTTCCCACCAAACTAGCTCTTGTATTCCTTTCAGCTGGCCTTTGTTTATCTTCAGTGTTCTGTTTCAAGGCCTTGTTAGAATTGCTTGGTATCAATCAGTCCCACAGCATCCAGGCCTTCTTCTCTGTAAAATGTCTCCACAACTGAGCATTCACCAGCCAAAAAACCAGACCCTTTAAATATGCCTTAAGTAGGCAATGCTATTTCCATCTATGCTTCAGAATCCTAACCCATCTTCTCACTTAAGTGCCCAGCTGTTATACAACAAAATTTCACTTAAATTCACAGTTTTTAGAAAGGCTCATTATACAAGATTTGAATGTTAAATTGTATCCGCTTTCCTTAAAGACAAAAAGTTGGTAATCTCTTAAAAACAGCTGATAATTCTCATCATATGAACATTGTGAAATAATTGGAGGCTTGCACCATGAGCCTTTGGATCAACAACAAAACACCACCTGATGCATTTCCTGCACTATTTAGTGATGGCTGACGGTTCAGCATTCCACTGCATTTTTTAAAATACATTTTTAACTGAAGATAAATTTATCTCCAGCATAAATGAGAACAGACAGCCACAGGAAGAGGTGCTGTCTACCCAGTGCTACAGCAGATGGAGGGATGGTTGAGTCAGACAGCCGAGATGAAGGAATGCTCATACCCAGTCCTGTGCACTCATTTTGTCACTGTCTTCTCTTGGTTCTGCAGATTCTCTGGATTATTGCATGGAAGCAGCAAAAACAACACTGAGAGTGCCGCTCCCTTAGCCCCTCCTCTAGGTATGCCTCTTCAGGAAATAAGGTTACCAGACATGTTTGTTTTAGATCACATCGCTAAATCAAACTTTGACATGGAGCAGAAATGGTACAGCAGACATTCGTATGTTGGCAGTCAAGAGTAAGGGTAGTCAGGAGACAAATTTAGCTTGGGTGTGTATGAAGCAATTTTCCCAATTCAAAATGATCCATATAATCTTCAAAACTTCTGTCTAGGCAAAGGGGAACTGTACATTCAGAACACCACAGTCAGACTTTGATAACAGTTTTTTCCTAAGGTAGAACACACCACCTCTAAAATGCCCAAAAGAATACCCAAAGCTTTTAACAAGCCAGGTTTGTGCCTTATGAATGCAAACATCCATCTTGTTTCACAGTTACACTGTCTTATCATAACCCTTGCAACTAGGATTTCATCAGACAACAGGTTTTTGACTATGCAGAAAGTAACAGCTTATAACATTTTTATTGGCTTGATTTAAACCGAAACCACTTTAACTGTGATTCTTGCCTGAAGAAAATAAAAGGCTGGTTTAAAACAGGTTTAGAATATACCCAGATCAATCTCCTTTGTCAGGCCAGCCTGCCAGGGGCACCCAGGAACAAAGCACAGACTATCTTGTTGCGTTGCATGTGGTGGTCCAGCTGGGGCATGGGCACACGTAGAGCGATGCCGCATTGAGCAGCCAAGGGCAGTCACTCCTCCCGAGTTTCCTTAGGCTGGGGGCAGCAGGGGAGAGCATACCCCAAACAAGACCCTCAGGAACAGCAAACACTCTCCCAGTTTAGCTTTTTCTACTGCTCCCATGCTTGTCTTTCAAAATCAGAAAGGTTAAGGAGCTGACAGTGTTTCTTAGAGCAGGACAACTACACAAAGAACTGACTGTGGGAGGGTGCAGACACCCTGGCACTGAGTGCGCTGTCACAGCACTGTCAACCCACTGAGGAGTCACGTGTGGGAACCTTCTGCTTGCCTCGATGGCAGAGGAAGCTTCCAGATAGATGCTGGGAAGGAACTAGAGGTGTCCCTAACTAGGACAAGCTGGATTAAAACAGCTCCTTCCACAAAAGTCATGCCAGTGATAAAGAGCTATCTGGAAACTATGGAAACTACCAAAAAATACCTAGTGAGCCACTGGCACAAGACTTTCAAACTTTTTCTCAAGGGAAAAAGAGAAGCCCTGTGTGAGTCGCTGAACTGCTAGGATTTTATACCACCAGCAGCAACCATTTTAAACACAGCTTTTCCCTCTTTGGACCCTCTGGATTGTGCTTTAGCAGGGTAAACATTTTCCCAACCTGTTTGAGGGTGAAGTTAGTTTCTAACCACCCACAAAGTTCAATGGCTGTATTGTCACCTAATCAATGGCACACAGTTTTTGTGCAAGACTCTACCTACAGCTCACAGTAGGCTTTCTATACATGCACATCTCCAGACAGAGAGAGAACAGGAACCCTTGTATTTGTGAACTCTTGCATATGATCCCATGCATTTATAAGCAACTGAACTCTTTCTGTGTGGTTTGTTCCTCCCTCCCAGCAGAGAAAACAGACAGCGTCTATGCATCTATTTTTGTAAATGAACAAGCTGGAACCACGTCATCACAGGACTACCGAGTACTTTATGACTACACAGCTCAGGTAACAAAAGGCTTCAAACTAAGTATTTCTAGTGTCGGATTTAAAATAGGTGATGTTGGTCCAAACATCTTGAAAGCATTAATTCTGTGAAGTAGGTGTTATCTTCCCTGTACAGGCAGACACAGAGGATTATTGGTCAAGGTCACATGCAGAAGCCAGGAATTCCAACTGCCAGTTCCTGGCACACATCACTGGGCTACACTGCTTCGTGATGGAACAATACCATTTTTTGCCAGCGATTACACACTAGAATGCTCTACCTCTCCTAAATAGTACTGAGCTGTTACAGTCTCCTTTTAGAGATACAGGTGACTACAAACACAAGGAAAACTTAATTTTTTTAGAGGCTGATGGCTAAGTATGCAGCACTGTGCATTCTGAACTTGCATCTCTTATGAAAAGTTCTCCTACAGAAAACGGCTATAGATTCCTCACGTGAGAATATGTGACAGATACTTATCTAGGAATGCTTCTCCATTTGATCACACTCATCATCTGGAGAGCCCCGCTCCAGTTTAACACACTGGCTTCAGCTGGGGTATTCTCCATCCTGGAGAGTACTAAATCCCCGTGAATAACACTGTTTCCCAGTGCTTCTCTGCTCCAAGTTACAGCATTTGCAGTGGATATGGTCTATATACCAAAATGTTATAAAGAGCAACCTGCATCCTTAACCAGGATACTGAGCTCTAGGTGGCCTTGGACCTATCTAGGCATAGTACTGTTAGGGAAAGGTTATGGATGGACTGGTTATGACTGTTTTCTTATTCAGATGGACTCTAAATGCTCTTGGACTCCTGCTAAACCATTAGCTTTGTCCAATGGGACTTCCACATTTTAATTACATGGTAGTTTTAAAGTTCTTTTTAGTAGCTTTAAATTAGCAGAAGGCACAGCATTCAGGAGGTCTTACATTACAGTACACAGAAACCCTCATATCAACAGGCCTGCCATCAATAGCCAATATTGAAAAGATGCTGGCAAGTGACAAAATCTGACAGCCAGAGAAACTATGAAAACTGAGAAAGGATAGAAAAGAGCTCTTAGGTACAGCAGCATTTTGACACCTTTTATTACATGTTCTGTTTTGCTTTGTATTAAACCCTCTTTTTTTATTTGCCTGAAATTTCATCCAAGCACAGAAAGTACCTCGCTCTTAGTGGCAGTTCCCCTGAGGAGACTGTTGAGTCCCTTTGTCAGATCCTTACTCCAGGAGTTGCTTTAAAAATATGACATGAACGGATTTTCCCTGCTGCGAAAAGAGCCTGTTACTTCTTTTAGTATATGGTATATTGAGGCCTCTCAGTTTTTGAGTCCATTCTTACCTACTCAGGTACATTAAATTTAGATTTAGCTGACACATCAAACTTATCTGGAAGCCTCTCTTACCCTGTTTTCCATTTTACTACGCTGCGGGTAGCAAAGTGGTTTCCTATGGAAAATAGGACAGCACCACCAAACAGACTGATAGCTGCCTATGAGCTCAGCGATTGCTTACTTGCAGCTACTCCATTTGTCTTGGAGATAAAAGTCACCTATCTCGGGAAGAGTCGCTGTTCCTCCACAGGTTACTGCTGTTCTGTATGGAAAGAACCCAGAGACCTATTTAAGGCCTGGATTAGCAGAGACTCTCTTATCATCTCCTTTGGGAATTAAGCTGTGCACTGTTTTATTTAGCAACCTGCAGACTATGGAAGGGTCATGGTTAGCTGGTTAGGACGGTTGTATTTAACCCTTTCCGGTCTTCCCCAACAGTCAAGTTGCTCAGGAGGCTGGGGAAATTTGAGGATCTTAAGGAAACAGCCAGCTCAGAGAGAGTTTAATCGTTCAGTCTGGTATTTCAGACTTATTCCCAACCAGGACACCAGCAGACTGCTGATGAAAGGTGGGGTAAAATAAACCCACCAGATCCATGCTTAGGCTCCCCTGTGCTCTCAGGCTAATCATATTTCCCTTCCCTCTCTCCTTTCAGAACACGGATGAACTGGACATCAGTGAAGGAGATATTGTGGATGTCATTGAAAAAAATGAGGATGGCTGGTGGACAGTAGAAAGGAATGGACAGCGAGGCTTTGTGCCAGGGTCTTACCTTGAAAAGCTTTGATAAGAATAAGTCCCAGACCTCAGACTTCAAAAATATCCTATTACTGAAATGAAACAGCACACAAGGTCTGCTTCAGCTGACTGGGGGCAACCCATAATACTATCCTCTGCAATTACCAGTCAGAAAATAACCACTGACCATGCTTTCCTTTTCCCTCCTGCCCTATCTCAGCACCTCCTGGTCTACAGTGCCCACAAAAACCTTGGAGAAACTAGGATTTGTTTCTTATCACTTCCTCCCTACCCTCAGCACATCGTGCTGCCATCAGCATTACAAAGCCTGGTGAATCTGAGAGAAAAATTCTGCCCAGAACTTAACTGCACTAAAAGGAAAAGATCAAGGAGCCACTCTTACAGTCACAGCAGCCATGTTCTCTGCTGTGGATCCCCTCCCCTTGCTGCACAGTACATGAAAGCATTTTTAAGAGTGAGGTGGGAAGCACATTCTGAAAACAGTTTTGATGTCGCAGGGTCTTGGCTGTATAAGGCCAGGAAGAAGGTCTTTAAATTCTTTTTATCAGCCTCCTTACAGCACATGAGTAACCAGGGAGAAAGTGTCCTTCACTGTTCTTTATCAAAGGCACTGATGAAAATATGAAAAAAATGAGTGCAGCTAGAGAGGAGCACCTGAAGGACTGAGACGCATCAGTAGAAAGAAAATATGAGGCACACCCCATCACAGCCCTCTCGTAACACAGTGAAATCCACATCATCCGTGGTTCTGCTTGGTGCTGGATTCTGGGGCAGGAAAATAAGGAAAGATGATGAGCCCAGGGCTTGCTTTTTGCCTTTGTTGGATGGTTTCCCTGACACCTCCCTGGGATTTTTCATGTTTAAACTGCCACCAACAAAACCACCAAAAAACCAAAGCCTCCAGCAGGGCTACACTGCCCTGATCCCATTCCTCTGAGCACCAGCAGAAAGTGCCAGTTACCTCCTTGTGTGATCTGCATCCCTGTGTCGTCAGTGCGTTCTCCTTTCAGCAACTCTGCCCATCTGTCTGAGCCTCCTTCTCTTCTGCCCACAGACTTCTATGTCTCTGCTATCCACAGCCTCTGAGCCTCAGGGACTGCTAGCACAGACATGTCCTGATTCCTTTCCAGGCACTTTTAATGTGCTTGTTCTTCAACAAACTCTCTTCAGAGAGGTCACACTGTGCAGGTTCACTGTATTGCACAGATTTCAGCTCTATCGGTCTTTCTAGGTTAGCATTTAAGAACATTTCCAACTGCCACTGTACTTACCAAGGGATCGATGGATGTTTTCTGCTACTCCTCCCTTTTCATTATTTTGAGATGGTTAAAAAAAAAGAAATAAAAATCTGCAATTTAATCTAAAGCAGAGTCTGCTATTTCTGGGGGCAGAGTGACCTTGTTTGCCAAGGTTTCAAGTCTTAAAACTGAACTAAGTCAATGAAAATGTATCAAATTGCTACCCAAAAAGGCAAAGAGCAGGAAGTGTTAGCTAGGTCACAGCACAAAAGACAAAGAAAAATCTAGACAAAAGAAAAAGCCCTAACAGTCAATGTAATTATTCCTTGAATGAAGCAAAACAAAGGTCAGAGGTACCTGCAGTACCCTATTGTAATTTCTTGCTTCAAGAGTGGAACAGAAGCTGCTGCAGGCCCTTTTTCTTCAGTTCCCTGTAGTTTTTTGTGCAGGCATACTTGTCCTTCCCACACTTCCCCTAATTATTTATGCAGCAAATTTGCTTCAGAGCTGAAGGGCTCTTAGCCCCTCATGTTGCACAGGCTCAGAGGAGCTGCAGGAACTTGAATGGCATTTTAGGCACTAGGTGACACATACAGCAGGGCACATTCAGGCTGAAGGTGCTAACAACAGGCTTCTGTAAATGTGTCTAAAATGAACAGTGATGGGAAGATGGTCCACAATAGCTTTCAATTACACCACTGCACTGTCATTGTAGCTCTCAGAGCCAACTATAACATCACTCATTATGTGCAACATGAGAGGAAACTTGAAAGTAAGAGGGATTTAATGTACTTTCTTCTTAAACAGTCTTCCACAACTGTAGCAAACCAACAAATAAATAAATGTAGAAAATGTGCAGGGTTTTTTTTTTCCGTTTGATTAAGATAAACTACTGAGATGCATCTCCTGTAATTACATGTGACACGCGGATGTTGCTAAGACTCTTCACTTCTCTGAGGGCCCAGAGAGCATCACAAGACACTGCAGTTTCCAGTCCTGGTTACCCTAAAGTCCTGTTAGAGCTTATCTTTGCTTACCACATGGTCTGCATCTCTGACAGCTGGTGGAATGGTGGCTGCTCTTTCTACCCCACAAAATCATGTCATATTTTTGCTGTTAAATTCAGGAAACTGGTTTCCTTTCCACCTGTCTATTCTTCTGTCAGGTAAATGCTGTTTTAGCAAGAAGCTATAGAAATTTCACAGCACTTGGGTCCCACATGCTAACTCCAGACCACTCGGGAAATGAAAAATCAGCAGCATTTTTTTATCACGATTCCTCTGCTTTACATCAAAGAATAATGTAACTACTGATAAGCAGCTACAAAGCCATATCTAGGCAGTTTGCCCTATCACTTGTCAGAAATAGCACAGAGATATGGAGACATACACATGCCCTCTGAATACACCCACATTTTAGGTGTCATCCACCCGTGAGTAGGAAAAGCAGGAAGGTCAAGAGTTAGTTACTGCCTTAACAATACTGCCATAATAGTAGCATTTCCTCTCCAGTTTTGTACAACTCAGACAACAAAACTGAATATTCAAGTAATCATTTATTTTTCAGACAAGATGGGAAACTGGAATGGGCCCTTTCCAGGGAAGGCATTGATAAATTCCAATGGTTTTCAAATAAACACTTTGGATAAGCCTCCACTTTCATTTTGACTATCATTTTTGGCAAGGAGGTGCCAAACTGCACATAAAGACAAATCAATAGTGCAAAGTTGTGTGTCTGTCAAGCTAAATCCTGTTTCATTGCACACTCATAATAAGCAGACTGCCTCCTTACTGACACTGCCTGTGCATGGGCTCACACACAAGAAGCTGTTCCTAGAAAGCAAAGAACACGCTTTTGCCAGCTGTTCTGCAAGGGGGGCACCTCGTTATCTACCTACTGCCTGTGGCTGGTACGTATATACTGCCAGACTATTAAAGGCAACTTACAATAATGTTACTGAGCTGTTTTTGACTTGGCACTGCAGGACTTCATTGTGTACAACAGACAAGTACTTATGCTGAACAATTTCAGGTCTGTAACCGTTAACTCTTGAAATTCTAATTAAGCCATAAGAAACAGGCATCATCTATCCATTAACTATGAGTGGCAAGAAACATTTGGAGTAATTTCCCTCACAAACCACAACAGAACTGAAAGCGACTGAGGCTGACACCTGCTGCTCTTCTAGATGTGTTCGGGCTTTAAGGAATGTGTCCACATGGCTGACATGGAGAAAAATAGTGGTAGGTTGTGCTATTATTCCTCTAAATGCAGCAAGTAATGAAAGGTTGGAAAGTAAGTGATCCAACCCAACAGCATCCTTAAACCAGATCCAGACATGCATATTATTCTCTTTTACCATATTATCATTAAGGAGAATGCCAGGAAAATCTACTTAATAGTATAATTTAACCAACAACAACCATATGTAATTAGGAAATGCCTACAAGAGCAGTGTGAGGCCCATCTCTGCACAGAAAAGATTTCAGTTGCTGCGTGCAGCATTAAGAGCCCATAAGGCAGCAGTGAAACTTGGTCAAACAAATTAACATCAGAATAGAAACAGGTCCAGGAGACTCAGTGCTAGAACAGTCAGCAGAGAAAGGACCTCCTGCCAAGTCCCAGGTCCAATGCTACAGACAGTGGCTTCTAGTGTTTGTCACAACCAGCCCCTTTACAGCTGAGCAGTCAGCAACAGCAAGAGCATGGCAGCTGTTCAGGTTTTGAAGTGTTTGCCATATACTTAAGGACCCTGGCTTGAATCCTGTATTACAAATAACACCAGCATGCTTCTGCCAAAGTTTTACAGATCAACAACATGAGTAGTAACAACTCTTACCTTGGATTCCTTCTTGTTTTTCTTGAAGATGTGCATCTGAAGTTGGAGTCTCCTGTCCAGAGGTTATTTTCCAGGCAAAGACTCCGATTGCAGCTCAGACCTCACTGATCACAGACTGAAGTTAAAATGGAAGCAGGAGGTATCAGGCATCAGGTGCTGCCTAACAGGAGCCTGGCTGGGCATTAAGAAACATCTAACCTAAGCACTGCTGGGTAAGCCATACACTTGCTTCTCTGGTGCTATGAAACCTCTTGGCCACGTCATGGCTAGCTCAGGCAACCCAGGCGACTCTACATCAGTACTAAACTAACCCTGTCTGCTGTTCTGAAAGATCCCTGTTAATCAGGGATTGGCAACAACTCTGCACAGTACAGGAACAACTGTAAAGGCCCGAAATGCAGCCTCTGCTGCTCAATACCATCGTTCTCTCCCTTGCTTGGTTCTTCTCCAGCTAGCAGGGTTGCGCATGGAAAACAAGGGCATCTACCAGCCCTAAAGCCACCAGTACTTCACACGGCCTCAAACAGAAAAACACTCATTGCTAGTGAGCAAGGAGAGCAGGAGGGTGCCCTCAGCTTAACCTTGACCCCGAGTTCTACATCTCCTTGCCACTATGTAGTCATGGGCACAACTAAATGTTCAAACTCCTAGAATAAAGCAGAGTTGGCTGTTACACAACAAAACTAAGGTCACTACCAGCCACCAGCAGCATTCACCAGCTTCTTAGATTAGTACAGGTACCCCCATGGCAGGTGTGTTCATAGCACAGCTGTGATATGTTCAGCATGGTCACTGTAGCTGAGGCTGAAGGAGAGGGAATTTGCTCTCCAGGAAGGAGCTGAAGATGTGATGTAAGGTCACATTGGGCTTCTGGAAAAGTGAAGAGCTGCTACAGGCCTGGGGTGTGCGTGTAGGGGGCTGATGGAATGTTTTTTTACAGGGGAAAGGATACTTCTGTGGAATAGCTAGATTTTGGAAGAGGAACAGTAATTACTGTCTTGCCTGTGACGGGGTTATTAACAAAATTACAATGCCCCATCTACTGAGAGAAAGTTGAAAAATGGAGAGAGCAAAGAACTTTTAGCCAAACTGCTAGTCATTATCTATTTGCCATTAGCCATTATCTGATTTCAATAGCCAGCTCACATTTTGGATGAGGGAAGCTCAGAGCCAGAGTTATCTCCAGATTTATGCATTCCTGGACTAGGCACAGTGCAAATTTGATCTGTTTCTAGAATGGCAAGATAACCATCTTTCTATCAAATTAGCTAGTGCACACAGGACAGTGCTGTCCCGTCCTTCTACCAGCTGCTAAAGGACAGAGAACTCCTGACCTGGCACAAAGCCGCTAAGAGCAATTTTACAGTCGCTGCTGTGTGCCACATGGCTGTGGCACTTCTGGCTGACACAAGGGCCCAAAAGGCAGATTTACTGTGTTGGCATATTCTAACCAAAAGCACATTTTAAATCCTGCTTTTAGATACTAAACTCTGACAGAAATCACTGAGACCTCCCAGCAAAATCAGAAGAAATCAGACTTAACGTCTAAACAATTTCTAAGAGAAAAGACTCCAAAACCACTGGGTGACTGGAATTTGACTTAGAACATAGCTACCATTTCAGAGGCAGGGGTATCCATGTTTCCCTTGAGGATAAAAAAGGTGCCAAGAACTGGAGGCAGGTGAAGAAGACAGACATCCTAAAAGGTTCTTTGAAATCAGAAGGAACTTTACTTATTAGATCTTGAAGTACCAGTGTTGTACAGGCTTGAAAATACAAAACAGCACATACATGTAAAACCAGCACTGCTGCTCTTACCATAATTCAAATAAACCACCAAATCCAGGGCAGGCACAGAGAGAATTAACATTGAATGAACTATTAATTGCACTGGTGGTACTTTGACTTCAGTTTTCTTTGGCTTTGAAATTCTGGCGTTTGCTGCAGCCCCTGTTGCAGGGTAAATGGACGCAATACAGCCAAGAAATTCCAGCCTTAACTTGAATAAATTTTCCTGTGTGGGATTACACACTTGGATTGTTCAAGGAGCCCAGCCTAAACTGTTTACCAAAAACAAGAGACTGACTTTGTGAAGCAAAGGTTTGACTTCAGAGAAGTTATAGCTGATACCTCAGTTTCCCCCCCAGGTCATGGGGAGTTTGCAAAGCACCTCAATACTGTGAGCTGAAAATCCTTCCAGCACACTAAGTGTTTCAATGATTGTTTGGTCCCAGACTCAGTCTAAACATCAGTCTAAACATCACAGTGTCAGTGGTGGTCAGAGCAACACTTGCAATGGAAAATCTTGTACAAAAGGACAAATAATATTGTGTACACAGTGTCACTTGTTGTTTTGTAATAGGACTGGATGGGGGTTGTGGACATGATAACACACATTCAGTGCAGGGAGTGTGTGGAGGATTTTAGGACATTCCCTTCCACTTTGCAAGGTCACAAATGCTCAACAGCTGCATGTAACGAAGAATTGTTCTGAAATTTTAAGCTGAACAGTCCATGGGGGAACTTCTTGGGAAACTGGTGAACTTTAACCTTCCCAGGATAAGAATGTTAACATAACTGTGAATGAGAATGCTTTCAATGCACTGATAGACATGAGAAATGCTTTGTCTTTAGAGAAGGGCTGCACAGCCCCTCTTGTGTCTGAAGCCCTGTGAGGCAGGCAGACATGAGCAACAGTGACTTTGTTCTGCAAACTGGCAGCTAAAGGTCTTACTACGGTCACTGCTCAATTCAGAAACCATGAGGGGATTCAGAACCAAAGAGAAGCTCTTATTCTAGGGACAGAAAGGATCTTGGGAAATGCATCCTCCCTGTGTTGCAGGGCCCCATGCCAGCCTTTTTAACCAGAGCGCTTATCAGGGCAGACCCTAACCTTAACCTATGTTTGCTCAGCCTGTGTCCTGTGTCCTCAACACATCATTTCTTGATGCAGATACCTTTATTTGCCACCCATGCATACTAATGCTGCCAGGCTAAAATGGTAGGTTGAAGCTTTTAAAATAGATATTGTTTTCATAGTACAGGAGCCCTCTGTAGAGTGCTGGACTATCAGCAACAAGCATGCTTGCAAGAACAGGGCAGTCTCCAAGTCCTGGAAATGCCAAGGCCACCCTGTTCTACAGTATGTACTGGGAAATAAAGTCTTGCCTAGTGCCTGGGAGGCGTTTGGTTGAGGCCTGGCACAGGACTACACAACGCAATCTTTGCCAAAGATGACTTATCTTTCTCTTACGATTATCTGAGAGTACATGAACAGTACCCTGCTGACTTGATTTGCAGTCTCATGCAGTGGCAAGGATGATAATTTCGTATCTTCCTGCTTCCTTTGCCCAAGTGGGATAAAAAATTAGAACTCTGTTCAAAAGCAGTTTTCTAGACCAATTCTTACTTTCACGGACAAACCAGACTGCTTTTATGTGTAACACACCCTAGATACTCCGAAGCCCCACAGTGGTTTCTTTTCTTTGCATGAAGAAAATTAATCCTAGTCCTTCAATCCCAGCCTGCTGCTAGCAAAAGTCTGACACTGCAGCTGTCCCAGAAGAAGCTGAAGTTATTCTTTGAGAGGAGGCAGGAATCCATTTGGTGAAAGGGGCTGTTGCCTGCAGCATGACACATCCAAGACAAATTCAAAACTGTCCTTTCTCTGGAGCATCAACAGGAACTGCTTATGTGGCCCCACACTGTGGTTGCTCACCAGGTACCAGTAGTAACCCATCATCGCACACTTCCATCTGGCAAAGAGAAGAGAGGTTTCAACTCAAAAGCTTTGATGTGAAGCCTTATCATCCAGGGTTGTGAGAAGCAGGTAAGAGCAAAAAGGAAGTGTCCATGGGACAGCGCTAACAAGCTGAAACCATGTAGAAATACTTCTTTGCTAGCTCCAGCAGGACCACTAAGTGACCCTCAGTTAGGACACCAGACTTGAGCTCTAGTAATCTCTCATTTGCATGGTTAAAGTTCCATCCAGGTTTGGTCTACAAATCCTGGCCATGCTTTCAGGTCATGGATAAACAGTAGTTGACATTCATCAGCAGCATAAACATAGCTGAACAGCTATCCCAGAGTCTAGACAAGGAGGGAAACAGCAGCTGCAGCAGGCACAGGTCCAGCAGACATGACTGCAGTCACAGCAAGGACTATGTCAAAAGCACAAGCCTGGACTAAATACTCACTGTGAAACCAAAACCTGCCTCATGAAGGCAACTGCCATAGTGAGGAAGGGAAGGAAGAGGTGGACAAACTCCACCCCTCCTGGCTACCTCTGTCAGCAGATTAAATCTGCATGGGGTATAACAGAGCCAAAGAGCAGCCACACAGCTCTGCTGCCCCAGCACCTCCTTCTCCTCCAGCTTGGGACAAGTAGCCTGCTGTTTAGCCTTATTTCACCTTGAAGCACTAGAGAAGGGCCCAGTTTACATCTACTACCCAGACTTCCAAAACCAAGCAGCAACATAAAGCTGGTATATGCCACTGATTCTACTTAATACAGCTCCAGAGGAAACAGGTCAGCCATGAAAAGGTGCAGAGATCAGCAAGGAAATGATTGGCAAAATGAGTTTTAGAAAATGATGTGGGAGTGGAAGGAGGCTTATTATATGTGGAGAGGGCAGCTGCTCCCATCAGTGAGGGTGGTACTGCAGAGTGACAACTGAAAAATACAGCTTGGTGGCTGAGGTGGGAGTCTGCAAAGCACTGCATTTACCCAAATGTGTGCTTGTGCTGCAGGATATAGCACACGGGCAAACCTAAGATCCACTGCACTTTGAGACTTCTGTATTCCAGTGGGATTTATCTCAGGCCTAATCTTAAGTCAGCTACAAGATCCACTAACTGCATATTGTGGAGGCTATCACTACCCCTGTTATCACAAGTACTTATCTCAAATCTCATCTGAAACTCCAGCTACTGAAAAACCTCACAATCTGTCCCCTTCTCACTATCAAGACAGGCTTTTTTTCCCAGTATCTTCACTAAATTAAGCTTGTTAGACCCTTCTGCCCATGTTTAATATGACAAACATACACCTCATCACGCCCTACTAGAGTATAGTCTGAACGAGGTTCACCAATTCTCATTAGCCTCATGCTAAGTTGCTGAAAAGCAGTAAAACAGGGGACTTGCACTGCTATCTACTGAAGTCATTTTAACAGCAGCAAGAAGAAACAAAGATCAATTAAAACACACCCTTAAGACATTTCTAATCCCATGTGTTAAAAAGCTCTGGGTCAGATCAGGCTCACTGCTGCAGGCAAGCTAAATGCTGGTGTGCTCCATGTAGCATGTACACATTCATTCATTCATTGAATAATGTCCTGTGCAGTGACCTCACCACCTCTCCAGCAGAGATGGCACCAGAGCCACTGGATGAGCTGCCACTTCAGCTGAGCAGCAAGGGTGAATACACTGATACCTGCTTGAAGCTGGAAACTGAAGTACTGTCCAGCAACACACAGAACAACAGATTCAACCACCCCTTAAATAAAAACACAAATCTCTCCACCTCCGTACATCACCCATTGTTACTAGTACTCAGCTACTAGTGTAACAGTTTTCCTCGCTGAAGTGAAAGGAGTAATGTCTGAAAACGCAGTTGTAGACTTAATCAATAGCCTTATCAGCTTCTGACAGCACAGTGAAACATGAAAATGTAATCAGATGTACTACAGCACTATCAGTCCTACAGAGCTATCAAGACTATCAACAGGGTAGCAAAAATAATTTTTCTTCTGTTTCCTACACAGTAAGGTCTTAATATAACAGAGCTGAATTTTGATGGACTCTGCATTACAGAAGACTAAAACACAGATTAAGTAGGGGGATACAAACATCCTACATATTACATATTCCAACAAGTTAAGATACATGGAAGAAAACTCTTGGGAGCAGTCAGCTAAATAAAAAAAAAACCTAAGAAATGTCACATTGCTTAAAAAACATGGCAGGATTGCCTTCTATACAAAATAGAAGAGGAAATCCAAAGAGGAACTGAAAATATTAGACACAGGAGTCAAGGAAAAGAAGAGCTGGAACAAAACAAAGTCATCCCCTGTCCCTTAAAAAGCATTAGCAGATACAAGCATAATTAGAAAGGCCAAATTAAAGTGACACTAACATTCCTGCCTAATACAAACCTAAGCTTATTCATTCTTTAAGGAAAAAAAAAAAGGTATTTCCTGATGTATCAGCCTTATTTCACTTGCTGTAATTTAAGCCTGATTTTTTTTTTTGTTTTTCCAACAGTGATAGAAAATACATTCTTCAAATACATGAAAGATTTCCCCAAAAGAGAAAGTGGATGAACTTGAATATTTCCTTTTCTAGAACGCTGACTTTAAAAATAGTTAATACACATGGATTCTGTCCCAGAAGAAAAACATGGTTTTTATCACTGATGTTTAAGTTGAAGAAAAAATTAAGAATTCATGTTTACAGTTTAATAAGAATGGTGCTCCAACTTAGGTTTCCAGTGTAAACCAGCTAGGAAACAGGAAGCGAGGCAGCGAGAAAGAAAGGATCATAACACAGGCCAGAGATACTGAGCAAGTCAGGTGAACACAGAGCTTGGATAGTGTCTGCGCTGCAAACTACAGCGCTGTTGAGCAAACCAAACTAGCTGGCACTAGGAGGTATGGACCTGTGGTACTGCTGGCATTAATTAAGCACAGGCTGATTCATGTTTTTTTTTCTCATTAGTATTAAGTACACCCTACTGAAGTGCACACTGCCATGGCTCAGTAACCTTTGATAGTCGAGCTTATCTCAAACTAGCTAGTGGAGGTAACTTTACACTACAGTGCATATTGAAGTCCTGTGCTAAATAGGGCTCACCTGGAACAGCCAGACACTTGCAAGTTGCTGTTTGGTTGGGGTTTGGTTTTGTCTTTTTTTTTTTTAAAGCAACTCTACAACTTTGTCCACCCATCCATGACCTACTGACAAACCATTCCATAAAAAAAAAGCCACTGGTTCATAGAACAAACTAATTCACAACAGTTAAAGTTCAGTTAGGCTCAATTCAGATTGTGTTTCATGCCCTCAAAAGCTGTAAAATATTTACTGAGTAGATTCACAAAGTGTGTCCACATCCTAGCATGAATTCTCTGTATTTTCTAAAGCAAGGAAAGACTTCCCTGATGTACAAGCAGATCCTTTGTGCTACACTGTCAAGTCAGCTCTCCTACAAACCCATGTCTTCCTGCAAGATTAACAAGCAAACACCCTGCAATCTCTCCATTTGCTTCAAAATGGGCATTCAGGCTCTCGACTGTAGAGTTTTTCTACCTTCTAGTTAGTAAGAGCTAAGTACTTTTTGAAGCACTCTTAGCTTTGTTTTGTCCAAAACATGATTCTATTTTAAAACTTCCTCAGTCTGATTCTTACAAGCCAGGGTTGTCTTGATTTCATTAGTCTGGGATCTTAACCAAGCGTATTACAATATGCAATGCAACATGATACAGATAATCCCTCAATCAATGCTTCTGAGAGTAGATTCTGCAGGCTTGCTACCACATCTAGGAAATGTAATGTCAGTCGCAGGAGGCTTTTCAGGTTGAACCACATACCATACCAAGAATGAAAACCTTAACCCCAAGGATATCATGTTAACTTCACATTTAGAAACCAACATGAATTCCAAGTGAACCTCAGCAGTGCACCAACTCCGAAAGACTTGAGTCCGCCATGCGATAAATTGGTCTTAACAACAGACCATGCATACTGCAATTACCCTTCCTGAGTGATGTTCTTTGGGTATTTGAGAACACCATGCTGACGTCAGTTTGGCAGAGCAGGGCTACTTCACGTAACCAACTGGCGAGAACTGTGACCATTTCTGGCTTCTGCAAAGGAGGCAACTGAAGCCACAGAAAGCACAGCATTGACTAAGCATCTGAATAACGTAAGAGACATTAATGCATAACCAACAACACACAGCAGTTACAGCCTGGCTACTCATTCCCTGCTGTTCAGAGGCTGCATATTCTTCAATTATATTCACATGATGTTAACCTTCCACGAAGTTGAAACAAGTTGTGTTTCTTCAGTATTGTTTCAAATAAAGAATAATTTGGATACCATCAAGCTACCACCAAACCTTAAATACAGATCTATTTAAGTGAAGGTACTTGAAACCGGTGCTTCTGGCACAAGAGGACTATCTCAACACACACACACGCTGCAATCTCAAACAGAACACAAGACATTTACAGGGAGGATATACAGAGATTTATTTAATCAGGTTCACTATTTACAGTTGAGATCACTTTCACAGACTACTTTGCTACTCTACAGGGCTACATTGTTTCCAAACCAACTTAAGATCTACAGTCTAACAGACCACTCAACACATAAAACCGCTCTTCATAGAAAAAGGAAATATTTCATTATAGAACAGTAGTGCATACAGTATACTCCTGAAAAGCCAGCTTGTATTTTAAACTACTAATGTTTGAAAGACTTGCTCTCTGAAGAGCAAAACTGCAGTCACGTGAACCTAAAATTTGGTTAGTCTTTTTTTTTTCGCAGTTTTAAATATAAAGTGTACTGGACTTAAGTGTTTTTAAAAAGTGACACTGGTGAGGGGCAAGATTAAAATGTTTTTTTCTCAAATGAAATACAGCTGGCTTCCTTTGTACAACTTTGGCCAAAGAAGTTCCATGTAGCGAAGGTTTAAAAATCCTCTCTAAATGCAAGAATCGGCCAGTTAATGCTTAGAGGTAATCTACCAAAGTAGGCACGCATCCTCTGACATTCGTATCAACCAATTCACACTTTACTTGCAAATGGTTCCGAAATTAGAAAGTTTACTAGAATACTAAAACATTGAGATACATGAATAGCCGGCTAAAACAGTAAAAGTCACAGGTAACATTATGGGTGTGTGTAAAGCTGAGTTGTTTTGCCCGTCACCAGTGTACAATACGGCTGTCATCTGTGAAAGGTGTGCTTTGACTAAGCTTGGGGCAAGAAAGCTATCGCAGCAGGCCCAGCCCATTCACCTTCCATGTAAGGGAGATAAGATTGAACTGCATGTTCCCCTTCTAGGCATAGGTTCCACCAGTGATGAGAAGCTCGTAGGCAGGATCCCGACTCCTCCTACACAGTACTATACAGGCACACAACATGCCCAGAAGCTATGGAAAGAAAAGAGAAAACAAGCTGAGTACAAAACATGTCCTTCAAGAGATTTAAGCTCAGCACAGAAATCTCAAGCATGCTTCGCAAGAGTGCAATTGTCCATAAGGTAAATGGCAGAAAATACATTGTTCTTGAGAAAGCTCCACGTCCTGCTGTGGACAAAGGTCATGACCTCCAGCCTTATTTCCTTGCAAGACTGTCAGGGATAACTTGAACAGAAACTCTTCTTTGGTCAGCCATTTGTATTCTATCTCTACAATTCAGATGGAGAAAATACTAATTCTTTTTGAAAGGTACAGATTTTACATGCTGTATTTGGTACAAAAAGCCAAAGTGAAATTCAAATGCACTAGCTTCTTACTGGTGTGATGAGAAAAACTTCAAAGCCTCCTTCACCGAGATCTTTCAAATGCTCAATCTCTATTAACATGTATGAGAAAGCTCAAGGCCATTGTGAATTTTTCACTTTTAGGCACTTCCCTGCTGTTAAAATTCACAATATCATGAACTGTGCTGGCAAGTTCACCAGCAATGTAGGGTATGAGCACCTCAGTATCCATTCACAGGACTTAAATCAGATAAGTGAAATCACAGATGTTGGGCATAATATTTTACAGAAGTTGGATATTTAATGAATGCAGAATAATATTATACCTCC
This sequence comes from Piaya cayana, assembly GCA_013389865.1. Taxonomy (NCBI): domain Eukaryota; kingdom Metazoa; phylum Chordata; class Aves; order Cuculiformes; family Coccyzidae; genus Piaya; species Piaya cayana. Next base: position 59,825 of record WAAB01010607.1, read on the forward strand.
TAAACAAAATGTGATGAAGCATTGTGTTCTGTGACTTACAATAACTGGCAATAGTTTCTAGTTAAGAGATTGTATTGCTTTGTTCATATGTATAGAAGTTACTTCACAGATGCAAACATTTTGAGAGGCTCCTGTCATAGCTCTGGATTATAAAGCATCACTCAGAAGGTAAACAAGTTCCTAAAATAATCCCACACCACCCAAAAAATACATGAAGAGAGAGCAAACAAGACTGAACCAGGTGAGCAGACAGCCAAGTATAAAGCTTCTTCATTGACACTGGAAACAGCCAGTGAAAACAGCACTGGGACAAAAGGAGAATTCACTCTTTTTTACAAAGTCTAACGCAAACATCACGTAACAAGTTTTAAAACTAAATGATGGTAGATGCAGCAGAGTATTCAAGCCTACTGAAAGACTGAAGAGAGAATGTGTGAAAAATCCTGAGTCTAAATATGCTGTGATTAAAGAGAAGCATGATGATGTTCTAGCACGAGCTTTTAACTTCCTGGAAAGGAGAAAGCTGTGAAGATTAATAACATTCTTTGTCTGGACTGCATTATCTGCTTTAGATCTTTAGCAGAAATCAGCTCAGGTTCAAAAACGCACATGGAAGGTAACCTAGAGTATGGTATCTCCATCTGTTGGTAAAAACAGCAGTCGTCTTCACTTCCAATCAGCACTTGGGTGGTTCCAGTTCTCAGATTAACTCCCAAATATGCATTACATTCATGTCAGAGTAGGAGAAAAGGAGAGTTACAGAAGAGACTGACTCTTCATGGATAGAGCCCTTGAAAACCCCTTAAATTATACTATGAGCCGGACTTTATGGTTAGTTGCCAGTGGCTACAGGAAACTGAAACAGCTTGCAGCCTGCAAGTACAAAAACCTCATCTTTTTTCCCTGCTCAAAACAAGGATAAAATGAAGTGTGCTGCAGAAAAACACCTCCTTTAGTAATTTGTCATAATGCATTCCAGTAAAAAAAAAAAAAAGTATCACATTTGCAGTTATTCACACACAGATATTCCTGGCCAATGACTCACTTAAGACATTCAATTTATACAGAGCTGCATAAAATATGAACCAATCAAGTACCATTATAAGAACTCATCTGATCAATGTATGAGTTATTATTTAAATAATTCATATCATTTAGGAAGTCAGTGAACCTCCTAGAATTCACTATAAACACAGAAGTAACCCTCTTATTTCAACTTTCTCTATGAAAACTATTTAGTATGTCTATTCTTAAACTATGCTCACACCTCTAAAACTTTCTAAGGCATTAGATTGTTTCTCTTCAGTTGGTACTTAACAATGAACAAAAATGTTAGAAGTTTGTATTGAGAAAGGATCCATGTGCTCCTCCTCCCCTTCAACTTTCAGAAAAGTTGACACTCGCAAAGTTTAAGAAAAACAAGATTGCTCCACTGACTTTACAGGCCATTTGCTCAAGTTTTAGACTCTTACCTCCATATCAATTAGCCCACAGACTAATGAGCCTGGTGCATCTCCTGGGTGGTTCTGACATTATTTGCATGCCACCAAGCATAGTTAAGTACCTCTAAAATGGCATGAAGTATGATCCAACTGGTTGGAATTGGAACTTACATACTATGCAAATTTTTCAAGTGTTAAATGCATTAAATGCCTTTAGAGCACATTCACTATACCCAATAAGAGTTTTCAAGAAATGAGATCTACCATTTACACCCTAGTAGATTACTGCACGTAACAGCCATCTAACAGAACACAAATCCACACAGCAGCAGTTTTAGACCATGCACAGCTGAAGTTCTGTGTTAGATGTGTTTGGATCCTTTCGACCGATGTTAATTTATCCCCCAAACCAGGTAAAGGCTACAGCTGTCATCAGCCTGTGCACACCTGTAATAACCTGGACAGCAGTTTAGAATTTCATTTGGCAGCAGGTTTACAACTAAAGATTCTCTTACCTGAATAGCAGCAAATGCTAGTGCTGCCCAGATGACGTACATCATGATCTCCTGAAGCTTCTTTACAACCAGAGCCTCACACCCCTGAAACAAAAGACTTCTTAAATATCCATCTGGCAATCACTTTTACGCACATTACCAAAAAAACCCCCAACACAAAACTCAAAAGCAAACAAGGCAGAAAGATAATCCAAACACTAAAAACCAAAACAAAACAAAAGTCACTACTTAGCATATCACAGATGAAAACGAATTTTTTTCTCCTCTAGAAACTATGCTTATTTCCTGTTAGAGCAAATACACCCAAGACTTCATGGTCCTATTAAAAAGAAAATTCAATGATTGTCAGCAAAAACACATGGCTACACAAGTTCATATTCTGGCTGCCTTACCTCAGAATAAAGGTCCATTGGGCGCATCAAACTGCCAGTACAGTTGCTGAGGGCTGCTTTGCAACAGCTAAGCGGCACACTGTTATTTTTAGTTTGTTTGAACCAGACAGTTTTCTCCCAATCTGAATAGTTATGGATTCCACAACAGCGCAGCTGAAAAAAAGACAGGCAGGTAAAGAGCCAATACGTTTAACAGTCAACAAGTGAGATGAAGCAGCAATTTTAACTGCAATACCAGGAACACAAACGTGTTAAGATTAGGCTATGTTTCTTACTTGCGTAAGACAAATTATTTGACAGTTAGTTAAGCAAACCATAGACCAAGTGTATTACAAAGGGGCCTGTAGCTGTCAATCAATGAAGATACTCCTTATAAAATACACGCCTGAAATTCCAGTTCTTGGAGAATATCTGACAAAACACTTCTCTCATGCCTCCCAGATAAAACAAAAGATTTATTTTTGGCTTAAAACAGCTCTATCCTTAAATCTTATAACAGATTCTTAAAAAAACCTCTGGTATCTGGACATAGTTGTGCATGAACCAGCGTTTTCTCTTCTCACATAACTGTAGTGCAGAATTAAAGTTCATTTTAGACAGTCACATGCTGACGTGGCCATGTAGAAAGCCTTCAGGAACAAACCAATTAAAAATAAATACTGTTCCATTCTGCTGAGAGCTCCTGCTCTACTGCAGTCCTTGGCAGTTTTCTTGATGCAATGCACCCTCAGGCAGAGGCACTGTCTTAAGTGTCAATTTACATGCTGCTTGTCCTTCTTCCCTTTCAGGAGGAATTTTAAGCAAGGTATTCAGTGGTAGACATTTAAAATGTAAATATTTGATTAGTTTAATTGATGCAATTGCAAGAATGTTGAAAGCTCCTGAATCTATTTTAAGTCTGACTGGATCATTTAGCCTCAAATCCAGAAGCCTGTGACACCAACTTTAAGCTACAATCAAGAACAGCCCCCCAGTCCAGCATGCTCTAGATAAATCTATGCAGATATGAGAACATTTTGTAATGTTCTACTGCAATATGTAAGCACCAAATATTTGAATCCAAGCACTGACTCATAGCTAGCTAATGACATGAAATGCATCTCATCATCATCACCATCAACAATGTCACAATTCTACTATTTTTGCAGAGTCAGGCTATTTATTGACCAATAAGCTGTTTCCCAGATTTGTTGGAATGAAGGAACACGGGTAGCAGAGTGTCTGTGTTTTAAGGGTACAAAAGGACTGCAAAACTCCCATGGACACGCGTCTGGCAGTCTCACCTGCCTCTGTACATAGTCAATAGCACGACTGGCTGCATCAGGATTTGTCCCGTTGTATCCATTGTATACTTTCTGGATGCTGTGATCAACTTCATCCTCTACCTGTGAAGTATTAGGAAAGCATCTGCATTAGCATAGCAAGAGAACCAGTACAGGTCTAGATAAACTTATCACTTCTAGTTACAGCAATTCAGGAAACCAAAGTGACCTTCTATCACCTGAAGTCAGCACACCTCAGTAGCACAGTTCCCTCAATTTCTAACTTGATTTTTGCAAAGACAGCACTAGCTTGCAGCTAACAGCAAGGAAAAAACAAGCAGCTATCTAAGACTTTAGACAAAGAAGCTTTGCAAAGAATCTCAGAAAGAAAATTGCTTTTATTAATGATGCTGTGGCAGGCATTCCATGTAGTTAAGTGCTCTTCATAAAAGCATACCTTTCCAGCTCCTAATCCTCCTTCAAAGTTCCAAACTAAAATCAGTATAACCACCTCAGCTTCCTCGTTCTTTTGGGACCACGAGGATGTGAGTGATACCACCTGATCTTCCCATTCTGAAGCACAGGTAAATAGTCAAAGATTAAGTCTTTTGGCAGATTATTCTACCCTACAGAGGCAAGGCTCTGTTCAGTCCCAACCCCCCCCCCACTTCCCAAGGAATGCTGATGGCAGTATGTTGTACATAGCAACAGCTACTGGAATAGCTCCCAAAGCTACTGCAGATAAATCAAGCTGCTAAAGATGCAAGTACTAGAAATGAATACCACCCAAGAATCATCACTTGTCCCCCAAAAGGCATCTTATGATGCCCATTATGGATGAAATCCTACTGGAACCTTTTAGGTAACATGTTTCATTGTAAATGGTTACTTAAATACTAAGAAAGTCTGCTGTAGCTAAATATTTGTACAACAGAAATATTAGCTCTGAATTGATTTTTTCCATCACATTCACGAGGAATTACGTGCAAGAAGTGTAATCTCAGGGCTGAACACTAACTAAGAATGTATATTCTTCAGATTTGCAAGTTACAGCAGGAAGGTCTTGCCAACATATCATTCCCTTAAAAGTTTTAAAGAAAGAATTTTAAACGGCAACAGCACAAGCTTCATTTGCTGATTATTTTTACAAGTAAATCTATATCAAGACAGATATGAATAAAAGTCACTTAGCCTGCACAGACAACTTGTTTAGCTTAAAATCAATTGTCTGATGATTTACAACCTTGATTCATGTAACAAAACAGCTGTTCAATTTGTCATAAAGGTTTTTAAATCATTTATTTCAGTGTTTTCTTGTCGGTCAATGGCAGTTTGGTTCAATGAGGGCAACATTGTGTCTGAAAGCCATGCAAACCCTATACAATGCAAACAGAAATCATCAGCTCTTGCTTACTGGCAGGCTTATCAAAACCAAAGAGAGTGAACTACTCCACTGAGGGCAAAAAACAGCCAGCAAGTCCTCAACCAACTGCCTGCCTGTTTAATCCCTACTGCAATTTAAAAAAATCCTTATTTTTATGTATCAATGCTAGCAGATTCTGCAGTGGGCCAGTCTATCATAATGATCTAGGCATGCATCACTTTTTCCAAAGGAAAAGGAATATGAATTGGATCCACACGGGCAGGTTTACAGAGCCAGGCTGGACAATTAAGTGATTTTAAGATCAGTCACTGTATCTTAACTTAGAAGGGCACAATGCCACTTTATTGAGATAACAGTCTCACTGGGTATCAGCAGGTTTAAAGAACTACTGTGACTTCAATCTTCCCTTTTGTTTGTAAAGTTTGTTTGCCAGTTTGCACAGCTAGCAAAGTAATTCTAACATGATCTACACCCCTTTAAAAAAAAACAAACCAAGAACAACAAAACAAAACCAAAACCCAACAGCAAAAAGAACCACAAATCCTGAACCCCACAGATCTATATATGGCATGTCATAAACAACAGAACAAAATTAGCGAAGTACAGAGCTGCCTCATTTCTCCTAGCAACAATAACTGGAAATCTAAGCATATTGCACCTCCCAGTTAACTGGTAAGAAATCTAAGTTATTTCTAACACTCCTGTTTCACTGGGAAATGTGAAGTACTGCTGCAAGGTAGTAAAAAACCCTACCATTTTTACTAAGAAAACCCGTTTATCCTTTCAAAAGATTCAAGATGTACTTTTTAAACAGTGACTCCCATGAATGGCTTAACCTAAGACCATGCTGCCACCAAAGAGACCATCTTCCCTCTTCCCCTACGCTCTGACCCTGTACTGTCTACTACTGACCCTGTACTGTGAAACTACGGAACTATGGTAGCAAGACAAATGAGAGGCAACAGGAAGACACATCTGGGACCAACCCAATTTTCAAGCATTTCAAGTGCATAACTCAGATGGGCTAGGGAAGAAGGTCACAAGCATCTGCTTTTATCTGCTCTAAATGCTGCTGACTGAACAAGATTGCAAGTCCCTTTAAGACTGGAACGCAGAAGAGAATAAGATGACCACAGCTTAGTCCAGATCAGATCCACAGCAATTCCCAAACAACAATACTGTAATACATTACTATGCCTCTGCAAGTACTGGAGCAGAAGGAAACCATTCAAGTTCACATCTAAGAAGTTGTTTCCCGTTCTCCAGTAATTGTACTGCTTTCCTAAGTTGCTTCTAGAACTACTTCCACTACAAGCTTCTGAGCCCCACATTACCTTCTCCAAGCATTGCCATGATACCAGAAATCAAATGCAGGCCGCAAATGTATCCTGAATTTAAGCATCGCCTATAGAGCATTTCTGTTGAAGCAATCTATTCCAACTGTCACTAAGCCAGATTTATAATGCACAGTTCAAGATCCTCTCGTGAGCTGCTTACCCAGGGCAGCCTTCCTCTGTAAACTGGGCAAAAATTCAGATTTTGACTTAGAGGTTGCCTCACTATTTCTTCTAGGATAGCAAGAGAAAGCAAGCAGAACACTTAACTAGTAAGACCTGGGTTGTTAATATAAATGCACATGACCAAAGAAAAGTAAATGGTGCTGTAGTTTGGCTTGCTAATGAGGTATCACTAGAGCATCCTGCCATGTAATCATACTACAGGTCGCAGCTAAAAATGCCTTTTCTGCTCATTTTTGGTAACATTTAGATGTAGAAATTACAAAAGTCAGAGAAATTGTGCAACTGAGAAACTTCCTTTCTTCAAGCTACGCTGTGGTATCTCTTAATACCATGTGGTATATTTATGCCATATATTATGGTGGGAGAAAATTTAGTTTTTGTGGTCCTATTTCTTAATTTCCATTAAACAAACAGTGGGACAAATCACAATTTTTATCCACATCCTTGTAAACTACCTGCATAAAGCTAAATTGTAGAAGTTAACACATTCAGTCAATTTGATTTCATTATTATGCAGTGTTGGTTTTCACATCAAAACACAAGACAACATTTAAGTTCTAGCAAAACCAAACCAATATTCCCTCTGTTCAAATACTGTGCAACTTAAATAATTCACAAAGTCAAACATAAATAAATTAGAAGACCATCTGGAAAAGGGAAAGGTACCTATCAACATGCTTCCCATCTACTGTTCAGCTGATAACAATATATTCCAGTCAGTTTTTTTTTCCTCTGAGAATACTGATGCTCTAAATTCTAAGACACTGATGTCTCAAATTAACCCACTTAGAGGTTTAGTTTTATTCCCTTAACAAATACCCATTAACAGTACTACAGAACTGGATACAATAAAGACTACACCTCTGCATGCTGATCACAGTACACCACAAACAACTTATGGAAATCAAAGAATTATTACCTTTGCTCTGTAGATGTATCCAAGAACTACCACCACAACTTCAGTGATAAAAACCAAGAGCAGGATGATCACAAACTGCAAAATACAATAAAGAGTATTTGCACTAATCATTTTGCCTGTTTACTTTGTGAAAGCCTTCATATATTTTGCCATTTAATGTAATTTTTCAAGTCAGGTTTTGATTTAACAGATAACTTTAGCAGACAAAGGTGACCAAGTGAGTCCAGAATTAACTTCATTCAAGGAACTCCAGTGTTCACAGCTTCATCAGCCAAGCAAGCACTTATTAGTGAAGAAAACACCATAGAGAAGTGCTTTAATTCAAGAGTTTTTCAATCTTCTTCCTGTCAGATAAACAGGAACATCACACCAAAGCAGCAAACCAGGCTATCACTGGGAATGGTAGATGGACTAAGGAAATGCTTGTTCAGATTAAGTCCTGTAACAACTGACAAAGACAGCAAGCATTGCACTTGCCTTGGCATATTTAAGAACCCTTTTAAAATCAACTGTTAAAGTAGCCTATGCAGCATTCAACAAAAATCAACCAAACAAAAAAAAAGTCAGACTGGTTTAAATAATGGCCTGTCTTTTCTCCTTCCTAATTCCCAAACTGAAAATACAGACAAAAAGCTTGGAAATATGTGGCATATAACGCTGCAAACAAGGTATCCAAATTAAGTCATTCATGAAATATTTAGGCATCATAACAACCCTCAGTTAATCTTGATGCAATATACTTGGAGCAAGAAGGGTCCTGGATCACCCTTCTCCCTCTCCAATTTCAGCCTTTCAACCTGAACAGATAAAAGCGGGATTTAAAAACTGTTACAACTTGATCACATGGGTTTATTTTTCAAAATGAGATGATCACAGTTCTAGAGAAGGTAAAATTGAGGAGTCTTCTGCTGCAGACCTGGCTAATTTAACACCATTATTAAGAACAGAAAATTAAGATGTTTCTAACAAAATATAAGGGGCCATAAATTAAGGCCACATTTAAGGCCATAACTTAAGATTAGAACAAATTTATAGAACTGTTTTAGAAGTCGATTAGAAGGGAATATGGCCGAACATACAACAGGCAAACACCATCATATAAGAAGTCTGCAACCTACCGTAGCGAGCCCACATCGACTTTCTCGAATTGTGGCACAGCACCCAATAAGTCCAATAATAAAAAGAAGCGTTCCCACAGCTATGATGATAACTGCTGGAATGAGTGTGTAGACATCTTCAAAGAAGTGATCATAGTCATCATATGTGATGAACACATAGGCTCCCACGTAGCACAATATGCCTGCTGCTGCCTACAACAGACAATAATTTGTTAAGTTTATTTGAATGCTGTCCCCTCCTTTCAGCAAGGCTACTTTGCAACAATTATTTCAAACACCATAAAACAGTTATCCTCAGAAACCACCACCCCCCCCCAAATTTTGATATCTTTGTTGGGTTATAGCGTATATTTCTTAGAAAAACACCTCAAATTGAATCTAGCCATTAGTTTTCAAACTACATTTAATCTACACAGATTTTTTTTTGACCACGCTATGGAAGTCTTGAGGTACTTCATCAAGGAATGAGGGTAACCACACTACAAACACCAAAACCTCCCTGTTTGTAATTACTTCCTCCCCAGTCTGTGAACTAGGTTTTTTAAATAGCCTACGATTCACAAATTGCCATTTGAGAACAGGACTGCAGCCCATCCAAGCAGTAAGTTTTTTGGTATTCAACAGCTTTCCACGTATGCAGGTCACCTGCCATTATTTACCTACCCCTTAGCCTTTCATTTTGCACATTACTACCTACAATTTAACATTAGAACAGAATATCAAACTTTAACCTCTTCCAGGGAAGGATGAACTGCTAGAAACAGCAGCCCTTCTGAAACATTCACAGAACTGGGTAATCCAATTCCAACCAAGACAGCAGGCAGGAATAAATATAAAACACCAATTGCAAAAAGACAGAATCAAATGCATCAAGACCTAGACTGCAAAACTTTCCAGTTTAAGAGATGTTCTCAGAAGGATCATTGTACAAAGTGGTTCTTTATTAAACAAAGCATCATCTAAAGTTACTGCAAATAAGATCTGAGGATAGAGCTGCCACTATAAAGATTTAAAACACTAAAACAAAGCACCTACATCAATATCGTGTGACCTTACCTCCCTTACAGTTACAGGGATCCCAACACATGAATACCTTCATTAACCTTAAACTGAGCAGACCTAATCAAGTACAGACAGCTATCACTGAGGAGCGAGCTAACATACACCCATTTCAAAATGAAAGAGCCTTATCAATTTTTGCTTTACATATGTCTTTCATAACTGTCTTCACACTTCCTGCAGAATTAGAAAGCCCTGCTATACATAAAAATGAAGCATTAACGTCTGACTGAGTTGCAATGATGGACAATATCATTTGAATACTTCATGACACACTCTTCTGCTGTCCCATTAAAAGGCTAAGCTAAAACATTCCACACAGAAGATGCAATAACCAAACTATGGGGCATTTCACTTTACTGCAAAGGGTAATATCCCTGTTACAATCCAATCCATACCCTGGACACAAGTGTTCAACTCAAATGTAATATTACACACTTCAGCATTAATCTGAGAAAGACTGCAGGCTGCCTCCTGCCCTCCTTTCCCATTTTGTGGCCTTGTCAGTACCCTTTATCCCTGTACTGCAAAGAGGAGGGTGGACAGACATGTATATAGCCAGTTCCAGTAGCTACAGTGCTGCAAGACTAGGCCTTGCTATTGTAGTCAAAGAATCAATTAATAATACAGGCCAGGAAAGACCTCAGGAGATTGTTTAGTATGATTTCCTGATGAAAGCAAGGTTAACAATTAATTCAGAGCAGGTTGCTCAAAGCTTTGGACAAAGTCTTGAAAATCTAAAGACGGAGATTCTACAGCCTCCCTGGACAATCTGTGGCACTGAAGGCGACTAGCCATGAGATGACTGGTAACTAGTTTTTCAACACGTTGTTGGCTACTATGGACAGCAATATTACTGCAATTATTTCCTATAACATGATACTGCATAAACACTACTAGAATAATACTTTACCTATAGAATTCCCCCACTGCAGCACTTTGCTATAGAAACACTACATAAGAGAAAAAGGTATCAAGAGCCTGCTCAGAAGTAGCACCAGCTCTGCAGTGATTTGGACAATATATTTCACCTCCCTGCCTATTTCTGCAATGAAGGTAAGCGCGTACTCCACAGGAATCTTAAAAGCATCCAGGAGGCTCACCTTCATCCAATAAAAGGTGCTACGTAGATGCAATGACAGTGAAACTGAAAATTCAGCAACAGTCAAAGACCAAGAGCAAAACATCTTCTCCAGGTAAGAAAATGTACAGTAAATAAGTCATTACAAAATTGTCCCTTTGCATAAAAGATATTGAAATGCTAATCCAACAGCACAAATCCTGCCACATTAGGTATGACCTGGTAAAATGCAGATATATAATTTCTGTACACAAAGCAAAGATTCAAAGTAGTGTCACTGAACAATGGAATTACATTAACTGTTGCCTAGCAATGAAGCATGCGAATGATGGGACAGTGATGTAATCTCCCGTTTCTAAGAGCCAAACTGACTGCTTGTTAGAAATATGGGAAATTGCAATATGACAGATGAAAAAACACAGCTGTAGCTGGCATCAGGCAAACAAAATACACCACAAAACTGAAATCAGAACCATTTGTGAACCCCTTTGTCCTTCTCTGTTGTGTGAAATTTAAGTGACTTCCTGCCTTTTTATAGAAAATCTTGTTTATAAACTGCATGAGTACATAAATTTAAAGAATACAATTGAAGCAAGGGAAGTTTAATATTTAAAAGAACTGTCTACAGGTGTTATCCTTCCTCTCCTACTTCAAGAAACATACACATTTTAAGAAACTGTGTTCTTCCCAGTATTATGCCAGATGAGAAGTCTGACAAGTACAGAGATTACACGCTGTTTTAGAAATTCAGAAAAAGTCATACTGTGCTTGTTAAAAACTTAATACTTTGTACTGAGTGCTGGAAAGGCAGATTTTTTCTTTGGGCTTAAAAAGCAGTCTGGTCTGAAGATTTCACTAAATCCTTTCCACACATGGAACTATACTGACTAATCAGCCATGACAGTTTCTGGCCTTGGGGTTGCCTTCTAAAGAAGGCTGTGGAACTGGTGTTTCTCTGGAAGATGCTACAGAATTCTGGGAACAGCAGAGTGCATTCATATGTCTGTAAACCTTGCACTGGAATAATGAGGAAGTTGAAGATAAAGACATGGCCTGTACTGGATAAGGTGATCATACTCTTAAAAATTACTCATTGAAGCAATTCTGAGGAAGAGATAGCAGTAATCTTGGAGCAGCGTGGGTGTATATGTGCCTGTGTAAAATCCGGAAGCAAACGTGCTTGTTGGAGTTTTCATAAGTTTTACATGCTTTGACAATTAACTCCTTTCCTGGGTATTGCAGTTTAAGGCTGTTTTTGACCAGGTGCAATAGGTAGTCTACTACGGAACAAAGAAAACAGCAACACTACCCCTTCAGTTTACAGGAAAACAAATTTCCAAGGTCCTCTCTTTTCCTTCCACATCACAACCACAAGACATTCTTTTCTTCAGCCTGCTCTAAACCAGGAAGGGGATAGTCTCTAAATCAGCATTTTAGCTGGGATTAGGAAAGTGCTTTGGAAGCAATCCTTTGTGCTCATCTCCTGATGATTTTCAGTTACTACCTCCTGGTTTGCATCACTGAATACTCTTAGAACCATAAAACAGGACTCGCTTTGGATGAAACTAAACAAGAAGATGAGTGCATTGACAACGCTAACTGGAGTTCATTCAACGGGTCCTGACCAGCTTGAGGTCCTTACTCCCTCCCCACAACTTAGTAGTTTCGGCATCTGGTCCTCAGCACAAATGGGTTTTATTCCACCTCCAAAGCACCATGCTACATGTCAACATACCAATGCATAAATACTGCAACAACAGATAAAGACCATGAGCTAGTTTTACCTATACAAGGTATGCAATCTACAAAGATCAGTGCTGCACATTTATTATGTGTGGCAACTCAAGAATCAAGTAGAATATCTCCTTTTTAAAAGGAAAAAAACACGAAAAACTAAGCAACCAAAGCCCCCAAACCAGCATCATGTGCCTAAGCAACTGCTTCTCAGAAAGGAAATCACTTGGAGAAACTGAAATCTGTATCACAGGTAAAGGTAAAAATAAATAATCACACAGCAATCCAAATCCTGATGCATATTACCCTGCAGAGTGAATAGCAAATCTGCAGAAGTCTAAACTTGCTCAAGCCATTTTCATAAAAAGCTACCACATTTAAAATCACACATTTGTTATCATTACATGGAAGCCAAAGAATGAACTACACACAGTTCAAATAAGTCTTTGATAAACAGGGCTTGAAGGAAGACTTCTTGAACTTAATCTGCTCAGGGCTCTGAATAGAGACGCCAACAGCTCCTGAGTCTGTGCCAGGTCACATGCTCGCTCTAGGGGGACAGCTGGTTATTCAGCATTCACACAGTCTTTTAAAGTTGTCTGCATTTAACTTGTAGGACTGAACCTGAAGTGGCATACTCTTATTTTAGGTCGAATTAACCTTTAAAAAGATTGCCAATACAAGTGCAGTTAATGAAGAGAGTTTGCCACAAAAGGCTTGAACAATCAGGCATCTTTTGGATCAGAGGACAAAATTCAAAAATACATAGACCTCTTGCAGCTCAGAAAAAGCTTGATATTATTGCTATGGCACAGGCCTCCACAGAATTACTCAAAGCTGAACAATAATGCCAAGAACTGGAGGGAAAACTGGAATAGCTAATGACATAATGACACATGCAATGATAAAACATCACTCAAAGCATTACAGAGAAGTGTATTTGCTCACTAAGGACCCCAAATTTTAAGCTTCCCCCAGCTTTGGGCTAGTATAACAGAGCCTTTTAAGCCCATGCCTAGCTCACCTTTCACATGCACCGAGGTACACAAGGCTACATGCTATCTAGATGCACCCTGAAGCAGTTTCAGGTCTGGGCTTTTATTGCTGTAGCTCGCTTTTTCCTTTGGTTGTTTAAGTACAATGCAACACACAGAGAACTATTTCCATGTTTTCAGTGATGCTCTCACACTGCAGCAGTCAAACCTAAAATTTTGGCTGCCTAAAATGATGACTTTAAAGCAATATATTAAACCTACTTGTTCTGTTGATCACTTATCAATCACAGAAACTGCAGCTTCATTTACAAACCACTGCCTCCTTACACTAACCTACTAATGTTGCTCCCAAACAGACCTGACGAAAACTTGTCCAGAGACCTTTTCAAAGCATTGCCCTTCATGTTACTTTGGCTGTTAACCTTGCTATTGAATTTTCTTCACTTTTGGATCACAACAGAACCCCTACAATGGAGCTTTTTTTTTTTCCTGTACACTCCAGTTTAATCAGGCCAACAAGTAGTATTTGTCCCTTTAGAATATGCATTTCATTCACTGTTTTAAGAAAAACACACAGTCTCTGAACAAGAAAATGAAGGTAGCAGCAAGGTATTATGTGTCAGGAGAACACACACCTGATATCCAAGAGGACTAGTTCACCTTTTTGTTAAGGACACCTACTTATAAATTCCTACTACTGCCAACTTAAGCATTGCCAACTGGTAAATCTTGGTAGTAACACAGATACTACCTTAAACCAAATTATTGGCCATTCCACTACTAAAACACCTTTGAGATCTGGGATTGTGAAATACACCAATGGTATGCTCAGATGGACCACCTGCATTGTCTGATAAAAAGGAAAAAAAAAAAGGTAAGAAAGAAAAAATCTTCCATACTAACAGTCCCTCACCTTTCCTGCCTACATCCTGTTGCAGGACCATCTTCCCAACCCCTGTATTGCTTTCCTTACATTAAGCTTCAGCATTTCTTTGTTCTCCCTGCCTATCTAGTCTGATGCAAACATGCTTGTGTTAAAACACCCATACACTCCAGCAGAGATTTTTAAGGGTCTACAGTTGTATCAGTTTGTTTCTTCGTTACAGTTAATTTTCTCCATGCCTACCATAACAAAACCTGAACGTTTCCTACACGTAAGTAGGGACACTGTTATTGTGTCTTGGCAGCCAGGTTTTTGGCTGCTTATAACAGTATCTTAAAAAGTCATTTTTCATGCTACTTCTCCACTATTTGACTTCTACTGTATTTCTCTGACATTTTCAGTTCTCTCCAACACTAGAATATTTGTAGCCTGATTACTGCCAGGCAGTTCTCTTGATCTGCTGCTCAACTTTTTCTTTTCAGCTTTCTGGCCTTCAAAATCAGTTCCTTAGTTTTAACTTCAAAGTTCCTATATGATCTCTCTGCAGTTTATTTCTCTTACATTCTTTTCAGCACTTGACTATTCCTTATCTCCTTCTCCACTCCCCTCCCAAACAAATACAAACCCATATGGGATGTTATTTTTTCTCTGTGCTTTCACTGGTGCCCATACACCTCGGAACCCAGTGGTTTCCTGCCACCCTTCTACTTTGCTCTCACCAATAATAATTTAACTGGAATGACGAGCTACAACTGTCTTAGGAGAAGAAACTCAGCAATTCTGTTCAACTTTGTAACATATTTAGAGATAGTTTAAAGGCGTAGAGAACTTCCAATAGCAAACTACACAGAAGTAACTCTTTACTACTTACTACAGATGACCATGTAATGATGATGATCATAATACGTAAGATTTATCTATGATACCCTAGAGACACATTAAACTTATAAAAGCAATTAAAGGAGGTTTCATATGTACTTGACCAATTATAGGCAGTTATCTACTGTCAAGTCTCAGTGGGAATCTAGATGATCTAATTATCAAAACTGGAACTACATACCAATGACAAGCAAAGCATTTCTGTAACAGCACAGGTGAAATTACATGTTAACTAGATGGGGACCAGAAGTTAACACACAATCAGCTCAGTCACCAAATAAAACCTGCTAGATCAAGAGCTGGAATTCTTTCTCTTTTGCCATTTGAAAATGGAGATGCACCACAGAAGTATGTAGATTTCCCATTTTTGAACTAAAGCTTGTTGAAGAGAGGAAGAACATTGATGTTTGTTTTTTGCACTTCTAGAAAACCTGCCTCACTCTACATGCATCTGATGAGTGGTACAGTTGTTCCAGCACAAACAACCCAGGGAGCTATCTGCCTCAAAGTTAACAGCACAAATTTGCTTCCAATGCTGAAAGTGCCTTGCAGCATACAAAATTAGCAATATCTTCATCTGATATGAAGTTCATCCTATTTAAATATTATCTGTCCATTTTGAAATTAGTCAACTTTGTCTCAGAAAAAAACTAACGAAAAATTGTGAAGCACTACTTTCAGCATTACACAAAATAACTTTGTACTCACCACTCTTTAAGCTGAGTAATTGCAAACTTCAACATGCAATTAAATTGGTAAATGTAGGAAACGACAAACAATACCATTTAAATATATAAAATATGAAAACTATCACTAAGCTTTTGGGGTCGGAGAGAAATTGCATACAAAATTTATGTTCATTTATTCAAAACAGAGCACTATTTTATATCAGCAGCTAAATAAAAATCTACTTCAAGATGCCATCAAGAATGCAGGTCACAACTACACGTCCAGGCAGAAACTTCAGGAGCTATCAGAGCTTTTTAAATGCCACCTGCAACTAGGCTGTAACAAAAAGCCACACCCACCAATGCAGATTCCAAACAAATGGCTGTACTCAAAGGTTGAGGTAACTACTTCACACTTCAGAGATAAAGAATGGAGCCTACAGGTCTCAGTCAGAATTACAGGCTCCCAATATGCAGCACTTAAAGTCAAATTTGCCTCACAACTACTGCTCATGTTTCTGAGCAGCTGTATATCCAAATGCTGGTAAGACTGCACAGGCATTTTCCCAACCACGACTCATTTTGAGGTACCCATGAGCATAATTTCTTTGTAAAAATTTAGACAAGGACATTTATCCTGTACCACTTGTTGGATTTCATATGGCTTTCAATATTAAATGATGTAGCTATACATAGCTACACTTCAACGTTCTAATATCTAGTTACCCACTATTACTTCTTCAAAGCTGCAATCTCTGAACAGCTGGGATAACAGATCTGTTCCCGGAGCTGGGATTAGAGGATGAGAAATGCGGTAGCTAAATGCAGAAAAGGAATTCTTAAAGTCTACAGAATATACTTTAATTTGACTTCATTCCTTTAGAGTGCTGTTCTGACAGGACAGTTATTGCAGTGAACACAATGCCAAGCTACAGCCTGCATGTCCTTCCTGAGAAAGGTTAATTACAGCAACCAACTGCCCCATGAACCCAGGCAAGCTTTTGTCTTGCTGTAGTTGTGGCAGGTTTAATCAATGCATACATACTATAAAGCAACTGTGTGGGTACTGGAAGAATCACAGAATAGCTTAGGTGGGAAGGGACCTCAAAATCCATCCAATTCCAAGCCCCTGCCTGACACGGGCAGGGACACCTCCCACTGGATCTGGTTGCTCCAATCACCATCCAACCTGGACTTGAACACCTCCAGGGATGGGGCAGCCACAACTTCCCTGGGCATCCTAGGTAACTCACCACCCTCATCGTGAAGAATTTCTTCCTAATGCCTAAGCTAAATCGTCCCCCATCCAATTTAAAGTCAATTCCCCTTCTTCCTATCCCTATAGGCCCTTGTAAAACATCCCTCCACAGCTTTCCTGGATCCTCTTTCAGTACTGGAAGCTGCTCTAAGGTCTCCCCCACAGTATTCTCCTCCCCAGGCCGAACAACCCCAATTCTTTCAGCCTGTCCTTGTAGCTCCAGCCCTCGGATCATCTTCAGATTTGCATTTAGACTAATAAGTGGGTTTTATATATGTATACATATACACACACACAAAATTAGGGGATATATGTACATACCTCCCGCTAATTTTGTGCTAAAAATAGAAGAAAGAAAACAGTGCTCATTATTTACCACTAAATATTTGGGACAACCTGGAAACAAAAGGCTAAAAAGACTCGATGCAACTCAAGATAATGAAAGTGCTGGCAAATAAACTGTCTTAAAGACTAGTTTTGGGAGTTTTAGAATGCAAGCACCCTTTATCAGGCCTGGGCAACACGAGGGAGTGATCTCAATCAATCCTGTGCAGCCAGACAAGGGCTGCTTACAGAATCTATTTCCCCCTTACAGGCATATGGATAAACTCTCCCAGAAATCTTAGGCGTATTCTATTCCTTTCCAAGGACTCATTTTAATGGCATTATGAACTTTATGACAGTCAAAACTCCTGCTAATTTAGAGCCAGCTCTGCCTGACCTTGCATTTGACACAGGAAGACACTGCAAGCAGAGGGGATTGTTAGATTAAGAGACATCAGTTCAGCACAGACCATAGTAACATAAGACCTAACAGTGCCTGGGAAGACAACATTTGAAAAAACATACTAAAAACCATGCTGGGAGAGACATTCTGTCTAAGTTTTAAAAATACACAGTTAATTGGATGATCTTGATTCTACTTTAGCTCAAATCCTGCTTTATGTCCCTGTCACCTCTTCTTGCTTCTTGCTCTCAAGAGGCTGTGAGGGAACAGCCCCCGCTGCCCCCTCACCGAGGGCAGCCAGGCCAGGCTTACACCCCCGGGGGAGCCAAGGGGCGCCAAGGCTGGAAAAGACCTCCAGGATCATCAAGTCCAACCATTCCCATCAAACACTAAACGATGTCCCTCAACACCTTGTTCACCCATCCCTTAAGTACCTCCAGGGATGGCGACTCCACCCCTCCCTGGGCAACCTCTGCCAGTGACCAATAATCCTTTCCGTGAAAAGTTTTTTTTTCTGATATCCAGCCTAAACCTCCCCTGGCAAAGCTTGCGGCCATTCCCCCTCGTCCTGTCCCGTCACTTGGGAGAAGAGGCCAGCTCCCTCCTCTCTACAACCTCCTTTCAAGCAACTGTAGAGAGCAATGAGGTCTCCCCTCAGCCTCCTCTTCTCCAGGCTAAACACCCCCAGCTCTCTCAGCCATTCCTCATCAGGCCTGTTCTCCAGTCCCCTCACCAGCTTTGCTGCTCTTCTCTGGACTCGCTCCAGAGCCTCAACACCCTTCTTGTGCTGAGAGGCCCACAACTGAACACAGGATTCGAGGAGCGGTCTCACCAGTGCCGAGTCCAGAGGCAGAAGAACCTCCCTGGACCTGCTGGCCGCGCCGTTTCTGATCCTAGCTAAGATACCATTGGCCTTCTTGGCCACCTGGGCCACTGCTGGCTCATGTTCAGTCGTTCTCAACCGACACCCCCAGGTCCTTCTCCCCCGGGCAGCTCTCCCGCCGCTCTCCCCCTAGCCTGTAGCGCTGCACCGACCCGGCGCCGCTCCGCCCCGCCTCAGCGAGGGCCCCGGCGGCGCTGCCCTCCCCCTTCGCCGCGGAGCGGGGCTGCGGCCCCACGCGCTCACCCAGAAGATGAGGTTGAGGAAGACGAGGACGGTTTTGGAGGACGTGATGCCGCACTGCCCCATGGCGCCCGCGCTCCACTGCGCTCCCCTCAGCGCCGCGGCCCCACAGCACGTGACCCGCTCGCCTAAGATGGCGGCGGCCTGCCTCACGTGACCGCGGAGGGGGCGGAGGAACCTAAGATGGCGAACGGCTCCCCCGCGTGGCCGCGGGGGGTGTGGGCTGAGCTGTGAGGGCGGGCTCGATACTGAGGGGGACGGCAAATAAACTGTCCAGGAGTCGCTTTAGAAAGCGAGCAGCCTTTATTGGGGGTCGGCGACACGAGGGAGGAGTCTGCATCGGTCGCGTGCAGCGAGACAGGAGCTGGTCACAAGATCTGTTTCCCCCTAACAGGCATACGGATAAATTCTCCCAGAAATCTTATGTGCATTCTCTTCCTTGCCAAGGACTCAATGTTATTATGAACTTCAGGACAGTAAGAACTCTCGCTGATTTCGAGCCTTGGAGCCAGCTCTGCCTGACCTTGCATTTGAGATGAGGAGAGGCTGCAAACAGAGATGATTCTGGAAAAAAGCACATCAATTCAGCACAGACCACACTGAACACAAGGTGTTACGGTCTCCAAATACACCTTTCCAGTATCGGCTGCCTTGTGTTCCTAAGGTTCTCTTTAGCACAGTCAGGATCCAGCCCTTGCCAGTGAAATCCACACTTGCTGCCTCACTAGTTGAACCAAACCCATCCTGCCCTATTTCTTTGGCATCGTGGTATTCTCTGTCTTGATCTTCCTTTTATTTTCTTTCTCCTTTCTAATCCTCCACATTTTCTAGAAATACCCCTCTTTCCAAAGCTGTTCTCCTCTCCACGGGAGTGCACTCCATAGATTCTCCTTGTTCCTTTACTGGCAGATTTACTTCTCAGGTGGAAACGAAATTCCCCGTGTTATCGAGGGCCTTCACGTTTTAGAGATCAGTCCTTTAAAAGCTGACAAGTAACAATCTATTCTACTATTATTTTCTAACTTATTCTACTGGTCTGTTTCCATGGTAGCAAAGTTAGCTTCTTTCCCTCCTACAATTTTGCCAAGTTATATCCAGAACCAGTTCCTGGATACCATGGAGATACTACGTCTTTTTTTTTTTAAGCTTTCTTTTTAAGTCCTTATGTGCCCATGGATGGAACTTCCCAGTCTTAGAAGTCTTATCAGACCATTTTCTATTATGAAAAATTAGTTTATATGCACAGAAGATATGATTAAAGTTGGTCGCACTATTAATACGGTTTTGCATTGAATTTGTGGCATTTAGGGTCATTTAATTCCTGCTTTTTAATGTGCTGTCTGTGCATTATATATAAAAATTCTGTGACATGGTATTTGTAAAAGCGTGTGTAGATTGAACTATCAAAAATGCCATTAAGAGTTGTTAGAAAAAAAAGTGCTTTGTAAGAGGAGTTTGATAGAAAAAGGATTAATGATGATATTTTAAAACTCTTATAAACATTTTGGTACAACAACGTGGTTATGCAAATGAAATGTAATGCAATTTCATTTAGCTTTGATAACAACTGAGAATGATGAAGAGGATGCAAGGAAGGACTAGGACTTCACAATGGAGAGGAGACAAGTGCTGTTACGAGAGGGCTGGTGATGGGTTTGCAGGTTCATACATGCAGGGGTAAAAAAGGGCTCATGGGGAGCACGGCAGTGTGCTGGGGACAGAGGAGGAATGGAGACTGCAGTCACTTTTCTGAATTGGCAGAGGGATTGTGTGGGCTGGACTCATGCTGCCTGAGACGGCAAAAAGGTAAATGCCAAGTGTTCCTCTAAGCATGTCGCCTGAAGAAAAGTAAATACAACTGCGCCATCTCACTGCTCTCATGCATAGAAAACTGGCTGATAGTGGGTGCTGCTGTGGGGTCTTTGTCAGGCTCTCTTACAAGGAAATACTCTTGTTCTTTGGAGGATACATGCAAAACTTTTGGGTATTGCCAGTCACCATAACTTCAAATCTGCAGACTCTGGAATAATGTGTTTGCCTGTGCTGGCATTTCATACTGAGCATGGCATGCCAGTCAGGTGCCATTTAGGGGAAAGACAGGGTGAGTAATAAGGTGCCATCAGAAATTGCTTCTCACTACATAGGAATGTAGGCAGGAAATTGTAGCCCTCTGCCCATGCCGATGAGGGATGGCTTGCTGAACTGAGGATAGGCAGGGAGCAAGGCATGCTGGAAGCAGGTTGTAACAAGCAGTTGGAAAACTGGCTGCAATTTCAATAGCTGACTTGACTGAAGTGAACTGAACTGTCTCCAGCACAGCTTTGCTGCTTAGATATTCGCCACCTTTCTTCATGTGGACAGATAGCTTGACTGCTGAGATGTGCTTTTGTCTTTAATGCAGTTTAGGCCTCTTAGAAATTCTTCAAAGAATATTTATGCAGCATTTCATAACATTCAGCTCGTGACTGTCATCATAGCAATACTTTCAGAATGTGTACCAGGAATGTATACAAGGATATCCTGCACTTCCACTGCTTTTGAGAGAGAGGATCCAAGACTAAGGACTGGTGCATGGCAACAGTGCCCAAAGTTCTCAAACGCAGAACGCAAGTGTGTCAGCAGGATATTCACTGCATGATCTGTGAACTCCCAGAGGCTCATTCTCGAGCATTTGATCTAAGATGCCATCGTGGCACAGATCACACAGGTTGGCTGAATGGCTGGTTAAGGTAAGTGGCTTAAGAAGTAGTTGTTTTGCTGAGACAAGTATGTGAGCGGATGCAATTATGAGGTAGTTTTGCCCTTCAGTTTAATTATGCCTGATTCAGCTTTCCATTTTTTTATATAAACCCTGGGAGTTAAATTCTGTGGGCACAGTGCACTTTGCATTGACGTAGTTGAGTCTAGACTGTTATAAATCACTGATCTAGACAGGCCTGTAGACAATTCCACAGCAGTGATAACTTCTATTTGCAGGCACACATTAGAAAAATAAAACTACTCTTGCTTTTGGGACAAACAATGTAGTAAATGTAATAGAAATGAGTTTTGGAATGAATTAGGTAGTAAAGAATATCACGCTTTTCTCTAGCTCCTGAGGAGGTAATCATAAGCTGCTTCAAATCGTTTGAACTGTGTAATAGCCTGGAAAGGTCCATGAACATTGCAGGATGCGTAGTAAAAATGACTGACTACCTGACAAAGATTCTCCTAACCAATCTTTTCATTCATCGTTGGAATTACAGTTAGCAAACAGGAGCATCCATTTATCAGGCTATTGTAAACCAGGGAATACAGGTGGGAACCAGGACTGTAGTGCTAAGTAGGGAGGACAGCAATGGTGAAATTCAGTCTTGTATGTGTTCTGGAGCAGGAGAGATTTCTTACCACTTTGATTCCCACCCACCTGATTTTCTAGCTCCCAGGAATGCCAGTCATGACTTGCAATCCATTAATTGCTCTTCACAGGCAGTTAATAATCTCTTAGGAGTCACTCCATGCATTTCTTCACTTTTTGATGGACTTGTATGCTGTGAGCTTTCAGATAATGATCAGATGTTGGAAACAAGGTCCATTTTATTGCCACAGAAGGGATGTAGAAGGAACTGTTCATGACCGAGGAAAGGGAAAAATAGGTTAAGATTAGTTCATTATCTTTTCTTTAGATCCCTTTATATCATCCTTATGTCACCTCTTTATCATCTGGCTTAACCTACATGAAACACAATTTTCAATAATGAAGACATATATAGACCCACATATACACTGCATTTAAGTACAGATTTTGTTTACTAATTATGTAGTACCCGTGTTCAAATACACTGGATGCCACGACAGATGTCTGTGTGCTCTGATCTCATTTATTGTAACATACATTTGATACCAGTCATTGTGTTGCCATGCTGGAAGGAGACCTCTCAGACTTGAGAAGCACCACAGGAGAACAGTTTGAAGCCAAAAGCTTGATGTTAGAGTCTGAAACAATCCTGCTTATAGATCCAAAAGATTGACATAATAGTTCAAAAATCAAGCCATGGAAAAATCTTTTTAGAAACATGTCACTGCTCTTGGCAGCTTTCTCAGAGGTTCATTAGTATTGTTTTTAGTAAGAAGTAGGTGTAGTTTGATCTCCTCTCTGATGCTGCAGAGCTACTAAATCCGTGTGGTTAATCCATTTCATGCTGTGAGAAAAAGGAAGAAATCATGGCACTGTCCATTCTGTTCTTTGGAGTCATTTACATCAAACTGCAAATAACACCTCCTCCCTTCTTACTCCTCCATCATTACATTTTCTGTGTGAGCTCTCTGCCAGCTCCAGTTGGCTGTTTTTTCAGGATCTGTATCCTGGAAAGTGGCTTTGGTGTAACATTACATCTCCTTTGGCAGCAAAGCTTGCTAACAAAGCCCTTCTGTCTCTGCACCTGCATGCACGTACCTTGTACTGCCCCACTCCCTTTCCAGCAGAGCCAGTGCAACTATTTGAAGAGAGGGTGATACCTTTTTATTCACAGACAGCTGGGCATTGCTGAAGTGACTGGGGGATGGGAACGTCGTAAATCAGACCTGCCGTAAGAGAAAGGTGTGTGAAACCTCAGAGCAGGCTTTGATGAGCTTTCCCTTTCTGCAGCAGCATTGGCTTCAGCAGCCTTCTGCTGACTTCTCTATTCTCCCTAGCCCTTCTTCACATGGCAACAAAAGTACCAGTATAATTATCTGGGTAACCATGGAGACCAGGAGGAGGGAGCAGATTATGATAAAAAAATAACTCAGGGGAAAAAAGGTTGTATTTTTAACTCGGATGTTTCCCCAGTCTGTTGACAGGATGGTCTCCAAGAGAATGTGCACCAACCTGCTGGCCGTGCATAGGCAGAAATGAACAGTGGGCAAGTGTGGGCTCTTTATCTACTTTGGAACAGGTGGCTTGAGGAAGTGGTGGAATCACCATTCCTGGAGGGATTTAAAAGATGTGTAGATGTTGCACTTGGGGACATGGTTTAGTGGTGGATTTGGCAGTGCTGGGTTAAGGTTTGGACTCAATGATCTTTTAAGGTCTTTTCCAACCTAAATGTGGTTCTATATTGAGAGGAAAGAGTATTGCAGTTAAACCATGTACTCCACAGATAAAGAATCTTGCCTGAATTCACTTCATGGTGCTAGAAATGCATGTAACCTCTTTTTCTGGGTTCTTCACAATTTCCCAAGGCTGTTAGTGCACCTCACAGGTGTATTATGAATCTTCAGTTGGTACCTACAAAGTGTGGAGCTTCTGGGAAGCAGGACTCCTTTAACTGTTGAGCTCCCTCCCATGGATATTCTGCCTGTCTCATTAGGAATGATCAGGGTGTTATCTTTGTGGTTACGGATTGACTGGCTTGGAGTAGATGCTTCTGCCAGGTGTTAAGTGCCATGACACAGCTCCAGAGAAGCGTTTAAACATGTCCATACATTCAGTTGTGGTTCCAGTAAAGTGAAAGAGCTGGAAAAAAACCCTTGGAACTTTCCAAATGGGTAAGGATAATTAAAGGGAAAGTAACTCCTCTTGTATTTATAAAAGCAGTGCTTACTTCTGCATTCTGTAAATGTCTCTTTCCCTTTCTAAATTTTGGTGTTTCCTGGCTGGCAGATACTTAATCCTCCTCAACTGTTTACAAGGAAACTTAAACATCTTCCTTACCGGTGGTGGTTTGCTGAGTCGCAGTCTGAAATCAGCTCTGTACGATTATGACAAGCCAGCTGTGGCTCAGTGCCCAGGAGGAGCAACAGAACAAAGTGGTATCAAGTAGGTGAATCCAGCTAGAAAAAAATTGACGTTAAGCTTTGCGCAATACCCTCATCGTTGTTTTAGAGCCTCTGTGTAGGCCAGTTTTGCAGGGGAATAATTTATGTCATCTAATATTATGTGTATTTTGGTGCTCCCTTAATGATGACCTAATATTTCAAACAAAATGCAACTTCTGTAATGAGATACCTCGTTTCTGCCAGGATGTTGTTAGGATACCTGCTGCAGTGATCCAATGAGACTGACCTTCATTTCAGAACAAATTGCTCTCCTCCTGAAACTACTTTTAATGGTTTTCCTGATTTATGCAAAGGGACCTACAGCGATAGACTTCATTTGGGGAAATAAATGATTCAAATAATTATAAATCTTATGGAAATGACAAGTTAAAGTGCTGCCATATTATTACTTGTTACACTCCGATTGAGTGCAACGTAGTGAAAGTCCCATGTGGCTTTGTTCTTTCTGCCTCTGCAAAGAACAGAATAAATGAGTGTAGTTTGTAGTAGGTAGAAGATAAAAACCATGTAATTGGCAACAGTGAGTGTGTTTGAGCAGCTCCGGGCTTTCTCCTCGAGGGTCTCTCCATCCCTGGAGTGCTGTTCCCTGCCATCTACTGGACATTTCAAAGAGACGATCAAATCTGTATTCAAAGTATGTTATGACTTCTAATGTAGATTTTAATGAGAGCGAGCCTTTTTTAAAGGGTGATGAAGGAGAAAAAGAGGAATCCATATTCTGAGTATTTCTACCGCTTATCTTAAATTATTGTTTAGTTGAAGCAAGATGGTTACAGTATTTGAGAGAAGGTGAGTAGGAGATGGATACAATCAGCATTATTTTAATAATAGACAAGAATGCTATGCTACAGTTATTTTAATCTGAAAAGCCTAGTACCTTACTAGTATAATTTAATCTGCACTACGTCCTCAGAAGATTTCTTTTATTACGTAATACCATTTTTATGGGCTGATGTCATATATCCGCTGTGATTTTCAGGGTCTGCATGTGTACTTCCCACTGCAGGAAAAGAAAAAGTGATATAGAAAACATATGACTAAATATTTTCTCAGTGCAGCTTAGCTTTCTCCTGTATTTTCCTTACTTCCTGCAGACCTGCCTGCAATGTCATGCTTGTGAATTCCTTTTCAAAAGTCCCAACACTAAGAGTGTTCTGAATAAACAGTTTAAACAAAACATGCTTTGAGGTGGAAAGAGTAAGGTGCAAGCTTAACTTGAAAGGGAAGGCTTCACAAAACCAGCAAGAACTGTGATATCCTCAAAGACCATTCATGTTACCATGTTAAGGTAGAGAACTTCTAAGCCTGTATGTACAGCACCATCTGGTGACTTCTGCACAGCAGGATCCCAAAGCAGGGATTTCTGTACCTCACCACATCACAGACAAGAAAT
This sequence comes from Piaya cayana, assembly GCA_013389865.1. NCBI lineage: Eukaryota > Metazoa > Chordata > Aves > Cuculiformes > Coccyzidae > Piaya > Piaya cayana. Next base: position 85,976 of record WAAB01010607.1, read on the forward strand.
CACTCAATACCCCCCAGCAGACCTGCTCCTTGTGTTCTCGTTCCCAGATGCAACTTTGTCACAAACACAGAAATACACTTTCAAGTCCTATTTCCAGGCTTTGGCTGTTGTCATTGTTATTTGTGCAGGGGAGCCAGAAGATTTGGTGGTGCTTGTGGCCTCCTCGTCATGTCTTACTGTCTAGGCACACTTTCCTTCTGCCTGGGAACAGCTCCACAGCTCAGTGCTCACATTCAGTCTCGGTAGCAGTCAGTAAGCACATAGATCATTGTCTGGCACCTCGCCTTTCTTGGCTGCCTGTCTTCCTGCCCAGGCGAGACAGCAGCTCCATCTGTGCCCCTCACTTCTGCTGTCCACTGCTCCATCTGCCCTCTGGTTTGAAGCTGTTCCATGTAGCACCATGTTCACTGGGCTACAGAACAGGAGAAACCTGTCTAGATCGCCCCTTTGCTCTAGGGTGTGGATATAGTGTAGAGTGGGCATTGTTGGTGTTTACTTAGAACCATAGAATCATGGAATGGTTTGGGTTAGAAGGGACCTTATGCTCATCCAGTTCCACCCTCCCAACCAGCGGCAGGGACACCTCCCACTGAATCAGGTTTATCATAGGATCATAGAATCATAGAATCACCAGGTTGGAAGAGACCCACCAGNACCCCCAGCTCTCTCAGCCGTTCCTCATCAGGCCTGTTCTCCAGCCCCTTCACCAGCCTTGTTGCTATTCTCTGAACTCGCATATATCTTTATATCTTTTACTACCACAAAACCAGTGAACCAGGTCATCCATTTGTAAGCATCATCCTTGGGTGCCTTAACTGTTTGTGGATGCATGGATTTTGAGTAGTCTTGTCACAGAAGAGATTTTAGCTTTTCTGTAAGCAAAGAGCAGGTAAAAAGATTTGGAGCTTAGTTCTCCAATGCATTATACCACAGTGCCATTGATTTCAGTACAGTTCTATTTCATCTTAAACCCAAGGTAATTGACTGGAATATCATAGGGTTTAACCCATAAATCCTTTATATCCCCCCACATCTCAGACAATCACCTCGTCAGCTGTGGATCTCTGAATCACTTACATGAGTTTTCTTACCAATGAAGAAAATATATCTCCTTTGTTTCAGCAGAATAGCCCATGATCAAAACAAAAACATCATGTTTCTGTGTCCTGATACAGCATACAAGGTTCTTCCTCCAGCAGTAATCACACAAATGCTGCATGAATGAATTGCTGTTACTAAGGCTCTTTTCATTTCTTTTCATGTAGGAGCTTTCTTAATTCATTAGAGAACAGTTTCTTATAATTTGGCACAGTGGGCAGCTGGTTACAAAATCAGTCAGGATTGTAGGTGAGAAATAGAGGAGGCAGCAGTTTATCTGATGCCCTGTTCTGCTGAAGCAGACAGGTACATCTATTTCAGCAGTAAGGGAAGGATGAGGATCAGTGATCACACATTTGCCAATGACACCACACCATATAAAACCTCCCTCCGCCAGTGTCCAAGGCCCTTTACTTTCTGATGAAACAACCTGGCACGACACATATGTCATCTTGCATGGCTGGGAAGCCTAAAGGAGGCTGTGAGGATCTTCTGGAAGAGTAGAGAACTTGCTGAATGTTAAAATGTAGCTTTATACTGATGTTTAATTTAATAAAGGGTGAACCACATTTTAAATACAGAAGGCAGTAGCTCCGTAAACCATTCAGGAAATCTGTGTCTCATCAATTGAAAGCATATATTTTTATGTTCATTTTTTGTTGGTTTAAACCCTTAGGAACTTCTCTGTAGTGAAAGGCATGGCATATAGTAGCGTAGGCTTGTAAAATACATTTATATATAAGCAATAGGGAGAACATCTGCTATACTACTGTTATTAATTAATTTTGGTTAAAAAAGCAACAATAAACCCCAGTGAAAACAGAAGCAAAGATTGAACCTGTAAATTCCTAACTGTAATAACAGTCCCTTTGAAATATATTTACAAGGACAGCCCTGACCGCGCTGGGTTGTAAGATAAACCTTTGTTCTCTTTTCTCTAGTTGACAGTCGGAGTACTGATGTTCCCAATAACCTGAGTGGAACAATGGGACAGGAATCCTGTTGCTTTTTTCTCGAGGGTAACAAGCATCTCCTTTGACCCACACCTCATGGGAAGTGTCAGGTTAGTGTTGAGGAGAGGTGGAGTTCACCAGCCCCCTAAGGAACGCAGTGTCGGCCTGGTCAGGTTTCATTTCTCACCATTTCCCATTCTGAACAACCAGGACACTGAGACAAGGCCATAGTGATGGGGGGCACGCAAAGCTTTCAGCTCACAGCATGCGTCCTGCTCACCGCTGATGCTTTGCTCACCTCACTTTGTGCGGTGTAGTTGCTTAGGCAAATGCTTGCAGGGTCACCAGCCACTGAACCTTGGTACCTCCAACTGTGGTCCCACCACAGGACAGCTTTGCCAGGGATCTGCTGCCTTTGTATTAAGAGCTTCTGATGTTTTATTCTTAAGTCATTTGACTGCCCAGGGGTTCCTAAGCTCATAGCCATGTGTTTCTGACACAGCACATGGATAAGAATATATTACAGTTGCTCCTTTCAGGTCTGTCACCTACATGCCACAAACTGGGCTCTGAAATGTTTGAATCAGCAGAGATTTGTAGCCTTCAGGGGAGCTGCTTTATTTACCTCCAGGCTTCCACAGATGCTAGATGCACCTTTGTAAAATGCACATCTCCATCCAAAATGGAGCCTCCTCATGCCTGTCTACTCCCGCCAAGGCAGAGATCTGCCATATGCAGCAGGATTGTATCAGAAACAGCATGACCAGCAGGTCCAGGGAGGTTATTCTCCCTCTGGACTCGGCACTGGTGAGACCGCTCCTTGAATCCTGTGTTCAGTTCTGGGCCCCTCACCACAAGAATTATGTTGAGGCTGTGGAGCGAGTCCAGAGAAGAGCAATGAAGCTGGTGAAGTGGCTGGAGAACAGGCCTTATGAGGAATGGCTGAGAGCTGGGGTTGTTTAGCCTGGAGAAGAGGAGGCTGAGAGGAGACCTCATTGCTCTCTATAACTACCTGAAGGGAGGTTGTAGAGAGGAGGGTGATGGCCTCTTCTCCCAAGTGACAGGGGACAGGACGAGAGGGAATGGCCTCAAGCTCCACCAGGGGAGGTTTAGGCTGGACACTAGGAAAAACATTTTCACGGAAAGGGTCACTGGACACTGGCAGAGGCTGCCCAGGTAGGTGGTTGAGTCACCTTCCCTGGAGGTGCTTAAGGGATGGGTGCTAAAGGACATGGTTTAGTGTTTGATGGGAATGGTTGGACTAGATGATCTGGTGTGTCCTTCCAACCTGATTATTCTATGATTCTTATCCTCTGAGCTTGGAGCTCAGGGAGCTACACACTGAACTTGGGCATTTTTCCTGTCTCTAATTGTGATTGATTATTCAAATCAACAGGGAAAAGTTGTTCATGTAAAAAACCAGCTGCATTTCCCACAAGGAAGGCGTTTTCCAGAGATGTAAAGCATTCCAGAGCCCAGCCATGAGCCGCTTGAGTAAGCACCGTGGCTGTTCTGTGCTTCGGAGCGTTATGTGCAGTGATGGCCTTTATTCTCTACGTGACCTATTTGAGGAGAGAGAACTGTTCTGTGTGAGCAAGGCTGTTCTGAACTTAGGATGTTTTGGAGAGAGGAGGAAATGCAGTGAAGGATAGAATTAGGTCACAACTTCAGGATGCCAAGACTTTTCTCTTGATTTGCTCATTGCTTTTGTAAAGTGGGCTCTCACATTTAACCACACTGGAAGGAATAATCTTTTATCTGCACTCACTGGATCAAAGTACAAAGGAAATTCATTGAAATAATACAAAAATTTAATTTTCTTCATTTCTAAGTGAAAGTATGGCAATAAAGGCAAACCAGTCTTTTCAGCTATGTAATTAGCATTTATGATCAGGAGATAATAAACAATCAGTCGAAGTCAGTTAAAGCATCTCTCGGTAGCAGACTGGAATCTCACTAAAATGACTGAAATGCAGTGCAACACAAGCACTTCTGTGATGAAGTCAGATTCAGGGCAGGAATAGCAATGGGTTTGTTGATGATTAGTAGGATAATAGTAGGATTAGAAACACCACTTTTAAAACAGAGGAGCTCAGTTCAGTCCAGACTATATCCTGAGCCCACTGATTGCTCCCTGTAGAGAGCAAGCTTGAAATTTCCATTCCCTGTGCTATTTAGACTGAATAAATGCATCCAAATTAGAAAGTAGTGAAGTGTTTTCACATCATAGCCCTCATTGAGACACTTTGGGAAGCGTGGACAGATATAGTTATTAAAAAGCAATCTTTATAACTGGATGACTGTATTAAATTTGCCTGCATCCAAAACATGGCGAGGGGGGTGGGGGAACAGACAGCGCTGTGGAAATCAAGCCTGTATGGAATAAGGAATCAGTAGTGGCCTTGTGGCTGGTGTTCAGATGGAATCTTTTGCTGTTACATTATATCCCCTTTCAGAATTGCTGCAGATTTTGAGCACTTCTCTAACTGCATCTGTGAACAGGCCTACTTCCCAGATGCCGTTAAAACAAGCTGTTCTTCGTAACTTTTCATGGGATGGCATGAATTCACAGCCATACCACTGCCTTGTTTTGGCAGTTTGGAGACGTAGGAAATGCTGCAGTCATGTTTCTAATTTAATTCAATCCCTCATTAATTTGATCTCCCCTTTAATTCAATCTCAGCCTCAGGACCTAAATAATTTGTATTAAAAATAACATAATGGCCACCCTTTCTTTTAATCAATGTCAACTGCTTTAGGCAGGTATTAGCAGATAATCTGATTAACCAACACACAGTGAGCTGGCATTTGGTTAATAACCAACTGAGAAAATTTGGAAAAGAGTCAAAGGAGAAAAAATAAAATGAGGGAGAGGAGAGGCAGCGGAGAATAGCATGTAAGCAGAAGTACTGTAGGAGGTGGTTTAGTTGAATGAGCCCTGGATTCTTGCACACCTTCCCCCTCCAACTGGCGTGCTGGATCCTTGGACACGTTCCTTTGCTGTGCTGTGCATCAGTTCCTGAACTGCGACATAGGAAATACACCCTCCTGGCAAAGTGTTTAAGATCGACACAAAACTCACATTGAATTTTTATTTTACTTCTGGTGAATCGAGAAAATGTTTTGAATAATGGATAGAGAACAAAAATTCTGTAACAAGTACCATTTCTTTAGAGAAGACAGACAACTGTGTCCGAGAACTAGTTTTAGTTCAGTGGTTCCGATTGCCAGTTTGCAGGAAAAAGTGATTAATCACAAAGTGAAATCTGTTCAAGATTAGCATAAATTGCAGAAGGTTGTAAAAGACTCCAGATGGATCTGAATTACTTGAAAAAGCAGACAAAAACAGCAAAGGAAATTTTGAGCTGGATAAACATAGATTTAATTCCTAATGAAAAATAAACTAATTAGTCTAATGTAAACGTCCAGAAGTTTCAAGAGTCAAGGCTTTAGGTAGGGTGGTTTCTGCCCAGGACAGTCAAATAGGGTGCTGATGGGTTGGAGATGAAATGCATTCTGACATTCTACAGAATACTGCTACCCTTACACTTTGACCCTCAGTTTGAGCCCTATCACCTCAAAAAGCCACAATAAAAATTGTTTCACAGCAACAAGGAGAGTAGGACTGTGCTGAGGTTGCTCTGGAAGAAGATGCCGAAGCCTTCATGGTGATGATACATGCGGGGATAAATGCATTGTGCCACAGGGAAATGATTTGTGTGGTTCACTGCTGCAAAATGGTCAGCAGTGGCGGAGCTCAGGGTGTGGGTTTTGTGGAGCAGTGCACGGTATAAAACATTTATAACTAATGCATGAAGAAATTTGTTGTACAATACCCCACAACATCCTCTGACAGCCTGCTGTGCCTTGTCTGAAGCTGAAGCACCCCCTCGTGCCTTGAGATCACAGCTTCAGCAATAACTCCCATACTAACACAAAACATTAACATGGCTTTTTCCCAGTAATATAAATGGAAAAAGTTTGGAAGGATGATTTCTCTCCTGGATGAGAGAAGCTGCACAACTGGCTTGCAGGTCACGGGGCATTCCTTTTCTTTTGATGGATGAGGTAGTGGCTGTACACGGGCAGACTACTGGCCCAGTTCCAACAGTAACTTGATTTAAATTTAGTGCCAGTGTAGGAACCAGGAGAATTTTATTATCTTGATTTAATTCTCTGTTTTCTTTAGAAGATCATTTATGTCCTTTTGCACTTTGGAGAGGTACAAAGTTAATAGCTTGCTCCTCACAGATAAACTGTGGGGATTTCATCTTTTTTAAGGTCAATCTTCCGCAGTTCACTGCAGTTAATCGGGACCATTATGACCAATGAAATCAGGCAAAGCCTAGCACTGGAGTTAGATCTGTAACTGGCCCCTGCCCCGCTGCACAGAGATGCTGACCCTGAGGCAGTTCTGTCTCTGAAGGACTATATAGGGGGGTATTGACTCGCCTGCATTCCAGGTTCCAAGCCAGCTGTTTTGGGCAATACCAATGTCACAGCACGCAGCACCTGTAAAACACCACACAGCAGCTCAAGAAAGCAGCTTGCTAGGTGTTTGTTGAACAAAGAATACTGGCTGGTACCAAAGAGAACAGACATTGGTAAATCCCACTCCCATTCCTTCCCCTTTGGAGTATAAGATCATAGAATAACCAGGTTGGAAGAGACCCACTGGATCATCGAGTCCAACCATGTAGTAGGGAGTTTTGTGGCTTTACCTTAAACAATCATCAGTTACTTCCAGCATCCTCTCCTGTGTACATCCTGCCTGCCAGCTGCAATGGGACAAAATACCTCAAGGACAGCAAAACAAGGGAGTAAGAGCAGGGCATGTTAACAGAAAATGCACATTTGGAGCTGTCATTTTGAGTTCTCTGGGTTGATACATGCTCATCTGCTCCAGAGTCCCCCAGCTGCCCTCCTGGTGGTTCCCCCAGCAGCTGTTTGCTAGACAGTGACTCCTGGGCCCATTTGAAAGTGTTGAGTTGGTAGCAAGAAGCCTGCCTCCATCTCCGAAGTGGGTGGGCTAAACACCAGCTCCAGTGTTGCCTCCTGAGACAGCAGCAGCCCCAGGGGTTTGATATGAGCCTTAGCACATAATAGAAAGGAAATTACAGCCTTTCTCTGCAGGATGGATTGTGGCAAATGTGTAACTGAAACAGTTTACCTTGTGAGCTGGCTGCTTCTATCTGATTCTGGTTAAACCCACTGCTGGCTAAGGAGGATGGTGTGATTTGTATATGGCGGCATGGAAGTTCACTCATTTGGGCAAAAGAAAGGGCTTGCAGAGCTCAGTTGATGTACAAAGATTTTCTAGAAAATCAGGGTTTATCACAAATAGGAACGTAGATCCTGAGGGTCTGTCTGCCATAAGGTGATCTCTGAGTCGGTGAAAAAACCTTATACAGACGTTCTTGCATCAGCCAAATGGAGGCATCTGTTGGCTTCGCTTGGGGTTCATATCTGGCACAAGCTGAAATGAGAATGCCAGACTGCAACTGCTTAAGGACACTCACAAGAGAGTCTGCACTGACATAACTAAATTAATTTCAAACAGATTTCAGTTAAACTAACAGAATTATCATGTCTTGCAAAGTTTTGGTCTATTTTTGGATGTGTTTTCCAAAGCAGTGACTGCCACTGAGAAATAGATGGAACTGTTTAGCTCAGTCCGTGGCACTTTTTTGAAGTGGCCAGGGATTACTCTGGCAAAGCCAAAGTATCTGTTGGGCTGTTAAACCTGTTGCATATTTACTGAAACCTCTGGAGGAAGGTACCTTTGTGTTTTTAAAAAGGACAAGGACAATAGCGTAAACTGTTTCTGAAAGGCTTGGAAACACTAGGGATTAAATGTGAAAGGCCTGTAGCTACACTCCAGACTAATACTGAGCCTGTGCAAAGCCACTGTGACTATGGGAAGAACAGAGCCCTCGGCTGCTGTTTGGGTCTTTTCCTTGTTGTTGCTCAAGAGTACGTGTATGCAGTGTGATTGTTGCACAGCATCACTCCATGTACGTGGCATCATCTGTTCTACACTAATAAATCAGCATCTGCAGCCACCACTGCTGCCTATCAAATCTGGGTACCAAATTGAGCTGTTTGATCTCGCTGCCGCTGAAGTGTGTCTGCATGATCAGGGAAGATGCATATTATCCCATCTGTTTTTCACAGCCCCTTCGTCAGGCTGTGTGCTTCAAGGTAACAGATCAGACACAAAATTAATTCCATGGCAGACGACTGCCTTCGAGGCATCCTGCTTTGTCACAGCACATAAAAATTTGACTTAAGACTAATTTTATCCCTTCACAGCAGGTCATTTAAGCCTTTTCTGCACTAGGGAAATTGCTAGCGCTGGCTCCGCTCCTTCAGCGGTAACGGTTGGCTTGGTGTGAAGATGCGGCTGTCTCCCTTCTCATTAATGTGTCGTGTCACCTCTCTCCAAGAAGGCCTTACAGGACGGCAGTTCAATCAACAGCAGCTGCTGGTGACCAGCTTATTTTTGGGCTGCTGCTGCCACTTGTCCAGATGGAGCCAAGACAGTGCCAGCTGTGATGAGCCTCCCGGGGAACACACCAGAGGTGGCAGCATCCCAGGCAGTGGCAATTCCCATGGGTGGGATGCTTGGCTGGAGGTGCAGAGCTTCCATCTCACCAGCTGAGGTACTTTACCTGCCCTGCTTGCACAGTGCCTGCTATGAGGGCAAACCAGCCAGCTAGTCTCGTAGCAAAATCTTTAGTGGACTTGCCACGTGCCTTTTCCTCAGAAACACACAATTTGGTCTAATTGCCTAGGAAGAGAGGAAAATGAGACAACTGCAGGTTTGGAGTGTAATAAAACTAGTTTATTTACACAGTAACATGAATGCCACAGAGTACACAGCAAAGTACCACAGCAAACCAGAGTGTAACTGCCCCTGTTCACAAAGGAAGGCTTGAAGTTTATATACTTATTTATATAAAAACGTGTAGATATCGATATGAAGCACCAGATAAAGCAATGCAACCAGGAATTCCAAATACAAATAACCCACAAGAATGGAGTCGAAATTAAAACCGAAAACAAACCCTTATTCAAGGGGTTTAAAGAAATCCCATTTATAAAAGTCCATTGATTTTTGAACCCCAAATTTAAAAATAATTTCCCCCCTTTTATTAAAAACAAGAACATAGTCTTCAATGCTCAGCATAATTAAGTTTTAAAAGAAAAAAACCCAAGGATTTCAACTGCAAAACCTTCTGATACCAACAAGGCTAAGGACAAAGGAACAGAAGTTTTGAGTAATATTTGAAGAGGAGTTATTTATGAGGTTCCTATATTCAAATTTACACTCTCTTAAATATATATTATATATACAATATATAATATATATATTTTCAAGCAAAAAGGAGCAAAGAATACTTTTGGGATACAAAAACTCATATACATACATATATATAAACCCATGCCCACCCGCACTCATATATATGTATGTATATCTGTATCTATGAACAAAGATTTCCACCATATAAAAAAAGGTCCAACCTCTTCTAAATCCCTGAAATCTTCCCCTGGGGTCTATGGGAAAAAAGTATTTCTAGTCTGAAGTACAAACCAAATTCTGAAATTCAGCAGAGTGGCAAAACGCTTGCATCCAGGCAAATGAAGCGTTTCATTCCTTACGGGCAACTCTGCTCAATCGGGAAGAGTTCTGCAGTTCCCAACTAAATGTGGAGTGAGAACCAATGTGAGAAGGCTTATGGGGAATGATTTAAATTACATCCTATGTCTATTCAAACCCACCATCCTCCTAATGCTGCATCCAGATGAATAATGAAATCTATAGCAACGGCCAGGAGAAAGGCTCTGCAGCACAGCCATGGGAAAGACTCGCTCCTAGGGGAGAGGGCCTCAAGATTCTCCCAGGGAAGCTTTATGGATCCCTCCTTTGAAGTGTCTGGAACCCAGATGATCTTACCAGACTATTTCCACAGGTGCATTTGTATAGAGGTATTTAAAATTCTATTCTGCACTTCTTTGATGTTATCTTACTGCAGAAGGAAGTCATCAGCCCATCTGTCTACTTGGATGGAAGGGCCTTGATCGTGCTCTGGGTTTTACAGGAGTTTTAGCAGAACCAACATGACCTCTGCAAAACCAGAGTAAAACAGACAGCCTGGCTGTGTGTGAAACAATGGTTAAGTGCTGCTCCTACAGAGAAACAGCTTAGTTCTCCTTTGGGGAAAAGGGGGGGAGGAAATCAAGAAGATAGGTCTGATTCTGTTTCTGTTGTGTCCCTTGGAAAAGTTACAACTGATTTAAATAAAACCAGGAATATTTAGTTTGTATTTATAAATTAATTTAATTGCTCTTACAAAAACTAATTTGGGTGGGGCATCTCAGCACCAGAATCTAGACACAGATACATTTTATTTCAGCAGCAAATAATGGTTTTACACGCTAAAGTTAAGAACCTACAGTGTGAAGCTGCTGAAAAAAATCCTCCAAGTAGCTGAACCCTAACAAACGTGTGATTTAATTAAATAATACATTTTTCTCTTTCATATGTGGGAATTCCCCTGTGTTACCAAGTCAAGAAGATCCACTCACACACAGTGGGTGCTGCCAGCATGTGTGAAGCACCGAAGATTTAAGGTGGAATGTTTCTGTAAATGCTACATGCGTTCTTGCCTGCAGGCCAGCAACACAATATCCTGCCTTGAGTTATTGATTCCATCATGTCTGAATACTGAGGTGAGACAAGGCTTCTCTATCTGGATATTTCAGAGGCTTTGGAAGAAAATTCTGGATTCCCTCATGACTGAAAATTTGTAGCCAAGTTTTTACAAGTAGATTCTCTTTACCTTCACCTGGTTACAGATAATGACTCAATCAGATCTCACGTAATTAGCAAAGAAGTAATCCCCATTTAAGAAATACAAACCAAACCCGTTTTCCACAAGATCTCAGGAGTAGTTCTTCAGAACTCCCATTTTAACAGAGGTTGGGATTCCACACCACTGGGCATAGTGTGCAGCACATTCACTGCCTGCAGGATCTTACCTTCACTACTTCTTCCAGACTACTCAGGTTCCTCATCTCCAGGAAGCTGTCTCTGCAGCAGATTGTCAAAGCAATAGGCTTTGTTTGATGCTGGGGTCAGTTGAGATCCAGCCACCGCTATCGCTCTTCTTGGGCAGATACCGAATTTGGAAGCCCACAGTTTTGTTGCTTTATCCTATATGACAAGCAGCTTAAACAGACTCATTCGCATAAACTCAACTCCAAATCTCATGGAACAGATCAACTCAGTATCATGTGAAGTACAACATCTAATTCTGTAATGTCTTCTGCATCTTAATGTGGGCAGTATTATTTTTAGAGCTATTATGAAAATAAGATTTCCACCAACTGACCAGCTACATTTTAGTTTTCTGACAAGGCACTAAACGTTGCGAATCCAATCACTGTGCTCTCTCTGTAATATCAGAGAGAGTTTTAATGGCTCTAATAGGATCAGAAACCACTCATCATAATTCTTCAAACAAGCATTTGATTTTCCCAGAAATGAGTTTCTACTGGAAAAATCTTTAGTTCATGTTAAAAATATTTGAATGACAGCTTTTATTAATAGAAAAATATATATTTACAGTCAATACTGTTATCTTAGATTTGCAGCTATTCCTATTCTGGAGCTCAACTGAAAGTGCGACATTGCTAAAAAACAATTAAAGATCTGTGCACATATTCAAGTAAGTTATGACATGCACAGCCAGGGGGTTTGTTCCTGCCATACACAGGATCCCAGTTACAAACACAGCGGGTTTTTTTCCTTTTGCTTAGCAATTATGCTGTAGCATTCTTAGGATTTGTTTACAATCAATTTAATGCATACATTCTCAGATATTTAGGTGGCACAATCTGTTGCCAGGATGGAGAACCACCACACACACAGTTACAATCATCAGTTCTGAGCATACCTGCCAAGCCAGCCTGAAGCTCCCCAAGGAATGGCTCAGGCCGGATCACGTTCGACTACTTGACCATTCTTTCTTTTTTAAAGAAAAACACACACAACATTACAAATCACTAAAGTTTACCCAGTGCTGCACAAGAAAGAGATTGGTAGTGAACATCTATCCATGCTTGGTTACACTGTAGAGCTAAAGTGAGTATTTGTTCATCACAAAAGGTACAAATGGAAACTGGATAGCTAGAGATACAAAGGCTTCGGACCAGCTGCATTAAATATGTACGGTTGTAAAACATTCAAAATTCAACTTTGCATGTGCGCGTCAACATGAAAGTGACACTGAGAACATGTGTCAGTAAAAAACAGCAACACCTACCGGCTCCAAGGAATGAGCCCACTGCAATGGCCAGTGGTCCAAGGATTGCTCACACAGCCTCTAGGAGTTAGGTGAGAAGTTACATGCGCACACGCACTACAAAACACACAGAAAACCAAACCACAGAGAACAAGAAGCCCTACTCATAGCTCAGCACACTGTGAGTAATAGCAGATAGTAAGCGAGTGACTCATCATGCTCAGTGTATTTAAGCTAAGAGAGCATTGCCCTCCCATGTCCAGGTAACTCAGGGCTGCACTGAAGGGCTGCGACTCTTTGTAAAGGTTCCTCTATGAGCTGCTCAGCAGTAGTGTAGAAACTTTCCTGATGTAGTTGAAGTACCTCGACTACATACATTGCACTTGGGCTTTTAATGCACTGTCCTCTCTTCCTGCATCAATGCTGCCACCCTAACCTTTTTTGCAGAAAGAAAAAAAAATCTACTGTCACATTAAAATATATTATCCTCATCCTTGCCTGATCCTTCACTGATACAGGTGAATTGAATACAAGAATAATCATCAGAAGTTTTAACAAAATCCCTAGGAAGGTCACAAAGATAGTTTCTATACTACGGCACAATCGATGTAGGCTTCCATATGCGATTCGGCTTAGCTCTGGGAGATGCCAGAGAAGAATAACACTACAGATGTCTCAACCCCTCCAGAAGCGCAGTGTGGATCCAGAGCCAGTTCCGCTGACGGTCAGCCTGCAGGACTGTTTGTTCAGGTTCTATGCATCCGGTCCAAGCATGCATACGCTGTATAAAGTGGCTATTTGTTTCAAGGCTGAAGTGAACTGATTCCTCACAGTTTTAACAATTAAAATGAAACATCCATCCATAAAAAGAACACATGGATATCTGTGCTTTTATGTGCCAGGAAAGGAAAGGAAGGGGCTGCAGATCTAGCATCAGATAAAGGCTGGTGTGTAAAGTGAACACTGTAATGTACAGCTCTAAAAAAATACATACAAGAATTGCACATAGATCCATAGGAGAGAAGCACAGGCTCACAACTAGGGTTTGTCTGCTTTCCATCACCCTGTCCGCACAGTCACTATCACTTTTTCCCTGCATTCAGATCAGTTCTTAAGGACTCAAGGAACCACTTCAGAGCCTAGCAATGCTGAGCAAAGATACCACCTGTCCAGTTGCGGAGATTCCAGGGGAGGTGGCCATTAGGTCAGGGAAGGAAGGCAGCAGCAGCTTCTAAACACAAAAAGCTCCTTCAAGCTGAGTTTTTTAAAGATTCTGTCTCTTTAATCCTCACTAATTCCTGCTCTAGTCCAAAACCCTGACTGCAACGCTCTTTGAGCTACTCTGACAATGTTCCATTTTTAGGGAATAAATGTTGTCTATAGCAACATTAGCAAACACTGGTTCCAACAGACATGAGAGACGCAGCCAAGCACCGCTGTGGGGAAAATGGATCACGGTACTGTTAGCTGCGGCTGCCAAATTTAATGGCTCCCTCAATAATTAAACAAGTGTTTTTGCCCCCGTGTTTTTACCCTTCAGAGGACTGCGTTTGCAGGAAAAGTGTCTCCATGTGGCCTGTTAACTACACACAGACAAGCTCTAAACATTTCCATCTCCTGCCAGCACACCAGCAGAGCCAATTCAGTCCCACTTTGCAATATGGCACAAGTGACAGGAGCAAACCAGAATCAAACAGAAGAGGTGGCTGTTGCTTTCATCCCCCGTTCATAAGAGTGATTGTCAGAGAAGGTTATGTATGTCCTATCCATTTCCAGTCAGGCTTTAGTGTCTTTTGTGATGGAAGGGGAATTTCAATTACCCACCATGTGTTGTGTTGTTCTTGAATGAACATGGTTATAGCTGCGGTACGTCATCAGTCCAGACTGCTGAATGCCATGTAGGGAATGGGACAGACAGAGTGTGCACATTCTGCTTTTTACAGCAGAGGTCTTAAGCTAAAGGTAATGGTCTGATAAAGGCAGCACTGTTAGAGTTACGGATCCGTGGTTACAAAGGATATGGCTAGGCAGGGAGCCAGAGGAAAGAGGACTGAACACAGATGCTTACTGCCCACTGACACGTGCTGCTATCAGCAGGACAGCCACATCTGGGGAAGGAAAAAAGGTGTAAACTGTAAGAGACAGATCAGAATCTGGTTGAGACCAAAAGAAAGAAGAGTCCAGGCCACCTGTGGGGGACTAAGCTGAGAGAAAATTTTGAGGAATGGAAACAAAGGAGTGTTTTGCGGTACGGTGGATCACTCACCTCACCTTTACAACTAACACACCTCTGCTTGTGGCCACTGCCATTCACCAAGCAATGCTGCACATGGAAATGACAGAACTGCCCAGAAAAGGAGGGCAATTTGTTTCCTGCAGTGGCAGAAATAGTGGTATCAATGATTGCTCTCCCTTTCAGCCAGACATGAATGATGCTGTCTGATCCAAATGCAGTCGTGTATATCTATAATCGATCCCTAACAGGTCTGGCCAGAAAGTGAAGTTTCTGTCACTGGGTACAGGATGTTTGCTCAGAGTTGCTGGCTTTGATATCTAGGCTGGTTTTTAACACTTGCAGGAAGTGTGAGCCCTAGGGCAGGCTGGAGTGAAGGCTGGGGTGGAGGCAGGGGGTGCTTTGTGAAAAGCCACAGGCTCTATAGACTAGTGCTGCTGCATGATTCTCACAATGCGGTGCAGTGAGTCTACAGTGGCAAAAGCCAGATACTGACAACAAAGCCAGTCTTCCAGAATAACTCCACAGTCCCTGTCCAAGGACTTCTCTGCAAACTTGATCATCAGCAGCGTCCTTTTGATATCCAGCCAGTTCTGCAGTACAGCATCTCTCCGGGCAGGGTTGGAAGATGTACTTAGAGCATGGAACAAATCCTCACGAGGACCCCAAAGCAAACACTGAAGGATTCCCTTGGCTTCCGATATCAGGATCCTCTCTGAAGGGTTGGGATTCAGTAGACAGCTGGCAAGTTGTTGAAGCCCTTGAGAGTAGAGGGAACGGCAAGGGATCTTGGGGAGATCAGCACGAGTATACTCCTTCTCCTTCAGCTCTGGATTCTCATCAAAGGGATTGGGTAAGTGCAGCATTTCATAGATGAGGATGCCAGTCTGGAACTCATCACACTTTTTGTACTGTGTTGCAGTGATGATTTCTGGAGCCAGGCGGGACTGATCCCGTAGGACCTCAGGATCCACCATATGGCTCTTCTGCTTGGCCTGGGAGAAATTGCTCACTATTAATCTGGCTGGGCAAGCAGTGCTGGTACTGGGCTCCACAGACTCAGAGCTTGGAGGGCTGCCTCCTGGTCTGGAATGAACCAGCAGCAGGTTCTCCAACCGCAGATCACAGTGGGTGATATGATAAGGTTTCAGGTGCTCCAGGCCCAAACACAGCTGTAAAAGAAGCAGACAGACCTGCCTCTCATATAAATCTGGGCTTTTTGCATGGCGAGGCGCAGAGTCTCGCACAAAGTCAGCCACTGTTAAGTAGGGGACCTCCCGCGTGATGACTACAACACGGCTGCGTGGCTTGCCGATGGTCCCCTGGTTGCTTGAGCTGTCCTTCTGTGCAGCCTCTGTACTACAAGGAACGTCTCTGTTCTTTTGCTCAGGCTCTTTCTCCTCTTCTTCCTGCTCTTCTTCTTCCACCTCTGGTGCATCAGGATCCTCCCATGGAAGGAGACGAACTGGCACTTCAGCAAGGAAATGGCCACAGTCCTGTTGGATGTTGAAGTTGATAGCCAGGCTCTGCCGGATAGAAAGGCTGTGATAATACTGCTGGGATTCCTTAGCTTTGCTCTTACAGATCTGGGGGAGGAGAACAAACACAACAGATACAACATAACTCTGACATCTGTAAACTCTATATACTTTTTTCCAATATGTACCTTGCTGATGGGTATCCATAGTCAAGCCCTAAACATCCACACTTAAGCATTTCCTCACTGAACTGATCTTGGCAGACTGTCTTAAGGCACAGAAACAGGCTCTATGGGATGGCAACCACGGATGGAGATGTGCAGGCAGCGCTCCCTGGGCACATGTTATTCAACAGATAATACAGTTCAGGCAGGTTGTACTTTGGTCAGAATAGGATCACAGAATCATAGAATCACCAGGTTGGAAAAGACCCACCGGATCATCGAGTCCAACCATGATGATGTAGCAGCTGATGTATGGTAAATGCAGTGACACACTACAGTCACTTGTTTATCCATGTAGTTTTATTATGTGTTCTTCTCCCAGCTTTCTTTGAAGTTTGAATGAGATAAAAATGATCTATGGCAACAGGAGAGACAAGGAAACACACATAGACTATTTGAGGATATGATCAAATGATCGTACATGACTTAGTTTGCATGGTATAATAAGTTACTGCCCATCAGGTGAGGTAAGCGACTGCACACGTGCTCCTTGCACACTGAAACTGGAGCCCGTGAGCTGCAGCGGAGCCAGGCTGGCACCTTAGTTCTACTGACTTCATTGGGATCGCTCAAAGCAAGTGAGGTGAAGTGTATGTTTTAAGCTTCATGTGGCTTATGAAGCCTGCAGAGCAATGTCCGCTCTAAAGTCTGAATCCACAGCAGAGCCAAACTTCCCCAGTGCCAGTTTGTAAATCGGAGCTTTCATTTCAGACTTTTCTCTTTAGAGCAACAAAACAGAAATTAAAGACTGAACAGTATTCTGATTGAAATCACTATAAAAATGACTGTATTAATGAAAGCAGTTCCCCCCTCCTTGTTCTGTTGCTAAGGAAGATTAGCAATAGAAGAAGAACAATCTCTATTCCCACAAGTGCCCAATAGCGATGGCTTTTGGATACTTCCACTTCTCCTGCTGAATACAGGGAAGCCCATGGGTACATGAATACACATGCAGTATCTGCAAGGACAAGAGAGCCGAGATCTGATTTGAGATGCATGTTTTGCCTTTGTTTACAAAGCACATGAAGTGAGACGTGGGAGAGGCAGCAGGGTTATTTAAGGGTGGTTACATTGCTGACTACACCAACACTAACATTTGTACAGTAGATAGTTTGTAATTGCAAGGGGAATGGAGAGCCAGGCTGTCTGGAAGCTGCACCCAGAAACTAGAGCGTGACAACAAATGGGAATTCAAACAGTTTGTAAAGGAGAAGAATGCAGCAATCTGATGCTCCTGTAAGTGCTGGCTACTCTTCAGCTTTTCACTGAGAAATACAGCTGCTTGAGTCCAGATAGGTCTTGGGGACTCAGATTGCAGAGTTCAAATTCTGATTTACCAATATCTGATGAGAATGGTGAAAAGGTACTGAAAGCAGTGGAAACAAATTGAGATTTCCTATTGATCTGTTCAAAGACAGTTTATAGAATGTGAATTTTATTTACTGACAAACTGGCACTATTTTATAATTTTCTAAGATACAGCCTCTATCAGGTCTCTTTCCAACTGAGTAGTGAATGCCAGCATTTAATATATTAATGGGCAATAATGCTCAAGCCAGGATTTAAAATTGGAGTAACTCCTCTGTCACCCTAAACTATTATCTGAATGACCAAGACTTAAAATTTTCAAGATGACTTTAAGTAGAGTAAGTTACACAACCAAAGTCTGTATTTACATTTGAAAAGATTTAGGGAACAAGTCGTAAATTCAGTGGCCTAATTAGTTGAGTGTTTTAGCCTGCTTGTGGTGAATTGCTAAAGAAGCAGATACATACCTGCTTTTTATGTTTGTGACAGTTGATTCAGGTTCAAAACTGTGAGTAAATTTATGGCCCGGTTTTCTTTGTATGATTTTTAAAGCTTTTGTCTGTTCCAGTAATCTACTTAAAAAAACAAACAAAAAAACCCCCCATCCCAGAATCCTGTGGCCTTTTACATATACAGTGTGTTGGATTCCTGTTTTTGGGCACAGGAAAAGCAAAAGGTGAAAATACTCTGACTTAAACACCACCAACAGCAAGTAGGCTCAATCAGTCATTTACCATTTGCTTTAAGGAAATGCAATCAGCTGAGCTGGGAAGATCTGGTGTGTGATAACAGCTAAAAGGAAGGTGTTGATAAGGGTCTGGCCAGCCCTCTTTCTGAAGCTGATAAAGAGCTGGTTGTTCAAAAGGTGAAGCAATGTTGGTAAAAAGCCCTCCCTTATGATGCAAGAATGCAGTGAGGAAAAAGGAGATAGGTGAGTAGGAAGGAATGGAAAGATTCCATCTTCCTTTTCACTAGAATGCAGGCATCATGTACCTTTTCTTCAGTGCAGCCACACCAACTCAACTTCCATCACATTTATAGGGTGCAGGTTTCTTTATATCCTGCCATTTCAATTTTCATCCCCCACCTCAGCCTCATCCCTAAGAAGCAAGATTTTAATGTTTCAGAGCTTCTAAAAACTGTTCTGCATTCACTTTCATTTTTCCTTTATGAGTCCAGTAGCGTACTGTGCCATCAGCTGACTTCCACTTCACCAGCAGGGAATCTCATTTCCACTCTGTCCTATGCATTTTACAGGGCGTCAAGTGAACTCAAAGCAAGATGAATATTGTGGGAAATGAATTTACAAGTGCTGGAAATGAGAAACACAGAAGATCACAAAGACTGCACCATCTGTGCTACTTTGTTGTATTGCACAGAGGGACAACCGCAAATGAAATTCTGTGTCAAGTGAAAGCTCGCTAATCCCAAATTGATAGCTTGTTCTTGGCACAACCTTGTTTTCCAAGGAGGCCAGTTTGATCTCTGATTGACCTCACTTTCTTCATCTGGCCTTGGAAAGAGCTTTGACTTTTTAACAATCTGCCAAAACAGAGAATTCTGCACTGTTCTGTGACTGAACTCAGAATGGGCTAAAGGTTAAATGGACATAGCTTTATTTGGATGAGGGATGGAATTTGGGGGTGGCCTTCTATAACACTTTGCTGAGAATCTCTCCTAGGAAATGGAGTTACCAAGCACTCACAAAAACACCGTAGCACACTGTGAGAGACTAAACCAAATCACCGGACACACCTTGGCACACTGTGTCAGACTGTGTCTAACTAGAAAACAGTTGTCAGCTGCAGCCAGGAAAGCGCCAGGCAAACCCAGCCCAACACTGCAACTTCTGTACTGCTCTATTTTGTACCTGGGGACGAAAATCCTAAGGTTTCGCTGCTAGCACTTTCACCGCCCTGTAGCAACCAAAGCTACATCTTGAAATGCTCCTTCTGAGCTGTTTGCACCTTCACAGTTCCTGTGATCCTACCTGAGCTGCGTTACCACACCCTCCCCTGGCCAGCACACATGTGCTGCTGGCCACAACCCTTCTGTTTTTTCACCCCAGCATTGTTCCGTGTGGATTCTGAATCACGATTTCCACGTGTACCTGTTGATGACGCTGTATGGTAATGCCCTAGAGAGTTTAATACTGAAAGTGGAAGTAGTTCTCTCCATGTCACTGACACAGCAATTACTGCCACCTAAGAGTTAGTCATTCTGAGTAACTGTTATTTAGGGAGATCCCTGTTGTATTGCTGCCCTATTCAGTCCGTGTAGGGATACTGAGATCTGAAACACGTGGTACAAAAAGCCCATGTGCTTTGCTGCTTTTACATTTGTGTAACCTTTCCACTACATATTTGGAATCACTGATAAGACTGTGGTTTTGGCAGAATGTTTATCCATAGCGTCCCAGATCTGCCAGCTACTTAGAAGATGGTACTACACTTAGGGAAGGAAAAACACCTTAGGAACTGGATATTTATAGAAACCTTTCTTGTAAAGGAAATTGTGCTTTTTCCATTTGGAAAACTAGTTTTCTGACCCTGACTTATTTACTCTTTTTAATGATAATGCTTCAGTCAAAATAATTTCCAGGTGGCTTCCTACGCCTTTTTTTCACTAGATATTTACTGGCAGACGAGGTGAGAGTGAAGCAAAAAATCTAATACAATGCACAATAATACAAACAGCACACCTGTGTGAACAACGCTTCCTCTAAGATCCCCACCAACAGAACAAGGTGGGCTCCTTCTCTGCCAAATGAGATCATCTCTCCCTGGTGATACTACCAGAAGGTGGAGGCACACTCATACATTCCTTTGCACAAAAAGTTGATTCTTCTAAAATTAATTAGTAGCAGCCAAATGGCTAAAGCTTAATTTTTAACACTGCTTTCATAATTCTACTTTTGGAGATAAAATATTAAAGCAATTTTTTTTGACTTACACATTAAGACTTGTAACCCCTTTTGGGGGTGAATCTCTTGTTGTCTACAAAGAGATCATTAAAAAAGCCCATTATCACAATTTTTTCTCAGATCTAGTATTAAAATCATAGAACTTAAGAATTGTTTGAATCATGAGCCAGTGTTGCTTGGGTAGTTCTCCAACTCAGAAAAGCCACACAAATTCACCCTGGCCTAAGATGTGGTTCCATATACAATTCCAAAGGCTATTCCAAAGACTTGATAAAAAATAACAGGAAGACTGTATTTTGGATTCCCTAGGCACACCACTGATTTTGATGTCACTATCCTTGAAAAAAACATAGCACATATTTGACCATGGTACTTTGCTGTTCTATCTTCTCACTGGCTTTCTACAAGAAAAATGTGTTTGGGAGGGTAGTAGACAGGAGAACAACTGCATGCATCTTGCCTGCCAAGGAATACTTTATGGGCACATCCACGCCTCCCCTACAGAAAAATATCACTTTGGGTTCTCAAAACATCACTGTATTTAAACTACTTTTGCAATTTTGTATTAAAATCGCCCCCTTCCTTAAAGCGAGTAATGCCAGACTGCTTGCTCTGCAACCAGAGCAGACTGCCAGATCTGCTCATGGTCAGGTTCTTTGCTGCTTTGTGCCACTGGACGGGCCATCCACAGGACATCCATATTTAATTTCACACCTCTTCAAAAAGAGGTCCCTGCTAGATAAAGAAATATAAATGCTTATGCCCACAAATCTACCTTAAAAATATGCCTTTTCACATTCCAGAAGCACAGATCAATTGCACCAATCTTACCTTTTATTTTTTTATATCTTTCCTGTAAACACTCATGCAGGGTTGGTAACAGCATCGTATTCCTGTAAAGCATCACCCTTCTGAGAATGTCAACGTGCTCTATAAGGAATAATCGATTAGGCTTCTCATGTCTGTGCTGGGTAATAAATTGTTTTATCTAAGCTTCAGCAACAAGAAGCCAGCAGTTCAATGGTTTGCTCAAGGTCACACAGGATGCCTGACAGAGCTGAGTCTCAGCTGTCTTTCTCACTATCATTCTACCAGATAAGCATTGAGAACTTTCAAAATATAGCACTCAGAAAGAATTACTCACGTAAAAGTCCATAAAGCAACAACATCTAGAGAGATAGCTGCCAATTATTCATGAATATGTTAGCAGTAAATCTAATAATGTTATTTCTTCTGTGTGTTCACTGAAGAATAAATAGACATAAATCAATTGTTTGTTTACTAAAGGGCCACAAATGTAACCCTGACAAATTCCATTTTTTGCAGTACAGCTTCTAAGGCAACACTGATGGCTAGAGAGAGCTTGTGAATGGCTGATAATGAACATTGGTGAGAAAACAACCATGAATAGGATCATAAAGATAAATTAGCTCAGAATTCATATGTAAAACTACAAATCCCTGAGCATGGAAAACACTGAGATCTTCCCTAACTAAGAGTGGTGATTTGCTATCATCCGCTTGCCAGTGAACCAGAGGGTTTTGTTATTTGCAAGTTTCCAAAGAAGCGCTGACACATGTTAAAATAACACAGCTTTTTCTTCAGTGTGTCATTAAACAATGACAGAGCTGGGTTGATTTAGCTTTAATAACTTCGGAACTGCAATAAAACCTGATGAAAGAAACAGCAGAACCAATGCTACATAGGGGGAAAGAGCCTGTGTCTTGGGAATCTTACTGTTCAGACAGCACTGCTGCATGCAGCGCTCTTACATTTGCAGGACCTGTCACTGCTTGGTGTGTAGCAGAGTTTGGTTACTGGTGTTATGTGCTGTCACTGATGCCAGCAGTACAGTTTTTCAAACCCCTCTTACCTTGACCGCGTAATTGTTGAGAGGATCTTTTGCGTAAGAAGCTGGGTAGTAAACGGCATCGCCTGCCTCACAGCATGGCTTGTCGCTGGTCAGCCTGAAATCCGACCAGCTGTCCACCCCGAATCGCAACTGATCTTTTTGTCCAGCCATGAACAGGTCTTCACATCTGTGTGCCAGCTTCTTCAGTGAATCGGCGTGAAGGCTTCGGATTTTACCTACCACCTCGTCTCGGTTTTCAATCCCCCGATAAAGTGCTTGCCTTTGCGGCTTCTGGACACCTTTGCCCTGCTTAGTCTGCGAGATGCGTCTCCCTGTGAGAGACTCCATACTATTGGAACACCGGTCCTTAATACTGATAGTGGTTAGGCTGGAAACACTGTTTGTTGCTGAGGTGGCTGCCCTTAGTTTTTCTGCAGGCCTGTCCAAGGAATCTCCTGACTCGTTGTCCAGTACCTTGAGCTCCAGGCTGACGGAGGAGCAGGCGCTGCTTGCTTCCCAGTTGGTGTCAATGTCATAGGTGGGATTGGCCACAATGCACAGGTTGTTCTCCAGAGCCTGCTTCTGGAGGTCTCGGGGAGTCGGCTCAGTGTTAGCTCTCAAAATTGTTTTCTTTGGCAGTGGAGGTGGTGTTGGCTGTAAGTTGTTCACTGTCTCCTGGTCTACTAGTCCTCCAAAGGCAATAGCATCATCCAAGGCTCCCTTGGGCTGCCTCGGCTGCTTCGGAGGTATCATGGCTGCTCGGGACTGGCCTGTGGAATAAAAAAATAATAATAACAGAAGATGTAAGTACTTTGCATCTGCTGCTCATATTCGTGCTCTGTAAAGATGTTTAAGGCAAAAAAACCTGCTGACCAGGACCCTCCCAAACCAGTGTCTGAGGAAAACCTAAACGCATCTTTGAAACGATGAACTGATGAGCTCAGCATCAGGTACTCATCGTCAGCCAGCTAGTTGTTATTTGCCTATACACGAAAATCAGTTTCAGTGCTAGTGATGACAGCTTTTAATATCACCTGGGATTAACAAGTGCAAGTAAAACCAGAAGTCATTTCTGGTACTCTGGCCAAATCCCAGTTCCAGTGATTAAACGCGGCTTCCTGGAATCCCTTCTGCGGGTCATGGGCTGTAACATTATTTCTCACTTCCTGTTCGAAGCCATAGCTTTCAATCAAGAGTATGACCGTATTTTGAGATTACAAAAACAAATCAATATTTTTTTACACTACAATTTAAAACTCCCTCTTCCACCCATGACTTCCTCTAACAGTCTCCCTTGTCTCCCTTGCCATGGGTACTGTTATTGGCAACACTACCTAGATTCAGTCAAGAGATTCCAAATGGCAGGTTACAGACACAAAAGCAGGAGATCTCCACTGACAGGCTGGCTCAAACATTTGTGTGCTTCTAGGGAAGATAAACTTCCTGCTATGTGTTTCAGATGTTTTTTTAGAGAGGACAATTAGATTTATAACTGCCAGAGTCCTTGGAAATGAAGAATAAATAAATGACAATAATTTAGAACAGGATGAAAAAGAATAAACAGCCAATACAAATTACCAGCTTGCTGCTCTGGGACAATTAAACACTTGTTACTCATATCAAAACGAGAATTTTTCCCACCCTTAATAATCAAGTGCTGTTTTCAAAGAAATTATTTTATGATTTCTCTAATACCCCTGTGAGGTTCATTGACTATCGTGGTAAAGTAAGCAGCCAATTTGTACAGTTGCAACACAGCAGACACGAAGTGGATGTTCTGTGTAATTGCAGCTGAACATCTTTCCTAAAAGAGAACCACAGGTACAAAGCCACTACAAGTATTTGCCTATTCATAGCACGCTGAATCTTTGTGAAGATGGAACTAGAACGCTGAACTGACTGGAGGGAATCTCAGCTGCAGCTTTGAATTGCATCACTTTTGTCCATAAGTAATAATAAATGACTCTGAAGTCTCTGAAAAAAAAAAAAAGATAGCTTCCTTTACAGTTTGAGATATGCCGTTACAGTTTTTATTAATGCTACAGAATCTAAGATCCTCTTGGTCAGGATGCACAGAAGCCTGGAATGCTGGGTTAGGATGCGGAAAAGGCCTTCCTAATTTCAGAAGATTGGAGAAGACTGTATTTTTATATGGATCCACAAAGCAGCCCTGGCTCTTGAATTCTTAACAATCATCCTCTTTCTTTTCAGTCATTCCGAGGAGATGACATCACAAGTGAAAGTTCTATCTCTATCTTTTGTTAAAGCTCAAGAAACCCTCAGAAGAGCCTTATGGATTCTGTGACAAGCCTGAATGTTTAAAATTTGATTTTTGAGCAGGAAGTTCTATTAGCTTTGTGCACGTCTGATCGTCATGGAAGATTGCGCAGGACTGCTACCCAGGGTCATCACTTCTTAGTTCCCACAACATAAAAATGCTCAAAAGCTAGAAATGCTGGTGGATCCTTGTGTGTGTCTCTCAAATCATCATTGAGGTTACTTAAAAAAGTTAACACTCGGGAATCTCTGCCTGCTCCTTTCTGATCTGGGTATGGATGGGGGCATTCTACAGCAGCACCATAACACTGGTGCAGCGAGCAGCACAGGCTTTTGGCACGAGCCAAGAGAAGCACAACCCAGAGACAAAGGCAGGATTGGTGTCTGCATGCCAGGCACGCACATACAGATGCCACAGTCTTTTGTATGTTCTAAACCAAGTTTGCCTTTATTTCGTATCCAATTTTCTCAATCATCCAAACTTGTATCATCTTTCATAGTTGCTTACTCTTACAAAATCTGTGACCTATGTACTTCTTCCCCAGCAACATTCCATGTTAAAGATCACTTGCCTGTTTTCTCACTCTTGCCCTCTTCCCCACTACACTAAAACTGCCTGGCTGCTGGGGTTTGTGCGAGGCTGCTATTCCAGGAGGCCGTTTCCCAATATGTGTTGCTTGTGCGACTTGCTAAGCCAAGGACTGCACAGATGCTACAGGGAAACAGCAAGAAAACAACTTGGAGCAAGATGCACCTCTCCAGGAGTAGCAGCAGAAGCCCCTTCTGAGAACGGTAAGGTTTACAACAGCATTTCTCTTGGTTCTTTTATACCCTGTCTGCTTTAATGGCCCCCTCCTCCACAAGCCAGTCACGTGAATGCAACCGGTGACTTTTTCTAGCTGTTGCTTTTCCCTAGCTATTAAAGCTGTGACATCAAAACTCAACTGAAGGGGGTTTTCCTTACCAGAAGCTGTCTTTGCAGATGTGGTGGGAGCGGCAGATGCAGATAACTGCACATACAAATCATTACGTAGTTACTTTTTCAAATATTCTCAGCTGAGGAAAATGAATTTGTATAACCCTGTGGTGTTGCAGCATAGTTTCTCCCCACAACAACAGTTTCCAAATTGAAACCTATCCATCTGTATTACATGTTTGAAAAGTTTTGTTTCTGAGCTGTGTTTATGCTGAATTCTCAGTGCTGTCCATTTCTCTCATGCCCACTGAGCTAGTCTTGCCAGCTAGAGCTTCTCCCAAGCAGGATGCAATACTGAATGTTCCACAGTTTTTTTTTAAATTCACTGTCTAGTAAGAAAAAAGTTGTCTTAAATTTTGACCCTGTAGGCACAAGAATGCAGTTTTACATACGTGTACTGGCAGAGCATTTGCCTCTTTCTCCTCTTGTGTGCTTAAAGCCCATCACTCCCTTACCTGCTGCACAGACTCCCCAGCATTACAGGGTTCAGCCTCAGCTATGCTCTTGGGAGGCAAATGAGGGGGAGGAACAGGCACAATACCAGGCTACTACTTACAGAGATCTCTGAAGTGCCTTCCAGGCTGTTCAAAGACAGGAAAAAAGAACTCCTAATGGACATCAGCTTTCTGAAGAGCTTTAAGTGATTCTACACTGCAGTAACATCTTCCGTTAGAGAAACTCACCACGCTATTGACATTTCAATATTAAGTGTCCAGACACCATGCAGGGGTCTGAAACTCTAAGTTAGCCCTAAAAAAAGCATTTACATTTTATTTTTCCAGGTAAATGCTTTATCATCAGACTTTGCATTACAACCCATTTATGTTAGCTCATGAAACTATTGCATCTGACACACTAAGCCTGTGTTTAATTCAAATTTATGTCCCTTAAGCATGTTTTTCTTAGAGAATGACACACATAATTATTGTTTAGATTTCTTCACAGTCAGTGTATCTTTCTTTTCTGCTCAGACCAGATCAACAGTATACATACTTGAGAAATTTCAGAACCGTGAACGAAAGTGCTTCTTTACTTGGGAAAACAACTAATGATGAATTAGGCAAGCCAAGTCAGGGACAGGCTGCGTGCTTCCATCCTTCCCTGAACAGAACTATTCCTGAGCTCTACAGAACTATTCTATTGCTCTACAACTCAGAACATATGGTAGTCCAACAAACCAATGACAGCAGCTTCTGTGCTCTCCCCAGACTCATTTTACCCATGATGTGGTAATCTACCCTACATTTCCCTTTATTCTTGAAAGCATTTTCCTGATTATATGCCATTACCATCTCTCATCCAAGGATAACGTCCCCTGTGAGAAGAAGTCAATTAGAAAACATAGCTGAAAACAATACCCTAGTGTTCACAGGGGGAACCAGGGGATTGGCAGAATTACTAACTCTGTTCTTGGTTTCAGTGACCATTACAGTATTATTTAATCTGTAATTCCCTAGTGCAGGGATTTACATGAATGAACAGGACCCAGAGGGCTAAAATGACCAAAATTATTCTCTGCCATTCCTCAATTTATCCCATCAGTGTGACAGAACTTCCATGTTTTGCACTGAACAGCAGAAGGTAATGATCATGTGTGACAATATGGGTAACCAAACCTCCAAGACCACATCTATCAAACTCCCAGCTGCACTAAAATCAGAACTGCAGACTCTTTACAGTGGAGACCAGTGAGAAAGAGGAATTTTGAGCAGCTCTTACGTGTCTGCAGGAAAGTCCCTGTGTGATGGGGCTGGGCAGTCCAGCAGTGCTGGCTTTGGCAGCCTCCGCTGACTTGTTTCTCCCAACACTCAGGAATGGAGTCAGATGTCCCAGTAATCCTCATGTTAGAAAGTATAGTTATAAAGGATGATTTAGGTATTGACTAAGTACAATCCACAGGCTGGCAACCTCCACTGTATAAATCACCACTCTCTATCCTTGCCCTAACCCTTGCCTTAGTCCTCCTTGTGCCTGGATATTGATCACCTTTTGCAACCTGCATTTTTGTAATAATACAGAGCCTGGAAAAAGATTGCTCTGTATAAGTAGCAGATCAGTTCTACCAATCTATAATACCAGTACAAGATACTTCAATCCTTAATAAAATTTTATCCTGACAGATAAAATAACCAGCCATGAAAAGTCCCACAAAGGTACAGCAGTATCCTCCAAGCACTGCAAAAGCAACCAGCAGACTTCAGAGCCCCTTTTCCACCAAACACAGTACTTGCAACACACTGTTCTATAAAATTAT
Source organism: Piaya cayana (assembly GCA_013389865.1). Taxonomy (NCBI): domain Eukaryota; kingdom Metazoa; phylum Chordata; class Aves; order Cuculiformes; family Coccyzidae; genus Piaya; species Piaya cayana. The sequence continues at coordinate 113,859 of WAAB01010607.1, forward strand.
TCTCATGAACATGATCATTAATCCCATACGATACTCACATGTTTCCATGTTTATTGCTAATTTAATAGATAAAATCTTACCAGAATGATAATATAATCAAGCTGACCTTTGTGAACTAACATGCCTGATGTCCCTCCAGTTTCTCACCAGCAGTGTGGGACTGTGCGCAGAACCCGGACTGCAGGCACTGGGTCAATAAACTCGTCAGACACAACAGCCTCTCTGCCTCGTTGACTTGTCAGGTCTTGCTACCCGCCTCCCATTGCACCATGTTAAAGACACTACCTGTATTAATTATATCTCATACAAAATGCATCACACTGATACTGTAATCACTGTCTGTCACTGAACTGGCAGGTTTCGTCAACAATGATGTTGTTACCTCCTTGACAGCCAGGCTGAAGCCACTGCCATGGCAGATGCTGGGATTTGGGAATTTTTACAATGTCAGCAATCATGAAACCTAGAAAATTAGCCTTATAGTGATGCAAATTCAATCAAGTCTGTTACCCCAACAAATTCAGACAAAGATAGAAAAATGTTAAGGCCAGTAAAGGAAAGGACTTTAACTATTTAGTCTATTGTCTGCCTCATGATAAACTCCAGGGCTTATGTGAATTAACTTCTGTTACAATAAGGGCACACCTTAAAAAAGAAACATCCAGGCCCTACCTTACACTCTGAACATTTGTTTCTGCATCTAGGCTGAACTGGCAGCCACTAAATTTTGTTAAATCTGTTGTTGTTGATACCAAAGGCATCCCTCATCACAGTTCCACCCACCACATGAACATTCACACCGTAAGCAAGCCAGACTGTTTCTTTGAAGAGCTAAACAGGTTCAGCTTCTTGAATAAGTCCCGATGAAGTGCCTGCCACAACATTAGGCACTCTCAAAGCTTTTCTTTAGATTGCATACAATCTGGGTTTTCATAGATGTTCTTCTAACACTGTAGTCACCTGGGCTTGACTATGGCCATAGCAGTTGCAGGGTGAATATGAGATACACGACCTCTCTACTCCTACCATATTGAAGTGAACATGTCCTGTCATCATGGTGGGACCCCAGGTTTCATAAAAGCCTCCAGTCTTTTGTGTTGTACCTGATTCCCAGAGAAGAATCCTCTATCCTGTAAGGCTTGCTGTATTTGGATTTTCGTTAATTCCTAGAGGTAAGACTTTATGTGCTAAATGACCCAACAAATCTAACCCAGATTTTATACATGAGTTCTTCTCAAATTTGGCATCTGCAGTTTGGTTCCTGACAAATATGGGCTGGCACACTTGCAGTTCTTGTTGGCAGGTCTATAAGCCGATAATGGGACCACTCCTGTGGGAGCATCCAAAGGCCAAAACCAAATATATTTGAGGGCAGTATCTGATCTCAGCTATCATATGACTGCTGATGAGAATTTACCAAAGCTTGCCATTATTTCTGTTCATAAAATTCCATCTGACAAATCACAACTCAAGATCAGACACTTATCAAAGCAAGGGCATAGTATTATCTGCTTTTCAATAAAAACATAGAATATGTATGAGATAAGCATTTATAACTGAATATTGTGCACTATGCTGCAAATTACATGTTATGTTCACCTGAGATATTTTACAAACCACAGACCTCAGTGTGTAGCCATAAAAAGGCAACTGCAGTTACAACTGCAGTTGAAGCAGGAGTCAAATGTGATATAACTTTATTATACTACATACACTCCTACTATCCTTTATTTCAGTCACACACACCAGCATTTGTTAATTCTACAAAATCTCTGATTTTGCTGCTTAGGTGATATAAGCTATGAAAACAAGCAGGAATTATTCTGTACTCCTATCTAGCAATCCCTTGATAGCCGTTGGAATTAGAAAGTGAGGTTGCTCGAATAAACCAGAAAAGAGTTTGAACAGCAGCCAGAGAACTCAGTGCCATTTAGGGTAGCATTGCTCTTAACAACAAGCAGCAAGCTTGCCAAGACAGACCAAGCCAAGCCTAAACATTAACTTAACTCTTTCACACCTAAAATTTACTTTGGTGACAGCAAATCTGAAAGGGGCCCAAGGATGAGGAGAAGATGTGGCATGAAATGCTAAGGGTTTCCATTTTATCTGATTGCACAAAGGAGCAGCTGCACACAGGGATAATGTTGGCAAAACTGAGGACTGGAGGAAATGATCAAAGAATCACTTCGGTTGAAAGAGCCTTCTTGAGGTGGCCTGGCTTATGCATGGTCAGCTGGAGCAGGTTGTCCAGGCCCAGGCCCAGCTGGGTTTTGTCTGTCTCCACAGATGAAGACTCCACAACTTCTCTGGACAACTTGCTCCAGTGCTTACTGGTATTTTATTACATTTCCCATGAATTTATTACTCCCAGTTTGTGAGCTTCTGTGGGAAGGACAGAGCTCTAAGGACAGATGCACCCCTAACTCTGCATGAGGAAGCAGCTGCCGTGTTTTCTTGCATAAGAAAACTGAGTAAAATTTAAACAGAAGAGTCACAGTATCATTAGTTTGGCCATGAACACAGGTCATCCCTTGACTGTATGAGCACTCTGGCTAAAATACAGCAACTCACCATAAGGATAAAGTGATATTTCATACATGTTTATCTTTCTGTATGCCTGTCTGGTTAGGAACATGGGCTAACGATGCTACGAATAGTTTTTATGTAGTTAGATCTACTACATGGATTGTATCTGTGTCCTAAATAAAGCAAATATATAGCTACAGATATAAATGTGTACATCAATAAACCAAAGAGAATTAACTATATATTTGAATAATTCCACCATGGAAACAAAAAATTTAATTGTCCTCCCTGAAGTTATAACTTCTTGGTAGATGTTAGTATCACTCTTGGGCAGCACAGCTTTCCTCCTGATGTTTTATAAACGATACCTAATTAACATTCCATTAGCGGAACACACTAGTAGGTTTGCCACTAATTCACATTTAAGCAAAACAATACAACAATATCACTAAACATCAAAGGAATGTATGCACCTGGAGGTTTAAAATTCAGTCCTTGATCCCTCAAACCTGCGTGGACCTGCCAAACCCTGCACTGATGAGCCATCTCACTGCAGTCAGTTTACTCTTGTCCTAGTGTTTGCCAAGTCAGTGTGTTTACAGGACGGAAGCCCTGCTGAAAAACAGGTCATCAGAGCTTTTTATTCTTCTAGAATAATCTGGCTGTAGGTATTCCTACATTTGCAGTACTTTAGAAAATTAGGCTGATAATACTGATATTGGGAGCTGCTCATTTGTCTCCCTAATCTTCCAGAGAAACCCTGCATATAAATATCTTTTTAACAGAAGACAAGAATTCAGTAACAGCTGAACAGGTTGTGCAGTACCTTCAGGACAGTCATACCTTAAACTCTGCTGAAGGAGCAGAAGTAAACTCTCAAACTAGGATAAGAAAGGGCTTAGTCAACAAAAGATGACTCCAAATTTTTTAGCAGTTATTGATGCTCTAAGGAAGTCCTACCTTTTGTTGAAGTTTGGAAAAATACTGAAAGCTTCTAATAATTTCTAGAAGAACATTAGGTAACTTGTTCTGTATTTTCAGTTTTAACTCTCTGATTAAAATTCTTCTAAATACATAAAATGATATGTCTTTCAAAAGTATTTGAGATGATTATCATTAAGGGCAATTAAAAGTAGTTGTAAAATCACAGGAAAGAAAACCTTTGAGTCTGTTTGGCTGGGTATCTCAGAATGACACAACAGACTTCTTTTCTAGAAAATAATATCTAAAATGTTGTCTTTAAAAACTGTCCGTCCGAAAATGTGTTGAGCTGTTCAGAGTGCAAGGTTCTTCATCGCCTGGAAAGGTACTCAAAATCAGATCTAATCTAAACCTTCTTCTGCAAGAACACACTTACCTAAGTTGCTGTATGTGGCACTGCAAGGATTTAAGTCAGGATAATTTGAAGCTTCTTCCTTTTCTTCCTCCCCTTGTGGGACACGGACAGATGATACCGGTATGACCGAGGCACTGCCGCCATTTTCCTGCTTCACAAACACGGCTCTGGGAACACGAGGGGATAAATCCTCCAGCGTTGCATCATCCGGCACTTGACTGAAACAAGCACAACAAAATCACTTGGAGACCAAAGCTATCACACTCTGCTGGCAACACAGCAGATTAGGCAGTAAATACCTACACAGGAGAGGGGATGAATGGGAAAAGAAATGAGCTCCTTTCATCCTCTTTTTTTAAAGAACAATTTTCTACAATATTTATTTTCCTTCATAATAAGGAAAAATCTTCTAAGTGAAATAATAACGTGTAGTGGTTCATGCCTTTTGTACAATAATAACAAATTTTTGTGCATAATAACGCATTTTACAGCTGGCTACTTCACCATATGGATGCATGATTCTGCCCGAAACGCACAGGATGCCGAGGAGAGCAGAATTTAAGGTACTTTTTGCCAATCAGGACAGTTTTGCTGTAATCAAGGACACCAAGGTATATCAAGGGGGCTGCTCAGTCCTAATGAATGCATAAAACTTTAAAGATACTTGTTCATATACTGTTTGAATTTTGGAAACTGACTTTGGGAAACAGAGCAGCAGCTTATCTAAGCCAGAATTCTACTTCCCATATAAAATTCTCCAGGATTAAAATCGATCTGCATTAGGCCAGCTGCAAAAGGTCATGAAGATGTTATGTGCTTGCTCTTAGCTGTGAAGTTTTAATTAAGCTGTGATGACTTATAGCACAAAACAGTGCAAGTCATGGATTCGATCAGTTTCCATGGATATATTTATTGCAGCATGATTCAAAGCTTATGCGTTATCAACAGATTAAAAAAATGTTCAGGTTTATTAAAAAAACTCCAATCTTATTGAAAATGTAGCAGCAATTATCTATAACATGCCACAAAAAACATGTCTGAACAAAAATATTTCAGTGCCTTTATACCCATTATAGGCCAAATCATGTGTCCTGTTCACTTGTGCTCATTATTACAGCCTCGACAAACAGAGCAGCCAGAATTTTAAGTAGTTGTCACTCCTATAAAGGATAGGAGTAATACACTTCCTTCCAAGCACGATCCCCACATCGGGTAGCTGCACAGAAACTCCATTTTTGTGTAAAGATTTAAAACTTCTCCAAAGAATCAACACAACTGTAGGCATACGCCTGGCTCTGCCAAAGCAGAACTGCCGAGAGCCATGCTGCACAATCCCCCAGCGATCCAGGCTGTACACAAAGGTTAAACCATGCCAGCATTTTGCGTAACACAAGACCCCAGGTTCAGTGCAGCGCACATGCTGTTTTTATTCAGACTGGAATTCTCACTGCAGGCCAATACAAACTGAATTCATTAGAACTTGTTAGTAAAGAGGAAAAATGGTAGAAAGGTATAATCTTTAATCAGTTTAAAATTGTTCATTTTTAGTACCATGCATAGAAATGGGTGAAGATCATTCCATGTGCCATAAATATATCCACATTAAAGAGTTAAACTAATATTGTTTCAGAGTAAAGAACACATGAAATTAAAGAGGTAATGAGGCTCTCAAGATGATGAGAAATTAAACTAAAGACCTGTAGTTGCTGTAGTTCATATATATATACCTGCCATAAGAGTGTTTTCTTATTTAAGAAGCTTTACAGTTCTGCCATTGCCACAAACCAGGAATTATCTTATCTCAAAGTCATTGTTTAGTATTGATGGGTGAGGGACAGAACATACTCATTCTCCAAACCAGACACATGCAAGAACATACACTAAACCTAAGCTCAGAAGCATCTTGCCAAAGTAAACCAACAGCTAGAAAGGAAGAAAGAAAAAAATACCAACTCACCCACTGTACTCACTCACACAATTCCCCATTAAAGGAAATTCTTTCAGGGCCTTCTTGAGTCTTTTAATCATGTCTTGAAACTCTGGCGAGCCATTGATTCCACAGTGCTCTGGGGTGCTACAAGTTGTGCAAGCTGTAAGCAAGAGGGCTGAACTCTGCGCAGATACACCTACTGCACCTTAATGTTTACCTTCGGGGTTGGTCCTGGGATTGCCAAAGCACCCCGGAGCCAGGGAGCTACAGCCCTGCCTTCTTAACTCTTCCACTGCCTCCGTGGGTGAAAGAGAGTTCACAGTCTGCTACATCACTGTTCTGGTATGACAACTATGGTCTGAGTCACGGTAAGGAGTTAAGGAAGAGCAGGTTCAAATTTCAAGGAGTTAAGAACATAGACTGACCTACTCTTCAAAGTCAGTGGGTATCTCAAATCCATATCCCAACCAGTTTTAGTGTCTCCATCTTAGACATTTTAAATTACAGCAATGAGATGTCAGGACAGGAAATCTGTGGGGAAACGCTTCCCTGTAGCTCAACAGCAAAGACAAGAGATCAAGCACCGAGCGCACTGACTCAGCGAGTGAAATGCCAGTTAGTCATCAGCTCTGAGAGGGAACAACAGGGGAAAACTTCTTCACTCCATAAGCTGCAAGAACCGAACTCCCAACTGCTTTTGCTTCATGAAACAGTCTAAACAGTTAATCCGACTAGAGCGGCTGATAAAGGAGCAGTTCTGGAGATTGGAACCACTGAAGTCTGATAACTTTGTATCTCCTTGCTGATAGCAAGCCATATGTAAAGCTATCTCCTTATTTGGGATAGTTATAGTCATTTTGCCAGGATGGATTCTTTGATGCCTTGCATAAGAGCACATATTTAGCTTTTACCATACTGGGCACAACCTCCTCTGTCCAAGCCTTTTTCTTTTCGCTTTTATTATTTCAAACCTAAACTCTCTAGGTAATTAATTACCTTAGAGACCTCTGCTCCTTGGGCTGAAACAGCTACTCCGTTACTGGAAGGAGCAGCCCTCTGCACACAGAGGACTTATTTGTTTTCCTAAGAAGCTGAGATTACATGCAGCAAAAAACTTTGCCATAAAAATGACTGTCCTTCAGATAGCATCTCTGAATCCACATACATGTGTACAAGCTCAGTGTTGTTTTTCAAGGTGTTTTTTCTGCAGGGACAAATGCCTCAAACTCCTTCCCTTGGGCTCCTCCTCCACCAGTTTTGGAGAGTAGCCAAAAGATGTTGTGGTCAAACTCCTTGGTCTTTTGGGAATAGTAAGAATCCAGAAAGCAGCTTGTCTAGTATGTTAATTTTTGTAAGGACAGCAGAATCATAGCTACTGTGTGACCTGTATTTACCTCTATTCAAGCACGTCTTCTCCATTAGAGTGATTAATAAACAACAACGAATACAAGGGAGATAAAGTGGAATCCTTAAAAGAAATGATTCTGAGTGCATTCTGGATTTCGGGTCAGCTCTAGAGGTCAGGGTGTGGAAGTACAGTTCTGTGTAAGACAGCACACAAATCCATATGGCAGAAATTTGTGACAGGAACACAGAGAAAAAGTGATGTAGCCTCAGACCCAGCTGCAACTCTGATTTGCCCTCTGAGTGGACATCAGCAAAACAATAATAAATAGTGGTTGTGCAGTTTGAGATAGAAAGCCTGACAAGGCAGATGACTTAGTTTTACACACACAACAAATCTGTGTAACTTGCAGATATATATTTAGTTTCAAAGACATCCCTGTGAGATGCCCTCAGGCCCTGCACTTTTAGGCTAATCAAGCTAATATAAAGCCCACATTGACTGAATTATGCTTGAGGAAAAGTGCAGAGGTTAATGGCTTGAGGGTGGTCAAAAGCCACCACACAGGAACTTCCACTTGGAACACAGACCACTGTTTCTGCAAAACACTGATCAAAGATGAGCAGTTCTATCAGAGGATATGATGGGTGCAGCCAACTCACCCCAGGGGCTCACCTAGTGCCCTTCCTTGCCATCACCATTAGCCAGAAATAGTAATCTAGAGGAAACTGGAAGAAACTTCTCAACTGACAATCTGAAAGAACTAAACCATGGAGTTTATTCTTAATTCTCATTATTTAGAAGACGGCTAAGTCCTGAAGCACGAGCATGCATATTCTTCATTTTTTTAAATCATGTATAATGCGATGTTTGCATGGATAAAGGGGAATACATTTGATAATCCAGCAAGACATCCCACTAAGCTCTTTAGTGTCAGTGAGACTGAATGGCAATAAATTCCACAGATTAACTGTGTGGTATAAAAGACTTTTTTCTTTCTCAGTTCAAAGTTCCCAGTCTTTCCATGTTACAGACTGTATTAGAGAAGTCAAGAAGAGCAAAGCAGTTTTTACTAATTCTTAATCTAAATGTCTAAAATAATAAATAGTAAAATCCCTTTACTTGGTTCTTTGACGTCCTTGATGTTTACAGATTTTCCATAATGTGTTCCCAAACTTCTTGCTCAATGAATAGGTATGATTTCCAATTCTGTTAGTGTGGAGATGTCGTAGAGAAAAATCTGACATTAGTTTTCCATTGATGAAACATGGTAGGATAGATAGTTAATGCTCTTCAAAGCAGTTGAACATTGCTGAGCAAGGTAAATAAACCTTGCTCATATCTAGAAAGAAGCAAAACAAGATAGGCTTGGGGGGAAGCAGGAGTTGGTGGTTCCACCTGAACTCTTCATGCGAAAATTTCACCCACGTCAGTGGACTTGCTCAAGGAAGAACTTTCTTTTCAGCTCTAACATCCTTGAATTCTCCTTGCCAATTTACGCAAGCTGCACTGAAACACTTTTGGATTCAGGTGAGAAACTTGCCTTAAGACTTACACAAGAGGTCCTACAGACTGGAAGGACTTGTTTTAAACAGAGCCCTACTGTGCTGTAAATTATTTTGTTCTCAAGTGGTTTCCGAAGCAGCTGTGGAATCTGCAGGACTGGATCACTGACAATGTGAAAGTGGAATGTGGCAGTGGTGGTTATTCCAGTCTGTCTCTGCATGTGATTCTGATCTTAACATGCGACTGCAGTTTTGGAGAACAATGATTCCAGTTGTTTTTACTGAGTGATCTGTTACAACATCCATATTCCTCTAGACATACAGGGCACTCAGAATAATTTCCTGGCTCCTGTCCTCTGAATCAATAAAGCCTACATGTAAGCTCCACTCCCTATGCTGTTTCAGTTCTCAAGGTCCAGACCACACTGATGTGCCCAGCCCCAGTCACCCTTATTTTTTTTTTCACTTAAATAACAGTTATTGTCATAACAGAAAGTACTAAAAAACCCACTGAAGAGACAACCCATTGGGGTCTTGGTGCTCTAAGCCATCTCACTGGAATTGTCTTTCTCCGTTATCTCTGAGGCCTAAGGAGTCTTGAATTCACATCAGCTTAGTGTAATTTAAAGCAAAGGTGTGAACAGTTGACAGCAACCTCAAGGCAATCTGCACCACAAAAAGCGCTTGATGACCACTTATACTATGGAAATGCCTCCACAGCAGGCAGGAACTGTGCCCAAACTTCTGGAAGATTCTCATTTGTCACTGACACTGATGTTATTCCTGGAGCTGCGATCTTGCTGGAAGTTACCCCTGGTGATATGTCTGTACAGTGAACGTGGCACTGGGGTAGTATTTGAAGGGCAACAAGACATTTCCAAAAGCTTTGATACCTATGGCCTCTGACAGAACCCAAAGAAGCGTCCAGTGAAATGCCCAGGGGCTACTTGAGCAAAAAATAGCCTCAAAATAAAGTGAATTCCTCTTGTTGTGTGTAACTGCAATGGGGAAGTAGGCTTTTTGAGAAAAAAAGTTCAAACCAAATCTTTAAAATGTTTGTGTGTGTGTCTGTCTATACACCCATAACAAGCATTTCACTGCCTTTTGAAGCAAGATCTAACAACAGGATAGTGATCTTTTGTACCTATGGAACAACAGAACTCCTGTCTATCAACTGCCAGCTTAGTTTCAAATCCTTTTGACAAGTTAACATAATTTATGGAATGAGACTAGTGATCCCAACTTTAGCTATGAAGAAATTCTCTCTTATCCAAACCAGAGTGAATATATGGACCTCACTACCTGAAGTAGGTATTTCAGTAAATACACATTTGTATCTTTATTTCATCCAAACTTGGTCAAAAGATCCTTTGAGGGAAAGTTACAGCTGACTTGTTGCTATGGAAGGAAACTGTTCAGTTTAATACAAAACTGAAATGAGAATGGCTATATGCAAATCAGCTGTACCCTGATTCACAAAAGCACTGCTATCTAAACAGCACTGAATGAAGTTCTAGTTCAGCTCTGGTGTGGTTATGAAGACAGGAAAGGAAGAATCAGAAGGCTGCACTGCAGTCGTCTTCTTGGAAATGTCTCAATCTAAAAAGCTGCTACTGGGTACAAGCACTGACGTCTCAATGCAGGAGAAGAGATATCTTTACCTTGTGTAACTCCAATAGCAAAAGTCTGATCCAGCAGACAACAAAGCCTTTGAAGAATTGTTTTTATACCCTCTATGGGGATTCAAGGCTGTGCTGCACCCCCTTCACTGGTTACAGTGACTCAGGCCAGAAATATCCACCGGTACCCCTTCAGGTCAATTGTAGGCTTTGCCTGAGAACAACTGCATCAAGTGCTACAGGGGTTCCATAAACACCTGATTTTCATCCCAGTTAATGATAAAGCTGATGTAGTTGCTGATTTTTGGAAAAAATTATTCTATCTACAAATTCCAGGTGAATTTAATATATTAGCATTTGCTAGCTCCTTTTGAAGCACCCTGTGTGTGTCCTGCCACCAAATAGAAAGAAACAATCACACAGGGAAACCAAATCCAAGTTATTCTGGGTAAAAGAGATGGCTTTCAGCTTTCCACAGTTCTGAGTATTTTGAGAGTGCTGTTCAAAGGGAAAAACTGACCTTTCTAGAGATAACTTTAAACACCCTCAGCCCTGTTTTGTAGTTATGTTATCAATCTTTAGCAGCTTTGTAATCCACTGCAAAGTAAGGAAATACTGTATCTTCATTCCATTTGCTTTCAAGAACCCCCTGTCATCTGACATTTTAACAGCTTATCTTACTTCCCGGTCATCAGTTTGGTTTTTCAGCGAGCTTACTGCTAGCATTCTGAGTTAGAGAAGTTTTGCATTCATTGATTGCTATCTCCATCCCTTCTGTTTTCCTCTAAGCCTCTGAAGCTTAACTGAAGATTTTAAACATCTTTTCCATGCATATATTTCAGCCTGAATTAACACTAACCCCTTACTAATACCTGAGGAGTTAACACAAAACAAGTATAGCATCGTCTGTTAGCTCTCTGCTTGTGCAGAAATGGAAGCAGACCAACCTCATTCTCACCCGCTTCAATATTAAAAACAAAACCCAAAATTCTTAAACAAAAAAACCTAATTTCATCTTTTTGGCACTGTAACGTTTTACTTTGTCTGTTAAACTACAGTGAAAATGAAGTAAAACCCCCAAATAACTTAAGGCATCAAACTGCACCAGTGTGACTGAATAATATAACCGAAGGGTGCAGATATATACTGCCCAGTGTTCCCGTAACACATTTCTCAGAACCACAATGTATTTGCTTTGAAATTTGTAGAAACCATAGAACGATATTGTTCAGAATAAGAAATTCAAATTCTAATATATGGAAAATTCCAATTTTCACCAGGGAAAATGGTGAGATATGGCTGCAGCCAATACCACTTGCAGAAAAATAAAGAGTAAACATCCTTTGGACCAGTTGCCTTCAGTAGTCAGGGCAAAAGGTATTCCAGGAACAGTGCAAACCCAACAGACAGGATCACAGCACCCTTTCTAGGGCAATGTAAGAATGAGAGCCAACTCTCTCTTTTCTGTGAACAGAAAAAATGGGTTATTTGAAAGGTGGGTTGAAAGCACAAGCTGTTCCAGTCCTTTCACTTGTTCTCTAAAGCTGCCTGCTTCTCCCTATTTAATATAGGGAAAGTCCAGAGGGATGCAGCTCCTGTCCAGGGTTATCCAGCCCTGGGTACATCCCCCACTGTTGTGGCCTTGAACTGCAATATACACTGTAAACACAGGGCTGCCCCCTCTTGCACTGCTGTGGTGCTGTATGTCCTGCAGGGACACTGAATGCTTACAGCTCCTACAGACCGTAATAGCTTGTGAAAGTGCTTAATGTTTCTGAAACTCATACCCACATTATGTATTGAGTTTTTTTTAAACCCTATGGATGAGGTGCTGAGGGGCATGGTTTAGTATTTGATAGGAATGGTTGGACTCGATGATCTGGTCGGTCTCTTCCAATCTGGTGGTGACTCCATGATTCTATTTGTTAATTTTCATTTACTTCTGTAAATAAAATCCTTGGCCCCAAGACAGCAATTTGTCTTTGTCTGCCAAAGCAGTCAGTGCCGTAGGGTTTTGGAGATCATCCTCACTTGTATTTGGGGCAACTACTTCAAATGTAAACCTACAGAAACCAGCTTAACATCATACTGGGATAATCCCTATCAACACCTTCTATTACAAACCCCAAAGCTATCCATGCCTGACAAATGGCAAACAGTCTGGAAGGCAGTGCTAATCCTTAGGAGAATGCCCCATCGGTGTTCCTGAGGTGTGAGAGACAAGTGATTTAATTACACTGGGACAAATGGTCACTCCTAGTCTGACTGACATAGTTATTTTATGTTAAGGGAAGCAGAAATCAGTTTACAATAAACACAAACTATGCTCGCAGAGGGATTTGTATTAGTTTAAGCCAACTTTAAAACCATTTTAACTAAAACTCATTGCAAGTTTCTTGTACAGACAACAGTGAATGAGAACCAAAGAGCACTGCCACGATACATCTTCTGCAGCTCACACAGAGCTCAAACTACACAAAATTTTTCATTTGCTACCACTGGGTTACTGTTCTGAATAAAATAATGCAAGTTGGAAGCTGCTTTGGAATTGGTCTGTATAATAACATTGGAAGATATATTCTCTATACATCAACAGCCATGGTCTGTACTCAGGGAAATGCATTCTAGGTCCAGAGGACCAACTGCTTTAGACATCTCTGGCCCTGCTAGGTTCAGCACTGTCACGAGCTGTAGGGCCTCAGGGGGTGTTGGAACAGTGCATAACTGGAAATAAACACCTTCAGAGACACCCAAGAAAGAACATGTACCCTGAACAAGGGAACAAAGCTCTAAGCCAACAGACAGACCAAAACCATTTAAGTACCATGAACTTACAGGAATAAAAATAAATATCTGCTGGCCAAGTACCTTCACAGAAATTGAAACAATGAATCATTTCAGTAAACTCTGATTGAAAAAAAACATTACAAATGAAATCACTGAACAAAACTGTCAGGCAGCAATGGAGAAACTGGCTCTACTGAATCCAGTACTGTTTATTCCTCCCTTTAGGCCTGGCAAAACAGAGATAGATTATTTTATAGTTAACCTAATTCTAGCACTATTTTTTACGTAGTTTATTTTGGGAGTGCTGCAGTGATGTTGCAGTGTAGCACTAAGTCAATTAGCATCTCCTGTACTCTTGGGCATGTGTGATAAAGTTAGCACACCCCCTTTATGAGTCACAGATCTTTTAATTGCTATTGTACTTGTCAATAGTCGCCTCCTATTTCTGCAAAGTTTAGTCTTTAGCTTCCTCTAAATATAAGAACACTTTCTTACACTAGGAATTCAGGAACGCTTAACTGATCCAATGGAACACGCCTATGGTGACGCATGAGTGACTCTGCAGTATGAACTCCACACATCAGGTACTGCTTCTGGTAATCTATTAAGAATCTTTCCTAATACCAACATAACACAAAGATTTGAAAACCAGCTTTAAGTTACCTAGAATAAATATAGTTTGAAAAAATTACACTTAGTGCAATTAAACTCCTTCATTCTTCCCCTTTTCAACAGTTTATACAGGACAGTTCACAATTGAGGAAACAACTAAAAAAGATGAGCAATTACCTGGGGATTTTTTTGGGAACCTGAGGTGGTGATGAATGGATTCCTACTTGCTGTTCAGAGCTCTCTGGAGCCTTTTCCTGCATTTCTCCTTTGTCCTTCGGTAGGGCATCAGCAATAGCAGACTCCACTCCGCCCTTGTTCTGATGGTCAGCCCTCGGTTCAGCTGGGGCTGGATCACATCTGTACATGAAAACAATCGATGGCTTCTCGCTGGAGTCAGACTTGGTCTCGCTGAACCAGTGGTGACGTTGAACTGGAGGAGGGGGAAGCATGTGTATAACGGTTCCGTCAAGACCCACCAGTTTTCCTTTCTCTCTTTCTTTCTCTTTGTCTTCCTCATCATCAGTTTTTCTGCGTCGGAAAAAGCTTTTAAAGGATATCCAGCGTTTGGGTTTTGCGTCGGCAGCTCTGCGACCTTCTGAATGAAGGATTGACTCGGCCTCTGTTGACCTGGTGGGACTGTTTGGTTTGGTCCAATTGCTGAAATGTTTTTGTAACAAGTTACTTGCATGATAAGGTGAAGAAGTGGAGCGTGGAGGAGGAAATGGTGGTGCTTGCTCTGTTTTGGGACTTGCGGTATTTGGAGTTGCTCTCACTGGCTTTGGAGAGTGCACGGCAACTGGCTGGGACAGTGAATCTTTCTGCATTTTAGTGGTAGTGTTTTCCACTGGCTTGGATGACTCCATTTCAGACTGTGATGTAAACAGAGATTTGGGTCGTACCAGGGTGTTTTTAGTAGCATCTGCGTCAGGGGGTAATGAATACAGTTCTTCTACACTACAAGACTTGGGTCCAGACTGAGGTGTTTCTGGAGGAGACTGTGGAGGCTGGATAGATGCCACAATCTGTGAAAGCACCATGCTTGCATTCTCTCTACCGCTGCTGCTGCCAACAGAAGCCTCTGGTGTTCCATCTGGTTTTGCTGCAGGCTCTTGGGTCGTCTTTTGAACTCTTGATGGGGAGCTGTGGTCAGAACTATGACTTCTCTGTGGTGATATCTGACTTTTACTAAGGCAGCTGTTAAACTCTTGGACCTTCTGAGCCACAGAACCCAGCCTGCATTCAGAGCCACCAGAGCCCCCCTTCGCCTGGGGAAATTCAGTAGGTTTACCTCCTACGGCATCAGTCATTTTGCTCTCTGTTTCTATTTCTTCATATGTGTGGCTGATGACACTGGTAGTTTTATCTTTGATGGACAGCTCTCCACTGGTCCCTAGAAAACTTTTATAGATAGCCAGGTTATCGTACGCATTTGGATTGATTACAATAGGAACTTTAACAGCATTTTTGGAACTCTTAGCATAAGTGGGCTCATCGTGAATGATAATAGGAAAAGGTGGCATGCCAGCATTATTGTAGCTGTTGAATTTTATCTCAGATAAATTGGGAGACTTAACTGGGATAGTTTTTGAAGAAATGTTTGTAGCTGTAGGTGAAGTAGGAGCTGACTTGTGGCTTGTTTTCCTGGGAGGAACAGAAGGTCCTGAGCTGTTACCAATTAACTCCACCTTAGGAATCTTCTGTCTTGGACTAGTACTAGAAGTCCACACTTCTTGGTATCTGATTGCACTGGATTTTTTCAGATTAGTGTTTAATCGTAAAGGTGATGCTGCAGAGGATGCAATAGGTGTGCTGGGAATTACTGGTGAGCTTGGGTTAGACGATGTATTTTTGGTTTCTGAGGTTTCAGTATAGTTCTCCTTACATTCATTGGTCATGGCAGCTGATACATCTACTACAGTATATGGCTTGCAAACTGGTTGTTCCATATTCACCACCCTGTAAGGTTTGGCTTGCTCTTCCACAGGCACCAAATTTACAGTTACAGCTTGACCAGCAACATCCGGAGGACTTTTGTTCTCTTGCTTATCAGTCTGCACAGCAATTTTTCCATCCCTCTCTTCCAGTCGAAGTGCAAGGACTGCCTTGTGAGTTTCTAAACTTTTTGGAAGATTTCTGGGAGCTTTTGATACATCCTTCACTTGTTGATTATCACAGAGACTTTCATATTCTGGTTCAATCACTTTGAGGTCCTGAGGAGTACTAGGAGATAACCCTCCATTACAGAGCTTCTGTGAAGAACTGCTGGTTGTTCCCGAACGAGACTCTTCTGTCAAAGAAGAATCAGGAGATGTAGAATCAGATGACACCATGCTCTGCATGCTCTCTTGCCCATAAAGGATCACAGTCTCTTCCCCATAACCATTTAAAATTTCATCATAGCTGTCATCATAATCTACTGCACAGATCCTCTGAAGTGACTTGTTTCTAAGGGGCACAGTATTCCACTTTTTGTCAATGCAGAACTGAACAGGAGATAGGGTGTTAGCTCTAAAATTAGCAAAGCGAGGTTGGCCTCTCATACGAATTTCCATTGCTAGCAACTCTTCATCACTTTCATCCCAGCTCTCATGCTCTTCTTGCATGCTGCCAAAAAACGTGTCGTCCTCACTCTCCTCTCCACTAGAGAACTCCGGATAACAGAAGCGTCCACCTTCATTACTTATTACTTCAGTGCTTCCACTCAGAATAACGTGCTTACCATGTGAATCCTTCATTCCACCCATCATGCAGCTTGGAGGGATCTTTCTTTCTAATGACCTTTTATAACAATTATTTATTCTTCCCAAGAAGGTTTCTCTTGAGTTTGTTTCACTCCCAGTTAGCTGAGGGGTGGTATCCAGACCCGCAATCTCCTTCAAAACTTCAGTCAGTCCATTATTATTGTTATTTGGTATCTTACCTATACCTTCATTGTTGCCGTAAGGCCTGTGAACATGGCTATAACCTTCAATTTCATCTTCATTATTATTGTTCAGTGGCTTTTTGTTCGAGATAGCTTTATTTTGGTTCCAACACGCAGGCGTTGACTTGTTCTCACAATGATCCAGTGTGCTGATTTCGCCACATATGCCCTGCCCATCTACTACCATCATGGTGGGCTTCACAGCTATGGTGGGTTTCTTAGCCACAGGCGGTCGGAAGTTTCCTGTATTTCTCCCACTACGGCTGTTACTTTGGTTTGCATTGGTTTTCAGATTTCCATGTGAGAGGGGTTTTTTTTCAGATACTGGGGGTAGCTGATGCAAGCTTTTGGGCTTGAAGCAGTTCTTGCATTCACCAGGTTTCCAGACGTGTTCAGTGAAAGTGTTGCAAGCAGACATTTTCCCAGAGCTTTGCGCTTGTGCCGTGCTGTTCAGTGCATGGTAAGAATTTTGTCCATATGCTCCCACGCTGTTCCCTTCGTATGGCTACTGTTCTGAGCAGTGATCATCTGAAACATAAAGAGAATGAGGATAAGAATGAGGAGAAAAACAAGTTGATTGTTATATTTTCTACACCATGAATGACTCCAAATAAGCAAGCAGTCCTTTGCTGAGGTCTTAGCTCTTTTTACTTAAATTTACAAAACTATGTAACTGTAATGCAAAAACCAGTTGCAAATTAAACCTTTGGCAGCTAAGCCCTGTAGTACTGAAGGCAGACAGAGAGAGAAACAGCAACGACTGAGTATTTAGAATAATTGTCTTGATGAGTTCAGGACCATTGACCTTTAGTTTTGCCCAATAAAACAGGGGAGAATGAAGGATGTATCCTAGGAAGAGGATATAAACCCGAAGATTAGTGCACACTGCTCTCAACATAACTACTTGAACATGAGACAGGGAAGTAAAAGTATGTTTACCCTCCTAAATGCAATTGAGGTAATTTGTTTCAGCTTTGAGTGTGAATGAGCTCAGTTTAAGTGACAAAATACATCCAAGCAGTTCCAGACCCTGCCATTTCAGCGCTTTTTTCATCAGTCTAATGATAACTGGAAGAAGGGTTGCAGATGAGGGGACAGGCTGGATTGCTACCATGGGAAAGTCAGATAAAAATACTGGGGAAATCTTCCTATAAAGTCACTACTCCTTCTCCTTTAGCTTACAGTAATGGCAATAAACCATTCTGATATCCTCAAAACAAAGCTATGGATTTTTAGTCCCTGATTTGTTTCACATGTAGCGCTTCTACTTACCCCCCCGCCAGAAATAACAATTGAAAAAGGACTGAAAATCTCTTTCAAAGTGAACCTTTTTATGTTCTGAAACCATCAGCCTTAAGTAAAAACCAAACATGAATCTGCTGTGCTTTATGGTCACTGGAGTACCCAGGATTTGAGAGTTTCATGAATTAATACCTGAAGATTTTAAGCCTTCTAAGCCAAATCCATAAGTTTGGTCTCTTTGTCACTGTTGCATAAGTCATGTTATTGGAGACGTTTTACTGGGGTGAGAGAATCTGTGTCCCCACCACTGCTTCTGTAAACACAGGCAATGAAAATCAATAATTTCATATTCTTACAGGCTTTGGGTAAAAATAGACTCACCGATCACATCGGTACACTGTCAGAGTACTAATAAACCCACGCAGTTAAAAATGTGGCTCTCTAGTAACTCAGCAGCAGGATGGCTGTGCTGGAACTCGCCATGGGTGCAAGTGGCTTTCATCAGCACAGCAAACAATAGAAACCATTAGCACAGCTGCCACTGGTATGAATTTGTCAGTCTCCTCACGTACCACGCGGTCTTTTGGCAAATGGCTGTCCGATGCCGGAAAGCTCTTAATAGCGCAATCCTGTTCCAACGCCAGATGGGGCTGGAGTCTAACTCTATTAGAGCCTCTTCAGACACAGTCCTGGTACGCAGGCTATCATGTTTCATGTATTGACTAAATATGTTTCCAGACAAAGCTTTTTGCCAAAAAGTCATTGCCAAAAGCTTTCTCTGTATGACCTGAGATAGAAAGCCTGCCGGGTAGAGATCTGCCCAAACTTTCAGCCCTGGTTTTATACATACAGAGAAAAATGCCTTTGTATTTCTTTGACCTCTTTCAAGATCTGTTGCTTCAAGACATTGTAAGCAGAAAAAATTAAATTAAGAAATAATTCTGAAATCAGAGCAAGCAAGTGCATACACTGCAATTTTATACCCTGGGTAGCTCCTTCCTTTCATATATTTAAAAAATAGAAGCAGTAAAGTTACATTAATGGGAATCTAAACTAAACGTTTTTAGAAAATGTATTTCTCTATAACATAAAACCTCTGAACAAACAATTTAAACAAAAGGGTTAGTACTTGTGTGTGTGGTTTTGAAGATTTAACTGGGTGATATTATTTCTCTGAAATTGCATAAGCTGCACTTGCTCTGGAATGCTATCACAAACCAGACAGCTTTATGGCCTTCCAGGCTAAGCATTTTCTGCTAATGATGTTGGGGTAGAAATGAGAAAGCTCTCCACTGCACACCTTCCCATGACTATGCTTTTGATTTCCTGCTGGCAGTGTGCTCGTTTGCTCGGATACTCCAATACTGATCAGTTTCCCTCTAACCCTGAGGAAGGCTGCACTTAACAGATGAGTGCAAACTGCAGGAAACCACAGAATCCCAGCACAATGCCCTAGTCAGAGTAAAAACTACAGCATGGTCATAGTTCAGTGCAATGTAATTCCGCACTGCAAGAGGACCACACGAAGCCACTGGGCATAAACATAACGCACATGTAGATGTGTCCTTGCAAATACAGACATGTAATCTGAACATAGAATATATACACATCCATAGGTATTTCAGATCTTTTGCTCCTCAGCACCTGATGGAAATGGTTTAAACATGACCACGCTCTCTAACACGGTTTTTGACAGTATCTGTGAAGTGGACAAGAGCCACCAACTTATTGGGTCTCTAGAACTACAGCTGTGTTTCCAGTTGGCTTCGGTGCAGGCAGGATGAGCAGCTCCTGCGGCACGCTCCCACACCGCCTGCAGCAGTAATACAGCGGAAACAGGCACCTTCAAACAAGAGGAAATGAAGCGTAGGAAAACAATCAACAGAATTCCAACAGTGTGCTACTTCCATACCTTGAAATCAGAAGCACTCTTGTGCGATTACAAATTAAATTGCTAGTGACCTTTATATGCCTAAGCAATATTCACATTCTAAAACAAATCCAGGCAGTTTCTTCATTGCTGTACCACCAAGAGCTATTTTTCTGATGTTTTCCTTTCCCTTTAAAGAACACACACTTACTGTTTCAGCGCTGGATTCCCTCTGGTAAGTGACAGAGAGAGAGTGATTTTGGCCCTGTTTCTGTGCTCCAGCAGGTGAAAAGCTCCTCCCGTGCCCAGGCTGCTGGGAATGGGAGCCATGCGGGCTGGTAGGGGGCAGCAGAGGCCAGGGAAGGCAGGGAGAATCCACACGGACAGAGCAAGAGAAAAGTTCCACACTGCTTCGGTCTCGATTCTTACCCTGCTCTCCAAAACAAAGGTCAACGAGAGAGCCAGGCAGTCCCACGGCCGATCTGCTAGGCATCAGGTATCTTGTCTTCCATAACCTCCCTGCTTCCATGACAGCCCATGGAACTGGTAAGGAAGGGGAACCTGTACCCTGCAGAGCTCCTGGCTCTTCTGAAATGAGGAGTCCGATACTCAATTTCCACCAAATCAAGGCAATAACAACCTCTGATGTTAAATACAGAGCATCATTAGGGTGATGAAGGGCTGATTCAGTGTAAATTCGGAATGCCAACTTAGTGCATTCCGTCCCTGTATTTCAGTGCTTTTAATGTAGGTTGATAAACAGAACTATTCACAATTTCTACACAGGGAGACTGCAGTGCAGTGACGAAGTTACTAAAATTCACTGAGTGAGTCAGTGACAGGAACAAGCACAGACAGACAAGTTCTGCTCCTAACACTGTGCTGCAGCCAGCAGATCCTGGTACTTCATTCACTAAGTGGTTGAGTCAGCACAGAGAGTTTATCAGCTCTAAAGGCCAAATCACTCAGTGTAAATGAGAATAATGCTCTACATTTCAGCAGATGCACATGGGAGGGCTTGGTCTGGCCCTGCTCAGTTGATATCACACAAACAGAAACACAAAAGCATATTTCACTGTCAAGGGCAGAGGGAGAAGCTGACAGATCCGGCATTGCAGTGCACAGACAGAGTAATAGGCTGAGAGATCCTCAGGTCAGGAAATCGAGTCCTGCATAGAAACGCAGAAGTATTTGCATGGCTCTTACTTGTTGCCATCACCATTGTGGAGCACACAGAGATAGCAATAAACATGCATTTCAGGCATTTTCCCTTTGTTCTAAGTAATTTCAGGCTGGCGGGTCTCCCTTAGATGCATGCTGGCGGAATCACAATGAAGGCCTTCTCCAGTAATACTTTATACTAACATAATCCAATTAAAAGGAACTTAATTGGTGTGCAACATTCCCTACAATTTCAACATTTTAAAAATGAATAGTCTCAGTAAGTACCAGATGGTGACACGCACTAATTAATCAGGCCTGCTCAATGAACGAGCATATTAAAATGAATGCACCTATTAGACATGTGTTTTCCATGCTGCATGCTGCAAAAAACCCTCCCCTGAAATGACTGCCTGCTACATTCCCGAGCCATACGCACAAGTGTGCACTTCATCACTTGGAACTGCAACACTATCACTCTCCGATCTCTTCTTTGGTCACTAGATGCTTGCTACAGATTCCTTCAGTGTGTCCTTCCTCCTCCAGGGAAAGGCATTTAGCTTTAGCGTTGCTATCCAGAAATAAATGGGCCTGCAGTTCTTATGCTCCAGAATAAATTGCATTGATCAGCCTTCTTATCAGACAGCAAGCCAGTAAATTGTTCCTCAACAACCTCCAAACCCCTTGCCAGGCATGTCTTCAGACTGAAAAACTTACACGGAATCCAACCAAGGTTTCTTATTTCAGAGTGCCCCAACACCACAAAACCACTATAGCTTTGTGGTTTGGTCTTAACCACTCACAGGGACCTGGACACTCACTGATCATCATAAACAATAGTGTCGAATATGAATAGTGATGGTTATTCTCTTCCAGACTTCTGTTTCTTTAAAACTTTTAATATAATTGTGAACCTTTTAAGAGGCTTTTTGGAGAAACTGAAATGCTCCAGCTTCACATATACAGTCCTGTTGGGTGGTAATGGTCTGTAGAAATGCTCTGTCTACCAGATTGTTGAGACTTACTGACTTGGAGCCACCGAAGCAGCCAGCGCAGATCCCTGGGACCACAAATGGGACGTGTGCTAATTAGGGTCTCATTTTCCTTTCATGCCACTAAAAAAAAAACATTCCCAAATTTTACATCATTTGTTCAACTTCAAAGGAAAGCAAAACCCAAAGTGCAGCTCACCACAACATCTGTTAGAGATGTGAAACAGAATGCAGAGTGTGCTTCACAGCCAGAGAAGGCAGGGTCCCGACTTGAAGGCGTGTAGAGAAACACGTGTGTCCACACTCTGTACCCAGAAGCACCGGGTTTTGAATCATCTTGCAGCACTTATTAGTGAAACATAAATCAATTCATTAATCCATCCACTGATGCTATATAATACTGCTGCAGTGTGGAACTAAAAGCTAGAGCAACAATGTGAGAAAATGTGAGCAGGGCACTTTGATCTTACAGCACTTCACGAAGGCGAAGAAGAACTTTAGAACATGGGTATTTGTAGAGGGGAACAGTAAGTCACTGGTGAAAGATCAAGAAACAGAACGTGACTCCTTTGTCCGATGCCCTACTCTGTCAAAGCACTTACTGCACACGAGGTATGCCAGAAAAAAATGTGAAACTAAGTAAGGGTATTAGGGATTGGAGTGTGATCACAGAAGGGCAATGGAGCTAGGGAAGGGTCTGGAGCCCAGGGATTCTAGGAACAGTTAAAGGACCTGGGGCTGTTTAGTCTGGAGAAGAGGGGAAACCTCATTGCCCTCTGCAGCCCCCTGAAAGCAGGTTGGAGTGAGGTGGGTACTGTCTGTTCAACCAAGTAACGAGGGATAGGATGAGAGGAAATGGCCTCAAGTTGTTCCAGGGGAGGTTTAGCTTGGATGTTAGAAAAAAATTCTTTACTGAAAGAGTGGTAAAGCAGAGGCTGCCCAGGGCAGTGGTGGAGTCTCCTTCCCTGGAGGGGTTCAAAAAGCGTGTGGCTGTGGTACCTGGGGACATGGTTTTAGCAGGCACAGTGGCATTATGCTGACAGCTGGACTAGATGATCTTAGAAGTCTTTTCCAACCTTAATGATTACATGAGTCTCATTTTATTCCCGAAGTGGACTAATATTCACCAAATACTGGATCATTGTTGTGATGAGACAGAACTGTGACTGTGGCAGAGAACACAGATGGACATTTCCATAAATGCTAAGTATTATAATCTTTGTTAAAAAGACAAGTTCTCTCCTGTTGCAGATAAGCTGTTTTTCCCTTCCCATCAGATCTGAGTGCCCAGTAACTGTCCAAGGCCATCAAGTGAGAGCTCTGCAGCAAACATAGAGGATCTGCAGTGGATAAAAAGTTAAAAACTGTGTCCTCCTCAGCACTTCCACATGCTGCTGTGGAGAGAAGGGGTGCAATGGAGGGAGAGGACAACAGAATCACTTTTGGTAAAAGTAACTAAAAAGACCTGGTTGCAACCTTGCAGAAAGATCGTATGAAACAATTCAGAAAACAACTTCAAACGATTCTGGTTTTAACCTCCCACGCTACATTTTCTCCCATTTTACAAGAGTTTAAAGCACATAAATATTTCATAAAACTAAGTGAGTGAAAGAGACCCTTGAATGTTTTTTCTACCTAAAACCTATAAGAACAAAACATGATAGAAATAACCAACGAACTGGAGCAAAATCCTGCCTAGGGCTAGGCAATCTGTAACGCTTCGGAAGAAAACAGGCATTTCTTTACAATTTACCTAACCCAAACAGATAAGGCCACAGAGCAGGGAGAAGGCAAGGAATACCCTCAGGATCTGCCCAGGTAATCTGATCACATTCTGCATCATCACACTGAGAACACCAAAACCAATCATAAGGACAAACTCTTACACTTGGTGCCAAGACCCAGCAGACCAGCCAAGGTGTGTATCTGAGCTCAAACTCTTCTGAGTTCCGATAATAAGAGGTTCTGGAGAAAACTATGTAAAATGTTTCTTTTTCCTTTTGGAAAAAAACCTCATTTAGCATTAATAAAACTTTAATTTATAACAACCATTCAGCCATGCATGTGATCATAAGTGCAACAATCATTCAGACAACGGTGCACAGTGTGTTCTTTCGAGATACTTTTTAGTGGAAAATCAGTTTTCACTTTTTAATTTCTTTTAAAAATAAAACCCAGTAAAATAAGCCAGACTTATATATAGTTTGTTTACCTTGCTTCCTAAAGAGGGCTGTGCACAACAGTCCAAATCCTAGCAGCAAATTAAGGGTAAACGCATCAGCTGACTGGAATGAGCATGATAATCCTAATTAAAAAAAAAATCCTCAATTTCAGTGCATTTAAGTTTGTCCCAACTCTACTTAAGCAAAATTATGAGAATTAATGCCTTCACAGCATATTAAAAAAGTACCAGCATGACTATACCTTGACCAATCTAATTATCTGTGAGTTACCTTTCCCAGGCTCACTTGAAATCCTGCCCTTTGATCTTTTTTTGCCTGTTGTTTAAGCACATGAAAACATGTAGAAGAATAAATGTTACCAAACCTTTACTAAACCTCTCCAGATTGTATTTACAATAAACAACAATGAAATAGCTAAACAACATTATACTGCTTTGATAGCTACAAGCCACGGTAACGGCTGTGGGTTTCCTTCTGCTGAGCACAGCGTGAGCAGGAGAANACTCCTTTGTCCGATGCCCTACTCTGTCAAAGCACTTACTGCACACGAGGTATGCCAGAAAAAAATGTGAAACTAAGTAAGGGTATTAGGGATTGGAGTGTGATCACAGAAGGGCAATGGAGCTAGGGAAGGGTCTGGAGCCCAGGGATTCTAGGAACAGTTAAAGGACCTGGGGCTGTTTAGTCTGGAGAAGAGGGGAAACCTCATTGCCCTCTGCAGCCCCCTGAAAGCAGGTTGGAGTGAGGTGGGTACTGTCTGTTCAACCAAGTAACGAGGGATAGGATGAGAGGAAATGGCCTCAAGTTGTTCCAGGGGAGGTTTAGCTTGGATGTTAGAAAAAAATTCTTTACTGAAAGAGTGGTAAAGCAGAGGCTGCCCAGGGCAGTGGTGGAGTCTCCTTCCCTGGAGGGGTTCAAAAAGCGTGTGGCTGTGGTACCTGGGGACATGGTTTTAGCAGGCACAGTGGCATTATGCTGACAGCTGGACTAGATGATCTTAGAAGTCTTTTCCAACCTTAATGATTACATGATTCTCATTTTATTCCCGAAGTGGACTAATATTCACCAAATACTGGATCATTGTTGTGATGAGACAGAACTGTGACTGTGGCAGAGAACACAGATGGACATTTCCATAAATGCTAAGTATTATAATCTTTGTTAAAAAGACAAGTTCTCTCCTGTTGCAGATAAGCTGTTTTTCCCTTCCCATCAGATCTGAGTGCCCAGTAACTGTCCAAGGCCATCAAGTGAGAGCTCTGCAGCAAACATAGAGGATCTGCAGTGGATAAAAAGTTAAAAACTGTGTCCTCCTCAGCACTTCCACATGCTGCTGTGGAGAGAAGGGGTGCAATGGAGGGAGAGGACAACAGAATCACTTTTGGTAAAAGTAACTAAAAAGACCTGGTTGCAACCTTGCAGAAAGATCGTATGAAACAATTCAGAAAACAACTTCAAACGATTCTGGTTTTAACCTCCCACGCTACATTTTCTCCCATTTTACAAGAGTTTAAAGCACATAAATATTTCATAAAACTAAGTGAGTGAAAGAGACCCTTGAATGTTTTTTCTACCTAAAACCTATAAGAACAAAACATGATAGAAATAACCAACGAACTGGAGCAAAATCCTGCCTAGGGCTAGGCAATCTGTAACGCTTCGGAAGAAAACAGGCATTTCTTTACAATTTACCTAACCCAAACAGATAAGGCCACAGAGCAGGGAGAAGGCAAGGAATACCCTCAGGATCTGCCCAGGTAATCTGATCACATTCTGCATCATCACACTGAGAACACCAAAACCAATCATAAGGACAAACTCTTACACTTGGTGCCAAGACCCAGCAGACCAGCCAAGGTGTGTATCTGAGCTCAAACTCTTCTGAGTTCCGATAATAAGAGGTTCTGGAGAAAACTATGTAAAATGTTTCTTTTTCCTTTTGGAAAAAAACCTCATTTAGCATTAATAAAACTTTAATTTATAACAACCATTCAGCCATGCATGTGATCATAAGTGCAACAATCATTCAGACAACGGTGCACAGTGTGTTCTTTCGAGATACTTTTTAGTGGAAAATCAGTTTTCACTTTTTAATTTCTTTTAAAAATAAAACCCAGTAAAATAAGCCAGACTTATATATAGTTTGTTTACCTTGCTTCCTAAAGAGGGCTGTGCACAACAGTCCAAATCCTAGCAGCAAATTAAGGGTAAACGCATCAGCTGACTGGAATGAGCATGATAATCCTAATTAAAAAAAAAATCCTCAATTTCAGTGCATTTAAGTTTGTCCCAACTCTACTTAAGCAAAATTACGAGAATTAATGCCTTCACAGCATATTAAAAAAGTACCAGCATGACTATACCTTGACCAATCTAATTATCTGTGAGTTACCTTTCCCAGGCTCACTTGAAATCCTGCCCTTTGATCTTTTTTTGCCTGTTGTTTAAGCACATGAAAACATGTAGAAGAATAAATGTTACCAAACCTTTACTAAACCTCTCCAGATTGTATTTACAATAAACAACAATGAAATAGCTAAACAACATTATACTGCTTTGATAGCTACAAGCCACGGTAACGGCTGTGGGTTTCCTTCTGCTGAGCACAGCGTGAGCAGGAGAACTGGAGATCACCCTTGTATTACTGAACCCATCAATTCTGCAACTTCCATTTGCTTCATACTCTCTCCCTTGGACCACTACAACCCCTGGCTTCAGAAATCTTTACTCTGAATCCCTGATCCAGCAAAACCCACAACTGCCAAAAATAGAATTTCAGCCCAGCAAAGTAACCTGTGGATAGCAAAATACACAAGAGTATTAGAAAGGATGTGAAGGATCTTACTAAGAAGTAGCCAAAGACAAACAAAACACTGTAATATCAGAAGCAGATAACTTATGAGAGAATTAGTGGATTGAAGCCAGCATAAGAGGTCAGCTGGAAAGCAGCAGATGAAACACATTGCAGAGAAGCCAGATGATTACTCTCCTGCTGTCTCACCCCCCTCCCCAAGATCCTGATGAGTTATTAAAGACTTGAGAGAATTAAGTTTGAAAATAAAATGCTACAGGCCATTATAAAAACAGGGATATTAAAAATAACCTTTGAATTAGGAACAACAGCACAGTAGGGCTGCACTGAATGAAGCCAAGAGCTGTGGAGAACCTTGAGAACCAGGTGGCTGAGTTAGACATAAAGTTATGTGGTCCCTCATCATCAGAGCTGATGCAGCAAGAAGCTAAGCATGGTCTGAACTGGACATGGCTTTCACCATGACTTGTGTGAAGGAAACGTGCTCTTCTTCCAACCAAACAATGAAATAATGGGCAAAGGAGAAATGTTACAATTTTATTTGAAGTTTTAAAGAAATTGCAAACTGCAGGACGTGCAAATGGTGCAATAGAATATGCAAGGCAATGGGCAGATTATACGCTCTCAGTGTAAAAAAATGCATGACATGATTTACTGAATATGTGTTCAGTTCTATTTATGACATCTCAGGAACAAATGCAGCATAAAACAACCACAAAAATATTTTAAGGGATGAAAAGCTTTGCATATTAAGTGAAACAAAAAGATTAGGATAGTTTAGTTCAGAATTGAGACAAATAAAAGAATATTACATTAAATGATCCATCACATAAAGCAGATAGGCTGCGTGTTCCTGGTTAGCGTCGATCTCAAAAACCAGTAACAAACCCAATGCACCGCATTCAACTCAGTAAAAAGAAAATGATTCCATATCAAATGCTTCCTGGAGCAAACTGGCACTGTGATCAAGAGGTCAGCAGGATTCAGAAAAGTCAAGGAGACATTTATACATAGGATGAGACAGTGAACATTGTATTAGGTGGGGTAAACCCAAAGCTGCCCCTTCCAGTGCTTAAACAAAGCATTAACTCTTTGAGTTGAGAAGAGCATTCACTCACTAGCAGATTATTCCTTTACTGACCATTTTGGAAGCCTGGGCAACGTGAAGGCCAGGGCTGCAACAGGAGCTGGCACTGTTTACTGCCGCACGCATCCACCTTGTCACACCGTGCACCAGCCAGCAGCCTCTTCACACTTGCAACGCTGCTCCATCACGGCTGATTTGGGCACACAGGACCTCAGGCTATGAAATACTTGGGCCAACTGTTGCATGAGCAGGCGCCTTGCAATGATCTGCACAAATCCGTGGCAGTGTGTAAGTGAGAAGGAGGCAATTACAAATGTAAGGAAGCCAGATGGAAGTCTCGTGCAAGATTAAAACTAGGAACCAGGATAAGGTGACAAAGGAATGATAAAGAAGTGGTTTTTCTCTACAACTTACCTAAACAATTGAATTGTTGAAGACAGATATGTTAGTAGTTCATGCTGAAAAATCGAAATGAAAAAGCCTCATTCAGTACTTGGTGAGCAAGTGCCTGGAAAGGGTTTGAATCTTTGCAAAACCTCCTTCAGTTTCCCACTGCACAGCACCCATCTCCTCCCACTGTCTTCCACTTCATAGAGTTGTTTTGCCTTGCTCCTTGCATCTGCGATCAAAGACCAACATTCTAATTTGACGATCTCTTTGATAATCTTGAGAAACTAGCTACAGGTAATTTTTTGCCCATCAAAGCTAGTTCAAGCAGCTTATTCTCACTCAGATGACTCTTCTAATTAGTGTGTCAGTTATTCATCCCAATAAGCTACTTTACCAGGCATGATGAATGCAAGAAATTTTAATCTGCAGTTATAAGCCACAGCAATGAAATGAGCGATGAGCTGTAAGTCAGAAGGTTAAAGTTATTATTGTTTATTAGATTTGAAGTTAAAAAGACACTGTGGCCACTTTACAACAGATATTCTTAGGTAAGCCTTATGCTTACCCCATCCCCATAAAATGGGACACCATGCTATAGGGGTAAAGAGCACCATTACAGAGGAAATTGTATTCAAAAAAGGAATTAACAGATACTGAAATAGTATGATTTTAGAATTAATTTTTTATTTATTCTGATGATTAGGTGTTGTGCCTGACCACCTTAGGATAGCACCCCCAATACTCAGGACTGTGTTCTCTCTGTAGTTTCTCTATGCATCACCTGGCACAGATTCCCACTACACAATGCTGCTGGCAAAGCAGTATTGGACAGGTAGGAAAAGATGCTATTCTGTACCTATGTATGCACAGAACTCAGTTGCAGAGACAAAACAAGGCTTCTAGTAGAGAGCCTTCTGCTTCTTTGTATCATTTGGTACCAAAGTGGATTTACCATAAAGGTATCAAAGACAACAACCTACATCGTAAATGATTAACCAGATGTAAAATCCTACTATACCTGTAACAGCAGGCTGGAAACAGATCCAAATGCCCAGAAAATAAATACCTTACTGCATTTAAAAGACTGTTGAGGACCACTATGAGAAACCCAGAAGTTTTCATGCTTGTCAGCCTGCTTGTCAGAGTCGGCAATATCACAGTCCCTAGAAATTTTTTCAAGTCCACAACACACTCGTGCTCCAGGCACACTGGGAGGAGCTTTGTGATGCAGCTGTAAACTTTCTGTACTTAAAAATAATCCATATGTGGAGGAGCTAAGCAGTGAAGACTTCATTAGAAAAAAATCAAGGACAGAATTAGAAAGGAAATGTAATAGCAATTCTGTATTAGTCTTTATCTTTACATTCAATGCCTTTTCTTTTTCATTTGTGGGTAGGGAATTTGCTCAATTTACTTCATGAGGGAAGAAATACTCTTCAGTTTCCAGATGTTTAAACCTATCAAGTATGCAAACCACTATGACTTTTACCTCAGCACTGTAAGACAAGGAGAGGGACAGAAGAAGATGGCTTGAGAAGACTGACTTTACATAGGCAAAACCCACCCTAAGAACCAACCTGCTCTGTGGGCAGCAGGGACACTCAGCTGAACCCAGACACTTCAAAACCAGAGGTGGCTTACTGCAAAGAGCCAACAGCATCCAGAGCAGAACTTGGCACCCCCACTGCCCCCCAAACCCCTGCTGCTCTGAATGTTCCAGTGAGCCCAGGGTGCCCATGGAGCTGTTCTGTCCACCTGTGACAGCCACACTGTCAGAGTGCTCAGGTACTAATTCAGAGCCTGCTGATTATACTTGGAAATAACAAGCTTGAAACCCAGCCAGTGCTTGTTCTTGGGTCAGGACACAGTAGGGAATAACAAAACTGAAGCACAGTAAAAAAGCTCTGGCAATGGAAAGAAAAATCAACACGAGCTATTGTCATCAGAACAGTACTCTTAAATTCTTTCTTTAGTTCTTCTTTGCAGATATAAATTTTTCCTAAAGGAGCAGATTGCCAAACATAAATTTTGCTACTTGTGCTTGGCAGAATCCTAAAAATGCAAAGTGTTTTCTATCCAGTAAAATGCACTGTGAAATTTCTTGTCTTGCACTGCTACAGCGACTCAATACGTGAATCAGAAGGTAAAAGAAGAATCCCACTCCCTTGAATTCTTCATATGCCCAAGGAGTTTTCCCAATGGAATAATTCATTAGCACACCAGACGGCTGATAGTTGACTGTCATGCAGGAATAGATTGCATGGAAACCCTACTAAGGCCAGCGCAACCACATTCTGTCAGCACCAACCCAAGTAGGACATGAAAAGGGTGCTGCTACCTGCCCTCTTGGAGGGAAGTTTCATTCCTGCCGTATGCAACACTCGGCTGTTTTGAATTAAACTGTTTACAATACTAAGAACCAGTCTAATGGAGAAACAGAGAGACCGAGACTTCCTCCCCTGTCCATGCAGGCAGCACTAAATTGCCAGGCAGTAGCAATACTCTTCCCTCTGCTCCCTGCTGAGGTCCTGGCCTCAGTCTCCATAGGCAGTGTCAGTACTCCACCAAATGAGGGGAGTCCCTCAGGAATCTATGCCACGCTTCCCCAGCACTAAGGACAAGGAGGTGGCCTCCCAAGTATGGTTTGCAGAAGAGATGACACCCTCTCTGTAGTGCTTAATCTTGCCATTCATACAGAAAAAAACTCCGTATGACAGATTTCAAGGTTATGGGCTCAAACTTGGCTGATAACACATGGTGGCATATGTTATAGTTACATAAACAGTGTATGGGATCCCAACTGTTCGGCGAATGGTGAACTGCGGCAGTAATTGCAACAGCTATGCAACACAGTGTTACTCAGCTATTTTGCCCCGATCCTCAAGAAGTATGATTGGTTCTGCTTTGTCTTTGTTTAACACAAAAAATAAAATAGCAAATTTAGCTCTCGAGCCTTCTCTGTAGAGCTTTCTCTGTAGAACAAGCTGCTCAACCTTTAATCACTAGGGACACAATACAGCATTCCTGGAGCTTTATACTGGTGACAAACATGATGGAAACAAACCCTTCCTGCTCTGGAAATAGATTCCTCTGCATGTGGAGCCTGGGCACTGTCCTAAGACCAGGCAGGTACCCAGAACTCATGATAAGGGGGTAGGCATGGATCCACAACCTTCTGAGCAACTTTGCTTCTCTCAGTGCAGTCAAGCGAGCCTGGCCTAAACTCTCTATTCCCAGGTTACATGAAAAATACAAGTCATTTGCTCAAGCCTTTTTTCAGTGTAATTAGTGAGTGCCCCTGCTTTCAAATTCCCTGCTCTCTTCACATTTTCTTTCAGACTACTCATAAAAACACTTGACTAATTTCAGGACAAAGATTAACACAGAGCATCCCATGCCACCTCGGCAACAACTTCCTACGTACAACCAGGTTCAGACCTATCACCTTTATCCAGCTGTAACCCACATAATCTATCCTGTATTTTCATTGTTGGAGTCTCTTAATAACAAAATAGCCAAACATGAAATTAAGTTAAACCACGCTGTATTTAAAAGCTGATTTAGCCTTTTGTACACTGGTTACCAAAGATATCTATTCAGAGCTCACTAAAACTCAGCACCCAGAAAGACGACATACAGAGGTATTGGGAAGGGAGGATGTGGTTTTGCAAATACAACAAATCTGTGTTTTATTTTTAAAACTATTTTAAAAACAAGCCTTTTGGTTTGCAGACCTTTTAGTTTGCAATATTATCAGGTAGTTATGCCACAGAACAAATCAGTCTGAGTAATTTGCATAAAGACTCAAGGTTTAATTTTCTAGATTTCCACAGAGATTTGTTGCAATATTTTTTGGCATAACCAGAAAATTCATCACTGCCAAGTTCAACTTTCCTGGCTGTTTCAAGCACCCCCTACTCACATAATTTCTCATATAACAATCACTCAGAAAAGTGTCAGCTTTTTAAAGTCATCTGTTTTAAAAATCCTTTTGCTGAAACCAAATATGCTAACAGTGATCCCAAAGCCTTCATTCTGATAGAAATTGCAGTATGTCAAACTCAATAAAGGCAGCAGAACTGTGTTTGGATGGCAGAATGCAGTACCTAAACCAGATAATGAAATTCTATAATCGGATATTTATCAGCTGCTTATCATGTCTGCATGCAGCTGTAGGACTTGGCCCTTGTGCTGCTTCATACATGTATGCTCAAAAACCGAAACAGATTTTCTCTGCACTGCACAGGTTTTTCACCACACATTAATACATTTTTCCTACATAGAAGCATTATTTTTCTTCTTTTCTTTGTAGAGAGCAAAATAATTTCTTTAACTCCACAGAGTATTGCAAGGACAGGAAGGATAAAGAGAGGAGTGGAAAGAGACAAAAAGCTAACAGTGTTTCTCAGAACAACCTGGTTACAAAGAGCAGCTTCACACAACCCCTCATTTCCGTTCCCCTCCAGATCTGCCTCCCGAGCGGTGGCAGCGGAGCAGGCAGCCGAGCGGCTCTGGGCTGGAGCTGGGAGCAGGTGTGCAGCCGTTACACTTGCACCATTTCAGCAGTGCTTCCGCTTTGCTCCGGCGACTGCTCTGCTGCTGCCAACCCCCCAGCCTTGTGCCAAACACAATTTGGTACCAACACACTGCATTTCTGTTCCAGCAGAGAATTCTTCCAAGTCTAATATAATTCACCATGATTAACAAAGGGATGGTTTCATAATGCTAATTAGCATTGTGTAGTCAGAAGATAGACCGGAGGCCTCTATCTCTAATGTCCTCTGTTAAATTTGCTCTCCAGATATAAAAGACTGCTGCATTAACCATGTCTTATTTTCACATTTTTCTTTTCAGAGAAGCCCGGATATTCATAATGTGCACAGATAGTCTGAAACACTCGGCAGATGATTTCACTTAAATCTCAGCTAAAAGAAATCAGATGAGATCTTTGATCACAGCCTCAGGATGTGTGGGCGATACATTACATTTTACAAGTGGCAGCATTTGGAAAAATTCAGTTTTCACTCTTCAGCCCCTGTGCTCTTATTATTACACGCTAAAACTTGAAGAAGTAATAACTGGAAAGGAAAAGAGCAGGAGAGAGACTTCACAGAGATGAGATGTCTGCTTGCTGAAATTAGGCAGCATTGTTAATGCCTGCAGTGCTGAGCTAAAGAAGGAAAACAGCAAAGTCCCCATCCTGCCTGTGCATTCCTTCAGCAATGGAGCTGTTCTGTAGTAACCGGCTTGAAGTAAGATCTGAAGATCTAGCTGCAAGTTCACTACTTGAGTGTGGAGTTTTATTTTGTAAGGTGAGACGGAAGAGCTAGTTTAGGGGTACATAAAAGTTACAACATAAATTCTGAATCAACTCTCTGTTAACATTTATTATGCACAGACAAATGAAAGGTTCAAAAGGCCTCTGGAATCTCACTGCTTGGTATGTCCCTCAACCTCCTGGTACATGTGTTTTTCGTTCTCTAAAAATAGAGCACTAAGAAATAAAATAGGAAGAACTGTTGAACCAATTTTGTTTAAAGTTCAATTTCAATCTCCCTAATAGAGGATGTGATTCAAAACCTCTTGCAGTTATAACTGTCCAAGGACCATAAGTTTTTGAAGCTGTTCAGCTGGATTTGGTAAGTTATCCCACAAAAATGCAGACAATACCTTTGTTTTCTTGTAGATGAACATATGGCAGTAGGAAGACACCTAGGACTAAGTAATCATGAGATGATAGGGTTTTCTGTTCTAGGTGAAGAGGATGGTTAGCAGGACAGTAGCATTAAATTTCCAGAGAGCAGACTCTGAACTCTTCAGAAGACTGGTTAAAAAGTACTTAAGGGCAAGGGAGCCCATGAGGGCTGGGAGTTCTTCAAAAAGGAGATCCTAGCAGCTCAGGAGAAAGCCATCCCCATTTCCGGAAAAAAAGCCGGCAGGGGCAAAAACCAGCTTGGTTGAACAGAGAGATCTTGAGTGATATCAAGAAGA